>LPNX011103705.1:177596-283608 GCA_001517045.1 Pseudotsuga menziesii
TCATCCCTTTTGAGGATTTTTGCCATTTTAGAGGAATTTTGGATATTTTTGGAGGAAAAAAGGGGTTTTTTGGCCTTTTGGAGGCATTTTAGGCCTTTTGGAGGCTTTTTAGTGGGATTTTTAGGGTTTTTAAGGGAAATATGGTAGGAAAATAGACAAATGAGCCATGTAGTGGGGTAGATGAGGTAGTGAACACTTTTTGGGTGTTAACACTCAAAATCAATGATGTGGCTCGTCAAAGATACATAGCTTGAGAATATATGAGGTCTCTTTCTCCCCTTGAAAGTACCATAGGAGTAACATGATTCTTTGCCTCCTGCAGAGTCTGATGAGCCCAAATAGGCCTTTTATAACCTATAACAACATCTCTAGGAATATCAATTGAGTCTACTGGATTAATGGGATTAACAAGATTAGCTGTCTCAACTGGCTCCCTTTGAATTACTGAAGGGGGAGAGAGAGATGATACCATATCCTTTGGGTCTAGTAGCTCCTCACAATCAATCTCCATGTCAGATCCTCTGACTCTTATGAAGGTTACCTCCTCTTTGAAGGAGACATCCTTATTGACCTCAATCTGTATTGATCTTGGCATGTAGATCCATTAAGCCTTTGAAGAATCAGTAGATGCCACAAATGTTACCTTCATCCCTGAAGGTTTTATATTTTTTCTCTTTTCCTTGGGCACATGAATATATACCAGACAACCAAAGATATGCAAGTGACAACCTCTTCCTTCACACCTGAGAAGGCCTCTTTTGGAGTTATATTCCTCAATATCTTATGAGGACTCCTGTTCCGAACATACACTGCAGTATTAGAAGTTTTTGACCATAAGAACATGGGAAGAACCCGATCATGAATAATAGCTTTGGTTTCCTCTACAATTTATTTGGTCTTCCTCTATGCAACCCCATTATGCTGAGGGTTGTAGGAACAATGCACTCCCTCTTGATTCCTAGCTCCTTGCAGAAATCACTGAACTCTATGGAGGTGTATTTCTCCTCCATTATATGATCTCATAACCTTGATCTTCTTTCGGAATAGGTTCTTGACTTGTGCCTTGAACTCCTTGAATTTTCTAAGTACCTATTTAGATTCCTCAGAGATGATGCAAATTACAAAGGCTTTGTGAGCATACCGAATACAAATTACACTCTGCATGGAACCCATATCTGTGGCTCGCTCATGACCTCTAAGGTTCAGAAAAGATCAAATGCAATCTTTGTTTGTGTCTTCCCACTAAATCTTTGTTGGTCTCAACGTCCAAAATAAATCCATATGGTAGCAAATCAAATCTATACAGCTTGAAAGAAGGTTCCATGGCACTGGATAATCTTGAAGCACTCTGCCATTAAAATCTCCACAACCGTCCACAGATATTAAATGATCCCGGGTTTAACAATCGATGGCGGCTAACTTTTGGAGATGGTACGTATCGATCATGCCTTGGCTGCCAATTATGCATAACTGTTTATGGGATTCGATTTTGGTTTTAAAAAAATATGCTAGGGATTCGATCGGCTGCAATCATCAGCAGATTCATCGCCTCTAGCTATTGGAATCCATTCACATGGAATCTGATTTCATTAATGGTTATTTTCATTTATTCGACCAAGCAACTGTTTGAAGATGGCCATCACTATCACAAAGAGCCCGCGAGTGTTTTTATTTCAAACATCATCTCTGTTCCCGAGTTTCATGTTGGCCGTGGATGCCAGGCTCGAAAGGTGGAGTTCATTGACAATTGAGGGTGCCAATTACACAGTCGTAGATCAATCTATGCTCTGCTCATTTAAGAGAGCAGTGATCAGTCAGTTAAAATCGCAGAATTGTGGCCAGAACGGCGTTTACCATAAGCAGTCGAGTCGTGAAATCATGGTTTCCCGTGTCAATCGTTTTTGGCATCTTTCCTAGTGGCTGTCAAACCGTGAAGCAATGTCCACCCCCATTTCCATTCGTTGCGGATTACAGTAAGTTTCAGATATTGTGGGTATAACTGTTAGCGACATCTCCATTAGAGCGGAAAGATTCAGGCGTGGTTGAAAAGAATAGCTAGTTTTTGACCCAACATCTCCTGTCTGGTAGCTAATTGATGAAACCTGGGGGCGTTTGATTATATTTCCACGACAACAATCAAAGAAGGGAAGTAGCAGTCACCAAGTCGTGTTTCACACAGAGTCTCGAGTCATCAAAACCATCGACTATTAGCATCATCATTGAGTTATTTGTGAGGAGCGCCACATCTCATGAAATCCATCCACCTGGAAGCAACAACGTAGTTTTTCCTTTTGTAGATAGCCACTAGGTTCTAAACAGTCACGAAATTCCTGGAGTTTCTGTGGAGCGATTTATAGGTGGGTGGTATCATTATGTTGACCTATGTAGCATTCAGCTACCAACAGCATGGTGACCAACCTCAGTTTTTTTTAACTCCTAGCTTGGGCGTTTTTGGTTGCCTGGAGAATTATCATGCCACGATGAGCTGTGGAGCAGCAGCTGTTCACCGAATCATCCATGTATGGCTTGTCTCCTCTAAATCACCGATTGCTCTGGAATTCAATCTCAAAGATTCGACCCTTGAATTATGCCATTACGAAAACATTGCTAACTTATAGTCAGCTAGGGGTTTTGTTCTAGATAACATTGCTAACTTATAGTCAGCTAGGGGTTTTGTTTTAGATAAAGCAAAGTGGTAGTTACATAAATGTAATAGTTAAGTAGGGAGGAAAAAGTGGACCTTACATTCACTTTTATTTTTTTATTTTTTGTTTCTTTTTTATTATTGAATGAAGGGCCATTTTGGGCCTATAAAGAGCATAGTCTCTTTCTTTGTAAGGATGAAAAAAATTGGGAGGAATTTTCCCCATAGGAAATTATCTTTTTGGTTTACATGGTTGTTCAGTTGAGTGCCCTTCATGGTGTGTGGCATTAACTTGTGGTATTGAGTGTACGGTTGTTTTAGGCTTTCTTTTTTTCTATATCTGTGTCAGAGACCATAAACCGACGCTCTCGTCTTATTGGAAGGCGAAAATCCTAGCAGCTGCTTTCTTTTCCCCTTTGTGAGCGTGCATGAACGGGTCAGATGCCTACATATTATCAAGCTTGATGGTGTAGCATCTCCTTTGTCTGCATAATGCATCTCTTGCGTTTATGAAGAAGACTTAATAACTACCCCTCTGATACTAGGCCCTCGTGGCTTCTCCCTTGACTCCATTTCGCCCTTTAGATATACCGACATTGGTCCATTAGTGGGGTTTTGATCCTTCCCTTCTTTCGTCAACCTTTTCAAATACTCCTATGCTACAACCATTTCTCTAGGCCAACCTCTTCCAATCACCCTGTCTGCAACTGTTTCCTGCCCTTAGCGATCTTAACACCAGGGACGCCCCCCTTGAGTTGGAGAAGAGCCAACCCAAAGTGAGGAAGAGAGGAGCATGGTGATAGTGGCTCTGCTCTTTCCATCGGGCAGGTGTGCCTAATTTTGGGCTTTGACACACGCACGCTGTAACATCGCCGACCCTCCGACCGGCGAAGAGGATGCTACCATACCATTATCTATCTGGGAAACTAGCCCCATGAACATACACACATAAAAACTAAAATGCTTTGAAGTAAAACATGCATACGTTTTTACCATACAGCGGAAGCAAAACCATACATTCAAGCATTTAGCATGTTCATCATTTTCATTAAACAACAAAATATAATTTGCAGAGATGAGATAGTCAAGAATACTTATCTTATGAAGAATTCGTCCTGAAACCAGCTAAGTCGCTGCAACGTTCCACCCAACCATAGGCCAGTGTGCTCCTTAGTCTTTCAGCAACACTGCCACCCCCGAGTAGGACATGATTTCCCAAGGAATAAGGAACTAAGCAGGCTCACACATAGCCAAAGATACACAAATCAGCCAAGCCAACACAGTTGGGTTTCTCAGGCCATCAAGGCGCTGGGAAAAGCTGAATGCTAAGCTGGTGGGGTCACTGAAGAGCTAAGTACACCTACACCAAAACTAGCCCGACTTCTAGGACACCCACACACACCCAACACAAGGAATCAGTCCCTCGGGATCTGACTTCCCTTCTAGTGCTATTCAGGGGTTGTGGAGAAGAAAGCCATCCTTCTAGCTTTGTCTATGTGGCTCCCAAATACACCAGGTTTATCAAGCATACCAAGCCTTCATTCCCACTCCAACACAGTCCAAAGACCAACCAATGTATACACACAACAAAACAAGCAATTCTCAACTCTGGAGAAGAAAATCAAACACCATCGAACAACCGAGGTGACAATTTGGGTAATATGCATCTCTAACTAGGAAATTAGATTCCTAAGTCGTTATTGGCCCTATCGTGGCCAAAACGACTTAATAAGAACCCACAGCAACCCAAAAACGTAAATGAACCGACAGCAAACCAAAAATTGTGGGGAAACCGACGATAATCCATTTCTCAACTGCTTGAGGAAGGAAAAACAACCCACGTGGAGGTGAATTCACACGGTCAGACCCACAACGAAGATAAATACACACAGCAAAATCCCCCAACCATAAAATTCACACACACAGCAAAATCGTTCACGTGAGGCCACTCTCCCAGCTCTCTGTGTGAGTAAAATGCCAAAACCTGTGCATGAGGAGAAGAAAATGGCTGTCTCTGCGTGAGGATAGGCAAGAATGGAAGAATTCTCACATGAGAGTGAATGAGTCTGCTGGTGGAGTGTGCATGTGGACAAGGATTAACAGTCCTGCCACACACCACTGCTCAGCAATAACTGCCCAACTAACATCAGAGGTTTTAATTTGGTAGTTGACTGATTGAGATAATGGAAGGTGAGTAAGTCAAAAGGGTGGGTGACAACTAAATGGGTTTAAGAGCTAACACTTGGCTTTTTCCCATTGGCTCAAGATTTAATAATTTCCCCTCCTTATCCTTAAGAAAATCATGCCCTTTTCATTATGGTTGCATTGACATAGCTAGTTGGGGTTTATTTTAATTAAAATGCATATTTACATGATGCCAAAATTATAATGTGTCAGATATCACGATATACCATCGACAACGATTTTAATTGCAGGAACATTAAACGCTAAATTAATGGTGGGGCTTTTGCCTTTAGCTTCACACCATGATTAATTACAATATATACATCATATACATTTAATGCAAACGGGGTCCAAACCGAGGTGTTACACACGCCGACTAGGAGCGGCAATAGGAACCTTAATCATTTTGTATATGTAGCTATCCTCCAATATGTCCAATACCATTTCCTTCCATGTGTTGAAGTTGGAAGTTGCCTCGATATGGTCTTATGGTCGAACAGAGATCGATGTCATGGCTCCAATCTTTTGCTCTACTCTTCAATATTTATGTAGGCTTTAGTTTGGTGCAAATAACTAAGCTCTTTCATGCCCTTTTCTCTGATACCATGTTGATGTTTGAGCAAAATCAGAGATGCTTGAACTTTAAAATTTTTATTGATTAATTTCAGTACATATGATTCTCATAAATCAGCCACATATATATATCAGCCACATATATCAGCGATATAAATCTCATAAATAAACCAGCCATATAAATCAATCAACCATGAGAGACAAGATATACCCTGGGAAAACCCTCCAAACACAGAGGATGAAAAACCCAACAATTCATTGAGTATGATATATAGATTTGCAAAGAATGGTTTACAACACATAACAAGATTTCCTGATAAGAGATATTACCACAACAATAGAGAAGAGAGATTCAATGTAACCCTGTAAAAACAATTGTATGCAACTGTATTGAACTTTCCATATGCCTAACATATTAATAACAAACCAAAAACCCTAGCATGGAGAAGGTAGTGCATAGGAGGCTCAGTAAACATACTAATAGAACCACATAGTGCATTCACAAAGAGGAGCTAACTAGAGCTCCCTCTATGCAAACATTAGCACCCTTTATTTCCTCTGTTAGCTTTAATTGAATGCTCATTGTCTTCAACTAAAAGTGAACTGACTTGAACTGAATGTTAATTGACTTGAACTGAATGATAACTTACTTGAATTGAATGTTAACTGACTTGAACTCAATCTTTAACTGAGTTATGATCACTTAGTTAATAGGATAACTTAAGTGTCATCAGTGACTCACTGTTAGTGCCATCCATGCACAATTTCTATTATTAACTTTTGTATGGATCTATTTAGTTAACTGATGCATGCTTATTGATTAACATTAAGCTCTTTTTTACTTAATTAATTACATTCATTAATAGTTCAATTTATGCTTTGACCGAGGCATTCTTATTTTACTGAAGTTTTATAACTTGAGTTCACTCAAACATTTGCATGGGCAATTCAAATTCTCTTTCTATATTCTTTATCTCATTATCATTAATTAATTAATGCATGGTCCATATATGTATTATTTATGCATCTTATCATATCATACTCAAAAGAATTATTCCATACATAATGATGATCATATGTTTTTACCTCAATCCATATAGTCATATGCTAAAGTAATTCACTCTAGGGGTAGTTAAACCTTAATGGAGACTTATAACACTCAATGACCATGCTAGAAATATATCACATAGTATATTGACCTCAACAAATGGAGTTTTGTAGACTTGATATAAAACAAGACTTCAATCTTGATACAATACAAGATCATCTCCATAATTGGAGGTCCATTCTCATAGGTTATTGTCTATGAGAATCATTTGAATTTATACAAGACAAGTCCATACTTGATACAACACAATCCTGTAGTCTTGATATTACTCATAAGACTCAACTTGATATTACTCACAATATATACAATACAACATCACCACCTCACTCATATGAGGATACTTAGGACTTGATACAACACAATGTCCTGACTTGATACCACACAAATATTAGAGAATGACTCCTGATGCTATACAATCAACAGAATCAACACCTCGAGGTTCTCATTATGTCTACTATACTCCCTACCCATTCAGAATATGTATATCCTTGCAACCTCAATTCACCACCTGAGACATATCTCAGACCATGTCCAACTATACCATGCAGGTACCTCAACACATGCTTTGCTGTAACCTAATGTACATGTCTAAACTCAACCATAAATTGGCTCCAGGTGCTCACTACAAAGAAAATATATGTCTTGGTGTTAACCAGGTACATCAAGGATCCAATCAACTTCCTGTACATAGTGGGATACACCAAATCTGAATCTGAAGTGGAATCACCTATCTTCTTCAGATTTATTTCCATAGGTGTAGTCATGGAATTACAGTCCATTATACCGAATCTCTTAAGATCTCAACGGTGTACTTCCCCTTCTCGAGGAAGATCTCAACTAGTTTATGCCACACCTCTAATCCCAAGAAATAATGCATCAATACAATATCCTTCATCTTGAACTCTGAATCCGACTACCTCTTGCACTCGATAATTAGCTTATCTTCCCTAGTAAGGAACATATAATCAACATACAATACCAAGATCAAAGGATCATCATCGATAACCTTGTAGTAAATGTTGGGATCCACATCAGTCTTGGTGAATCCAAAGCTCATCAAGTATCCATCAATCCTAGAATACTATGCCCTATGTGCTTGCTTGAGTCCATACAAATCCTTCTTTCATATGCAAACATGGGACTACTTCCCATGTATCACAAAGCCCCGAGGTTTCTCTATGTAGACTTCTTCCTTAATCACACAATTGAGGAATGTGGTATTTACATCGATCTAATTTTATATCTAGCCCATAATTGAAGCAAGAGAAATAATAGTTATGATGGAAGTGTACCTAGCGATTGGAGCAAAATTCTCCTCATATTCCACTCCCTCTTTCTGGGAGAATCCTCTTGCCATAAACCTCGCTTTGTATTTATCGATGCTACCATATTTTGCATGCTTCATCTTATAGATCCACTTGGAATTCATCATTGACCTTCCTTATGGTATCATGACTATTTCGCACACATCATTCTTCAAGATGGACTGATACTCCTCCATCATGGCATTCTTCCAAATCGGTTGGCCTGTTGCATACTCATAACTGGAAGGTATCAATGACGTGACTCATCAATTCCATATAACTCAAGAACCTTTGAGGTAATTTTTTCTTCATGAAAGTACCATTAGGAGCTACATGTCCCTTTTCATCCGTCAAAGCATCATGAATCCATTATGACCTCTTCTTGATCAATGCAACATCTCTAGGTCGATCCATTGGCTCTACTAGATCTACTGAATCATATTGATAGTTTGAAGGATGAACACCTAGATTGGAGGGATATGTATCATCATTCTTTAGAGCCTTCTTCTGCTCACTATCAATCTCCATATAAGTCTCTCTAGACCTATTGAAGGACACCTCCTCAGCAAAAGTGGCATCCAAGCTAACCTCAATATGATGTTCTCTCGAATGTAGATCCTATAGGCCTTCAAATTCTTGTTATATCCCACAGAAGTACCCTTCTTCCCATAAGGTTCTTTTTGAATGAATTGTCATTGATTCCAACATGGACTTCCAGTGGCCCCACAGGTTGTCATTGATGCCACCAAGTCCCTCTTGCAGTGCACAGGTATGGATGATCTCAGTATCCTCACATCCAGTACCTTGGAGCCCCTACATAGATGGGTTGTGCTTTGAATCACCTTGTACCCAGTGACAAGGTCGTTGTACCCACAAGGATGGATCTTGGAGCCACCACCTTGTTGACGATGCTGAAGAACCTGGTGATGACGATGAAGACCCTAGAGATGGTGTTGAAGCCCTTGTAGATGATGGAGAATCCCTAGATGGGTTGGAGAAGCATTAATGACCCATTATGTGGCTATTCATGCTCGGATGGTGTCATGGTACCTTAGGAGAAGGTTTGGCAACCCCACAGGTGATGTCATGATGGATCTTGACCCTTGGAGTTCTCTTGGTGTGGTTGATACGGTTAAAGAACCCCATGATGCATCTTTCTTTATGAAGAAGCCCTAAATAAGTCCTTGGACCCAAACTTGATGAATTAATGGTCCTTTAACCCTTGAAGATGATGTGTAGGTTGATGGGGTCTTAGAACCCTTGGAGATGGTCCTAGCAAATGAGGAAGAATTTGTACCCACTTATATAGTGGTGTGATGACACTTGGACACTTGCTTGCATGTTATGGGTTGATGTGGTGGACACACTTGATTGCACTTGACGATGAACTTAATACCCTTGATGAGGCCATGGAGTCCCCAAAGGTGGGAATATGACCTTCTTACATATGGTCCATTGTCCTTGATTCCTTGATGAATCCCTAGTGGATTGATGCAACCTTTGATGGTAAGATGGAGGACACCCTTGCTTATGATGGCATACAAATAACCCTAATATTGATTATTTTATGATGACCATTGAATATGACTTTAAATGGTAAGGGTTGACCTTTGAAGAATGTGTAAGACAAATTCAAATTAAAAAAAAACACAAAATAAAAATATTTACCTTCCTTACCATGAAGTCGACCTCAAACTAAGGACATGGTCAACGCATGATGGAGTATATAAAAAATCATGATTACACTCCAAATGAAATCCAACGAAAGAGAGAGAGGAAGCTCGTGGACTAAGGTGAAGAACTCACTGACTGAGGTTCAGCAGTAGCAACAATAAGGAGATTATCCAAATTTCCACAACAGAGAAATTTTTTTGTTTTGTCTTTTTTTCTTCTAAATATCAGGTGCACTTGTGGAGGTTTTTCGGTGGAGATACATAACAACAGCATCATCTTAGAAGTTTTCTTTGGAGTATTTACATAGTCCTAGATTGGTACAAGTACTGTGGACTTTGAAAATTCAGTGGGAGCAATAGAGGTTAAAGAACAATCCCAAATTTTCAATGAGACCGAGGAAGAAACAATCCCAAACTTTTGGGTGGCTTACAATAGTGTTGGAGGTTTTTTTACACTTGCTACAGTCCATCTTTTTATCCTTTTGATGGTTAATGTATGTTGTAAACAGTCTGACCTTATGTTAGCACTCAGAATTTACCCGTAGTTGTGAAAGGATAATCCCAATATAACCACAAAACAAATATTTAGGAAGAAAAGTTGGCTTCTTTCTTCCAGAGAGGGATCTCTCAATAGTTTAACTCACAGGCCATAAATATTTGCAAACGAAATGAAATTTAATAATGAATGTGGCTAAAACTAGTGTTCATTGGGCATGGATTCATATATGATAACAAATGATAACAGTGTTGTTGTAAAGGAATTTAAATAGAGGCAAGGTAGCTATTTCTTCACAGTAAAAAAGCTGGTTGTTTGGTGATAAAAGAAGAATTTAGAAACAATACATTAATATGGGCATCTAACAAGGATGAATCCAATATTAAATGTAGAGGAACAATTTTTTGAATACTTGAAAGCAAAGGATCGGAGCTAATGAGTATGAATTCTAACCCAATATAGACTCATTCAAGTATGAAATAGATAACATAATGAAATATTAACTGGAAACACATTCACATAAAGAAGGGGAAAGTACATACTACAAAGTAAATAACACAAGAATCTCTGTTAAATGCCTGCTCAGCTATGAAATTTTATTAATATGTAGAACTCTCTTACAAAATACATTTTTTCTCACGGGTTCCAACCCTCAATACATTACAAAACGTTGTTTAAATACAAAATGCTCCTTGAGCCGATAACTACTTTTGTGCTAAAAATAGGCAAATAATTGCCTTATTACATTTTTAAGAGGAGGAGGAAACTGCGTTAAGTTGGATTTTATCTCGACGTTTCGAACCACAGAGTAGGGTTCATCATCAGGAGAAAGTGTCTCCTGATGATGAACCCTACTCTGTGGTTNTTCCTCCTCCTCTTAAAAATACCCACTGCGTAGTAGCATGAACAGCTTATTACATTTGTCATTCTAAATCCTAACTAACTAACTGCTTCAAAAATTTATTTCAAAATTTGAATAAACTAATCTTCAACAACTTTTGAAATTTCTTCATTGGTGCAACTTATATTTGGTTTTTCCAAAACATTTCACTCGTTTCCACTAATCAACATTTGGAAGCTCCAAGATGGATATTTATTTTTCTAACACTCGCATCTCTACATGGTCCACGTATGAAATAGATGGAAGTTGAGCACAAATAGCTTTGAAAGTATCAAATATCTCAAAGTCCATTGATAATTTTTCAATTATTGTCTTCCCTAATAAAGAATAGGTCATGTCTTCAAATTTTCTATGATCTAACATGCATCTGAGCAACTGAGCTTAATATTCCACTTGAGATAACAATTTACCATTTTCTTCCCAGAAAGAAGGTAAAGCCATTCGAAACAATGGCACAAATGAATCTATAAACACCTTAACTTGATGTTGCATGATGTCAACTCTAGCCTGCACTATATCTAGGTGTTGATATTTCCCAACAACCTTTCTTTCCCAAGTAATAACTGAAATTATGTCCTTTATTGCCAATGTTTTCAAATCATCCTCTGACAAACCATTCAAAAAATTAACTGTATTTTTAGTTGTATCTATGGTATTTTTATTCAAAACCTATTTCACAGTTGTACAACTCTGCTTTGCATCATATATATAACCATCTCCTTATTCAGAATGTAGTTCAAGTAAGGCCTGAGTTTTATAGCTTTTGCAATAAACATATCCCAAATTAAATGCCTTTCTCCCTAAAGTGGCAATTTCCAAGTTAATTGCTTTGTCAACTTATCATTCTTATCCAAGAGGTCTTTGTATTTATTTTCCAACATTTTCCTTTCTTCCTTCTTATTTAAAGTCGTATTCTACAGGTTTTTATTTTGGTTCCTAAGACCAACAAACTCCAACTCTTTCAAACTAACCTAGGACATGGATTTCACGACAGGTTCTTCATTTGATTTTGTGACAAATTGAATTACCTGTACTTCAAGTTCTTTCTTCTTACTTTCTATTTATTTCTCCAAATTGAATTGTTTTTCTCCAAGGGAACTTTATCTTTGAAGCCTTTCTAAAACTTATGAAGTGTTAATTCTTAACTATTAGCTTCTATCTTACTAGCTCCAAGGAAAAAATATTAGGAGTGAGGAAGGATGACACGATGTATGGCTCATGAGAAAAGCCATATACTCTAATGATTGTATCCTCCTCCAATAAAAACCAATCCCCTATCTTTATGCCTAGTGCAAATTGTAATGCTTCCTTCATGATTGACAATACCTTGGGTAATTTAACTTGGAAAAATACCTTGTAGACCTCTGCCATTAAGAAATGCATGTACTTAATGAAATTGCTTCTCCTTTCATCTCTTAAGACCATCTCAGGCAACTGTAAATTCTCCTCATTGAAAAACAAAAACATTCTCACTAAATAAGAATGTAATCTAAAATGTTTTGTGTTGTGGAAATTCACTAACTGAGAGTGAATACTCTTAGCCATGTGTTACCACTAGTTATTTTTTGCAGGAGTTGGTGTAATCACATTAAAAATTTCAAGCTTACGTTGTTGATTTGGTGGTTCCAAGGCTTTTCTTATTGAACAATTCATAAAAACTTTCGAGGATTGACAGGGAAAAAGAAAAAGAATTTTTATAGTTGGTGCAAAGAATTTAATCATTTTGAGTAAAATTTATAAACATTGGTTTTATAGGAAAATTTTAGCTTTATAGTCTTTATATTTATATTTGTGTGCCAAACAAATTGTTTAGCTTTATAGTCTTTATATTTATATTTGTGGACCAAAATTTATTTTTATAAAAAATTGTTTGGCACAAGGCTGCTCAACACCGAGAGCCATGACCATTCATCATGTCGACCAAGAAGCTACATCATCAGCACAATATACAAGTCTATTAACAAATTCAAACGCCAAGCTCACAAGGAGTTATATATAACTCTATTCCTTAATATTGGGAACCACCAGCACTTGTAAAAAGTAATAATATTTATCATCGTATGCATGTGGGGTAATGGTTTTTTGCAAAAACATATAGAAACGTAGGTTTGAAAATCCACCTCTTTACACTTGTTAGTTTTTATTAAAGGATAGAATGAGGTTTGAGCAGCCATCATAAATGTTTACCAAGGGGCGTAATGTGCCAAGCATCATTTGGAACCTTTGTCTTTGGCGCATATATACTCTTAAACGTTAATCAACAATCGAGCTCCAACTTTTGACATGGATGTTAACACCATTATTTATCAGGGGGGTTGGAACCCATCGGGTGGTGAATAATTTTGGAGAACATATCTGTTTTTGGAATGACAAAGTGAATGCATGAGAGTTTTGTCAGAGATTCATGTGTCGTTGATATTACAGTCTGTGCTTCTTTCTTTATGTGATTGTATTTCCCTTGTGTAACACTCCATTTTGTTTCTTCCTCGTATCTGGAATATAGCGTTAGATGATTGGAATTCATATGGTCATGATCTGGTCATCATTTCAGATATTATATGATTTTTTCTGCTAAAGTTGATATAGAACTCATCCTTGTTGATGCTCTGTATTAATGGGTTGTTTCTTCATCTCTTCTGTTCCACATGAATCAATTAGAATGACTGTGATGATATGATTATCTTGCCTTTGATGAATATCATGTATATGTCTTTGTGGTATTTTTATATTGTATATGACTCCATGCCCAATGGTTATGTGATTGTTTCAGCCAAATACATAAATCTTGGAATGCTATTCTATATCTGGTTTTGTTAAATCTGGTCCTGTTAAATCTTTATTGAGAGATCCCTCTCTGGAAGAAAATACCAGTTTCTTCCTAAAGTGGTTCTGCTGTTACCTTGGAGTTTACCTTTTACAACCTGGGTACATTCTGAGTGCTAACAAATTGGCGCCGTTGCCAGGGACGAAAGTGCTTATCTGCCCCGAGAGAACGACAAAGATTAAGAAAGATTTCTGTGGGCAAACAGGAATTTCAAAAAGAAAAGAAGGTTGTATATTTGCCCTGGCGACTTCATTGTGAAATTGTTTCAGAATTCAAGAACGACATTCTGGCTTCAAGAAGACATACACGAGATAACTCTGATACCGAAATCCTAAAAAGTTTTGAGGATCCAGAAAAGTTGTTTAAGAGAAAAAATAAAGAGAAGTTAGATTTTCCTTTGTTCAGCCCATCATCATCACCAGATTCTCATATTAATCCAGCATGGGAAGTCAATGCTACGCAGACCCTGTTGAGAACTAGATCTGAACCCGACCTCAAAAATACCGAGTTCAATCCTCCTCGTAGGTTGAGAACTAGATCTGAAACCGACCTCGAAAATACTGAGTCCAATCCTCGTAGGGTAGATTCCTACCTGTTAGATTCCCTCTGGGAAGACTTGCAACAAAACTCTAAAGCTGAAACAACTGCCTCCGAAAATTCTCAAAGTACTTCAGTTCCTGTGAACCCACCCAGACCAATGGCCGCTAGATTTGCTCCCTTGCGATTGCCAGCTGTATTACATGATCTCCCCCAAAATTATTCTCAGAGAATTTCTTTATTTGATGGGGAACGTGATATAACCACAAAACAGCATGTTGCCAAGTTTGAAGGCTTCATTGACTTGGAAGAAGTTGACTATCCTGATGTCAAACTGCGGTTATTTGCCCAAAGTTTGTCTGGGGAGGCGAAGAAGTGGTTTAAGGACTTGCCTAATGGATCTATAGCAAATTTTCAGGCCTTTCAAAACGCCTTTTTGGATAGGTGGGACGATAAACAGAACCCTCTGCAGCTTTTATCTCAGTACAATAGTCTCAAAAAGGGGGGTTTTGAGTCTGTTCATGAATTTTCAAGCAGATTCATGAGGGCTTACAACTCTATTCCTGAAGATATAAAACCTTCTCCTGCAGCTGCTAAACTGCATTATGCTAGAGCTTTTGATAATGATTTTGCATTTTCATTGTGGGAAAGGAAATCAGCAACTCTTGCTGCCATGTTTACTGATGCCCTAGAAGTGGAAGCTAACATGATGGCTAGTGGAAAGATGAAACATAGAGACATGGACAGGAGGAGAAAAGAAGAAAATGTGACTTCTACTTCATCTTCTTCCACTGATGTTAAATTTGAGACGATGTTGAAGACTATGGAAAAGTTGATGGATAGGTTAACCATGGATACTAGGCCCTTCAACAGGGAGCAGGGGGATCCCCAAATCAGGAATCCAAATTTCAGAAGACCAAATCCCCCTGTGCCTCCCCAGAATAGGCAGAGAAATCCAAGAAACTAAGAAGAACAGCCTATCCGTCCGCCTTTCCCTGAAAATTATGTTGGTGATGAAGAAGATCCTCCTGAAAATGAGATTCATCTGTTTGGGGAACAAGATTCAGAAATATATCTTACTGAAGAAGAACATAATATGTTTGCGCAGGAAGGTCCAAATGAAGAATTTGAAAATGAGCTATATCAGAGAGGCTATTTACATGCGATGGATGATGTGCAAAGGAAAATGAGACTTAGGAATAGGGATGTCCCCATAAATAAAGGGAAGGCAAACCCAAATCAGCCTTCCTCTAGTTCTTTGAATGGAGAAAAGGGGAAAGGACTACAAAAAGAACCCTTGGTGAGTAAGGAGGTTGAAAATGATGTACAAAGGGATAAAATAATAAAGAAGGTGACTCCGATTGATGTGGAAAATATTGGTGCTGGTTTTAACTTACAAAATGAGCTTTCAAAACTAAAAATCTCTGTTCCATTTAATGAGTTATTGAGAAACACTGAATAGAGAGATACTATCACCAAAATGATCAAAAACCAAGGATAATGGCAGTCAGACATTTTAGAGTTGAATGATGATAATCCTGCTATTTCATTTGGACCAAAAACTGAAAATTTAGAAGGTGAAGAGGTTCCTCCTTTCTATTTAAGCCTAAATGTGCATGACAAAGTGGTCCACAATGCTATGTTGGATTCAGGGGCATCCCATAACCTAATGCCTAAAGGAGTCGTGGAAAGTATGGGATTAGAAGTGACTAGACCATATAAGGATTTATACTCATTTGATTCTAAAAGAGTAAAATGCCTTGGTTTGATTAAAGACATGGTGGTGACCCCGAATAAATTGCCATCTAAAACTATAGTCATGGATGTGGTGGTAGCAGATATTCCACCCAAATTTGGGGTATTGCTGTCAAGATCTTGGACCTCCAAGCTGAAAGGTAGTTTACAAATGGACATGTCATATGCAACAATTCCTGTTCCAGATGGGAGCAGAAGGTTATATAGTGAAAAAAGAACTCCCTATGTGGTTAGCAGTCAAGATAAACCTGAAATCCACCACATATATGCTGTTGATACTGATTTGGGGTCTTCCATTTTCTTTAATGAGGCTGTCCCACATGAGGTAGAAAAGACATTGCAGGAGAAGTCTGAAGAAAAGGATAAAAAAGAAGTTTTGGAACAGGAAGCTTTGGAAGCAAAACAGAAAAAAGAAGGCCAATGGATCATGTACTTTGATGGATCTGTTGCGAAGGTTGGTGCTGGGGCTGGTGTATACATAATTTCTCCTATTCATGATTCCAAAGCTTTATCATACAAATTGTTGTTTGAATGCACAAATAATGTAGCAGAGTATGAGGCTTTGTTATTAGGATTACATGCTCTGAAATACTTAGGGGCTCAGAGAGTTAGGATCTTGGGAGATTCTGAGTTGGTGATAAACCAGGTAAATGAGAGTTATCAAGCCAGGAATCCTCGGATGAGGGCTTACAGAAATGAAGTATGGGATATGCTTGGTAATTACTTCACAGAGCATACAATTCAGGTTGTCCCCAGGGTTGACAATTTGGTGGCTGATTCTTTGGCAGTATCTGCTGGAAGATTTGAGACCCCAATGACTAGTCAAAAAGAATACCAGGTAGAAATTCTGAACAGACCTTCTATCCCTGACAATTCCAAATACTGGCAGGTGTTTGAAGATGATATGCAGATCCAAAGATTTCTAGAGTTATCAGGGGAGTTTGTGAATACTCATTTTGACAATGAAAATGACAATGATAGGACCCCTGGAAATGATGAAGAAATTGAAACAGAAGAAGAAGATGCTGAGAAGTTAAAGAAAACCTTGGGAGGTAAGGATATCATCCAGCTAAAAAATAATTTCATATCAAGAGGTCTAATCCCTTTAGAAAGGCTATTTGATCAAAATGATGTTGCCAAGAACCCCAAAGTGAAACCTGTTGGTGATGCCATTGAAGATAAAAATATTGGCACTGAGGAGAATCCTAAAATCCTAAAATTATCCAAGAAGCTGCCAGAGAGAGAGAAAGAGGAGTATGTAAAGTTGATGAAAAAATATACAGATGTGTTTGCTTGGAGTTATGAAGACCTCAAAGAATATGATACATCTATCATACAGCACACTATTCCTATAAAGCCTGGGGAGAAGCCTTTTAAACATAAACTCAGGAGGATCAATCCTAAGCTGCTCCTTGTCATTGAGAAGGAAATAAAGAAGTTATTTGATGCCAAGATCATTGTAACACTCAGATTCTCTAAGTGGGTTGCGAATTTGGTCCCCGTCAGAAAAAAGAATGGAGAGATAAGACTGTGCATAGATTTCCGCAATTTGAATAAGGTCTCCATGAAAGACAACTATCCTCTAGCCAAGATGGATCATATACTATAGCAAGTGGTGGGAGCTGAAAGGATTTCGATGCTGGATGGTTTTTTTGGGTATAATCAGATCAAAGTGATGCCAGAAGATCAGGAGAAAACTACCTTTACTACACCATGGGGCACCTTCATGTATGCGAAGATGCCTTTTGGTCTGATGAATGCAGGCGCCACTTTCCAGCGAGCTATGGACATTGCCTTTGCAGGAGAAATTGGAAGTTTCGTGGTAATTTATATGGATGATATCACAGTCTACTCGAAGTCGGACAGAGAACATCTGCATCATCTGGAGAAGGTCTTCATGAAGTGTAGGAAGTATGGCATATCTTTGAACCCTAAGAAGTATAATTTTGCACTAGAAGAAGGAAAGCTGCTAGGCCATATAATATCCAAGGATGGCATAAAGATTGACCCTGAAAGAGTAAGTGCAATTCTGAAGGTGGGAGAACCCAGAAGCAAAAAGGAGATACAATCTTTTCTGGGACAGGTAAATTTCTTGAGGAGATTTGTACCAAGCTTTGCTGATATTTTGATGAATATTACAAATATGTTGAAGAAGGGTCATGAAATAAAGTGGAATACAGAAGCTAAGGAGTCATTTCGGGAAATCAAGAAAGCAATTTTAGAAGCTCCTGTTTTGATAAGTCCAAATTTCGCCAAAGATTTTTTAGTATTCTCATATGCTTCTGAACATACTATAGCAGCAGTATTATTGCAGAAAAATGAGGAAAATTTGGAACAACCCATAGCCTTTTTCAGTAAAATGCTACGGGATGAGGAGTTGAAATATGATATCATGGAAAAGCAGGCCTATGCTTTGATTAAAGCATTAAAGGATTTCAGAATATATGTTTTGCATTCCCATGTAATTGCACATGTTCCAACCGCTGCAGTAAAAGCAATTTTGACTCGGCTAGACCCCGAAGGCAGGAGGGCGAGATGGATAGCTACATTATTGGAATATGATATAGCAATAAAACCCACGAAGCTGGTTAAAGGACAAGGGTTAGCAAAAATGATGACAAACTCAAATTGTGAATATTTACAGATCAATTTTTTGACTCACCAGTCTGATCAGTTAGACATAGAGATAGAAGTGATGGCTGACTTTGTGGCCTCCCCATGGTATTCTGGTATTGTATATGTCCTCCGAAATTTGCAAGCCCCAGAAGGATTAAGTAAATCAAGAGCAAGATCTATGAAGTTGAAGTCTGCTAAATTCTGTATCATAAATAAATATCTTTATTGGAAAGACCCTGGAGGAGTTCTACTAAATTGTCTTTTGGAAGACGAAGCCCAGCAAGTTACCAGAGAATTTCACAAAGGAGACTGCGGGGGACATCATTCTTGGAAGGTGACTGCAAACAAAATCCTAAGATCTGGTTATTATTGGCCTATGTTATTCTCAGATGTATATAAAGAAACCAGCAAATGTCATCAATGCCAAATTTTCGACGGTAAGAGAAAGGTACTGTCTCTCCCTCTGGATCCAATAACAGTTGAGGCTCCTTTCCAGCAATGGGGTTTGGATTTTATTGGTGAAATAAACCCCAACTCATCAGGTCAGCACAGGTGGATCTTGATAGCTACAGACTATTTTACTAAATGGATAGAAGCAATTCCTACCAGGAGGGCCACTGAGAATGTGATCATGGAGTTTCTTGAAGAAAATATATTGGCTCGGTTCGGGTGTCCAAAAAGGATAGTAACAGACAACGCAGCTGCTTTCAAATCCAGGAAAATGATTAATTTTTGTCATAAATATCATATAAGCCTCAATCACTCGACTGCCTATTATCCTCAAGGAAATGGGTTAGCTGAATCTTCAAATAAAAGCCCGGTGAGGATTATCAAAAAGCTGTTGGAAGATACTAAGAGGTCCTGGCACACCAAACTAAAATATTCCCTATGGGCTGACAGAATTAGTGCTAAAAGAGCAATCGGCATGTCTCCATTTCAACTGGCCCTATGGTGCTGAAGTGATTTTTCCAACATCATTAGGGGTACCAGTTATGAGATATTTCCAGGATCAGCAAGAAGAACCAAATCACATACAGTGGAGGATAAATTAGATCATTGAGCTAGAAGAACGAAGAAGTACGGCTTATAATAAAGTGCAGTCACATCAAGAGAAAATGAAGAATACTTTTGACAGAAGGATCAAGGAAGAGCAGTTTCAGATTAATGACCTGGTTTTGAAGTGGGATGCTCCTAACGAAGACAAGCATGGAAAGTTCGACCCTATGTGGGTCGGACCTTATGTTGTTGCTGGGTACAGAGGACAGAATGTGTTTTTGCTAGAATATACAAATGGGGTTCTTTTGGAGAGTAACCCCGTAAATGGAAGGTATCTAAAGCATTACCTATCCTGAGGAGGAAGGTGAGATTTGTATCATAGATTGTACATACTTATTTTTCTTTACAAGTAAATATGAATGGTAAGCCCAGTGCATTTGAAGCTCGCAGTGAAATCCCTAAGATTCAGGAGGCCTACCATTCATTTTCTAAAATTATATAAAAATGTCATCTTTACAAAAAACAAAAGATGGGTTTTTGGGAGTTATTATGCAAAAATCAAAAGCATGCACCTGGTCTACGAGTTCTTTGATACCTCGCAGGGAGGATATCATCCCCAGATGGAGCCAGCTATTAACACCATTATTTATCAGGGGGGTTGGAACCCATCGGGTGGTGAATAATTTTGGAGAACATATCTGTTTTTGGAATGACAAAGTGAATGCATGAGAGTTTTGTCAGAGATTCATGTGTCGTTGATATTATAGTCTGTGCTTCTTTCTTTATGTGATTGTATTTCCCTTGTGTAACACTCCATTTTGTTTCTTCCTCGTATCTGGAATATAGCGTTATATGATTGGAATTCATGTGGTCATGCTCTGGTCATCATTTCAGATATTATATGATTTTTTCTTCTAAAGTTGATATAGAACTCATCCTTGTTGATGCTCTGTATTAATGGGTTGTTTCTTCATCTCTTCTGTTCCACATGAATCAATTTGAATGACTGTGATGATATGATTATCTTGCCTTTGATGAATATCATGTATATGTCTTTGTGGTATTTTTATATTGTATATGACTCCATGCCCATTGGTTATGTGATTGTTTCAGCCAAATACATAAATATTTGAATGCTATTCTATATCTGGTCTTGTTAAATCTTTATTGAGAGATCCCTCTCTGGAAGAAAATACCAGTTTCTTCCTAAAGTGGTTCTGCTGTTACCTTGGAGTTTACCTTTTACAACCTGGGTACATTCTGAGTGCTAACAATGGATATAGCATATTTCTTGGATGCAAATGGTCCTATTACATATGAGAAAGCACAAAAATATTTTGCATAGGACCCATCCCAAAAGTGGGATTCATATATTGCGGGAACAAATCTTGTTATAATTCCTGAGCTAGGTGTGCAGTTCGATGATGATATCAGCATACTGGTTTCGTCAAGAGTACCAGATGGAAAAGGTGTATCATCTTCTGCTACTTTAGAGGTTTCCACAATGTCTGCAATTGTTGCTACATATGCAAACTAGCTGCACTCTGAAGGAGCAATCTTTGCCACCTCGTTGGATATGCTTGGTATGTGCCACAACTCCAAAGAAAGAGCTCCCATGCAACTTTCAAAGGCTTCCAACAGATGTCTACACACTTGATCTAATTGTAGCATCTGATTCCATGCTAGTGAAAAATGGATATGGTACTGGGAGTGAGGCATTGACATACAAGATACCTTTTGTCTTTGTTCACCTGGATTATTTCAACGAAGAGCCTTTTCTGAGGAACATGCTTGAGTATTACCATGGTGGTGTTGAAATGATTAGATGTGATTTACTAAGAGGGCATTGGATTCCTTATCTTGAGCGTGCACTAAAATTGAATCCTTGTTACGATATACCAATCAATGGTGGTGAGGAAGCTGCAACTATTTTGCAAAACACTACTATTGGAAAAATTTACACATCGGATAAGTATAGTGGAGAAAGAATATTGCGAGATTCCATTGTGTTAGGATTTCAATATTCCAGAATGGTATTGACATGAAGAAATTGAGCTTGGTATTTGTTCTGTGATTCCTTCTGGAGAGAAAAATGATCGTGATGTGACTTTAATGGAGGTGCTAGGTGTTGAGGTGTTTGATATTCTTCATAGAGATATACATGGATTTCCAGACATAGTTTCTTTCTTAAAGAGCTTGGAAAGTTTGGATATTGATTTCAATTCAAATGATAAAGCATAGAAGCGCCAAATTCATGAGCATGTTGCACATCTTCACTCGAACGCTTAACAGATTTGTGCAGTTTTGTACCCTGGAGATGCCATAGAAAAAGGAAAGCTTCTGCGTTTGAAGCAACATTTTTTTCTATGCATTGCCTCTTTACAATACATAATAGAAAGATTCAAAACCTCTTTCACTGTTGTACAACTCTAGTTTGCAACATATATAACCATCTCCTTATCTATAATGTAGTTCAAGTAAGGCCTTAGTTTTATAGCTTATGCAATAATCATATCCCAAATTAAATGCCTTTCTCCCTGAAGTGGAAATTGCCCAGTTAATTGCTTTGTCAACTTATCATTCTTATCCAAGATGTCTTTTTATTTTTTTCTATTATTTTCCTTTCTTCCTCCTTCTTCAAAGATGCATTCTCCAGGTTTTTCTTTTCGTTCCCAAGACCAACAACCTCCAACTCTTTCAAACTAACCTGGGACATGGCTTTCACAACAAATTCTTCATTTGATTGTGTGACAGGTTGAATTACATGTACTTCAAGTTCTTTCTTCTTACTTTCTATTTCTTTCTCCAAATTGGATTGTTTTTTCTTTCAAAACCTTTACTTCTTCAATCAAAATAAAATTTTCCTTCTCCCACTCTTTCTTTTCATCAAAAAAATTTAAACTTTGGCTTTACAATTACTTAATTCATTATTCAGTGTCTCTTTTTCTTTATCTAGCTCAATTAACTATGATTCCTGAATAAGCTGTGTAGCAGGGATTTTTAATTTTTCTTCAATGGCTAAATGGTGTTTTCTTTTTCTGCCATCATTTTATTAGTATCTTCTCCTTTATTTGTTTCACTATCAACAACCAAAAAATCACCTTGGAGCTTATTAATTTGTTGTTGGTGGGCCTTATTTTCCACCTTTTCCTGCCTTAAATGATTTTCTATTTTGTCTCGGTGGATTACATCCTGGACGCCTTTAAGGTATATTTTAGAAAATTGTTGTATATCACTTTTCCAGTCTGCTTATGCAAATAAATCATGCATGGGAATCGAATATTCTCTAAATTCAACCTTATCTCTGCCACTCTGTTCTTAGTAGCTACTGTTAATTTTAAGGTATTCTGGTCATGATCATTAACAATTACTAAAGAAACATATTTTCTTGAAATCTTCCTAACATCAACATACAATTTTAGAGACTCATCCAAGGATGTATCTCTGTTATCTTTCTATTTATCATACATCTCAGCCCTTTTTTTAAATCTGTCAATAGATACTTCAGGATTCTCTGAAAAGGAATATTCCTTTACCACAAAGGTCGCCCCTTTGACTTTCATTTTCTTCTTCTTGCCTTCATTTTTAACCACTTCCACCAGCTCACCTTTAGTCTCGGTATTTTTCCTTTTTGAAGTCTCTCGACTTTCTTCTTGGTTTATTTCCATTGCATGTAAGAAATTTCTTCTATTAGTCGTTTCTGAATGACTGGAAATGGGGGTAATTACCTCTATTGTTGGAATTATAGCCAATAGGTCTCGCTGTGTAACACTGACATCCGTTACTAGTGATATAGGATCTTGTTGCATATCCTCTTCATTCTGCATTACCAAGGGATAATCTGACGAGTTCACTTTCTCAGATAAGCCCTCAACTTCTTCTTGTTCAAAAGTCTTGTTCTTGTTTACCTGTCTTCTTATTGAAATAATATGATGGGGATCATAATTTAATGCAGTGGTTGTTTGAAATCCTATCTCTTTAAGCAAACTCTCTATCACAGGAAGTGCAACCTTGCTCTTTATAATAACGGGTCCAATCACCCAAGGGAACTTTATGTTTGAATCCTTTCTAAAACTTATAAAGTGTTCATTCTCAACTATTAGCTTCTATCTCACCAACTCCAAGGAAAAAATCTTAGGAGTGAGGAAGGCTAGTAGGATGTATGGATCATGAAAAAAATCCATATACTCTAATGATTGTATGCTCCTCCAATAAAAACCAATCCCCTATCTTTCCGTCTGGTGCAAATTGTAAGGATTCCATCATGATTGAGCCTATATATTGGTATATCTCTTTGAATTCATTGAATATGTTATGGAAGCTATGGTGATGGTTATCTTGGAATATATCTTGATGTGATATTGATATAGATCTTGATGATTATATTGGATGTTGTTGGCATAGATCTTGGTGTTTATCTTGACTGTTGTATAAGTGTAGTATTGAATGAGAAGTTGACATGTATATTTCTTTGATCAACCTAAATTTTTTCTTTGAAAACTAGTTTGATAAGTGTTGATCATTGTGTCTTTGACCTAAAAGGAGTTGGATTGTTATTGACTGTTAATGACAACCTTTGACAATATTGTAAGTGACTATTTGCTTGATACTTGTTTGATTTGTTGACTTGATTTGAGTGGAATGAAAAATATTTGTGTGTCTAAGAGTTTATGAGATTTATTGAGTTTGACATAGTTGGTTAAATATTTTATCTTCTTGGATGAGGTTAGTTGGTTGAGGTATATATTTTTTAACTGTCAAGTATTCCTTGATTGTGATTGAGGTTGTTTGTGGTGTCATTGAGTTGAGTGTGATTGGACAAAGTTTGGTTGATTGTATGTGAAGTCTCTTGGTTACTCAAATGTGTCTCTTACTTGATGAACCACACCAAGTAAGAAGGGTTGGTTGATTGTTAGAGAATTTTATTAGATTAACACAAGTATATGATTGATTTGGAATAGGTACATAAGCATCTTGGTACAAGTTGGTTCAGTTGGTTTGACTCAGATTGGCTTAGTTGTATGAGCAGTTGGTTTGACCCAGGTGGACTGAGTTTAGTGTGCAGACTTAGATTGACTGAGTTCGTTGATGTGAGTGACAAATTGATTGTTACAACTTGATTGGACAGGTTGATTGAACAGGTTGATGAGCAGTGTGATATAGTGGACAATGATCAGTTTATGAGTAGTGATCAGATGATGAGCAGTGGTTAGTAGTGGCATTGGTTGTGCAGTGTGGTACAAATTATACAGTATAGTACAGGTGTTGATTAGCAGGTCCACAGGATCAGTGTGGTCGTGGTTCAACAGTTTCTATAATCATATCAGGGTGACATGATGGGGAAAGGAAATGGGGTTGTATCCTCCTTCTGATTGTAGCTGGAGAACTAGGGAGTTGTAGCCTGTAAATTAGGGGGTTGTAGCCTCCTTCCAGTTGTAGCCGGAGAATTGAAATCATTGTAATAAGGGGTTTTTTTCCTCCTTCCAGTTGTTTCTAGAAAAACTATTACTAAAAGGCTTCCGTGGTTTCTCCACAGTACTTGGGTTTCCATGTAAAAATATTGTGTACTATGTCACTATGATTTCTATGTGATGATGATATGATGAAGATAACAATTTTGATGATGATATAATGATAATGTAATAATGCATAATATTAAATAAGTTGTTGATTGGTAAATTTGAAAAATTAATAAAAACTACACACACAGATTCACCCCCCCTCTCTATGTGCTTGGTGTGTCCAACACAATCACCCAAGGGAACTTTATCTCTGAATCCTTTCTAAAACTTATAAAGTGTTCATTCTCAACTATTAGCTTTTTTCTCACTAGCTCCAAGGAAAAAATACTAGGAGTGAAGAAGGTTGGCGGGATATATGGCTCATGAGAAAATCCATATACTCTAATGATTGTATGCTCCTCTAATAAAAACCAATCCCTTATCTTTCCGTCTAGTGAAAATTATAAGGATTCCTTCATGATTGACAATACCCTGGTAATTAAACCTAGAAAAATACCTTGTATACCTATGCTGTTAAGAAATCCATGCACTTAAAGAAATTTTCGTTGATTTCATTTGTTAATATTGTGGAAATTGAACCCAAGAGATAGAACAATTACACTCACAAAATTGCTAATCAAACATGCAAAATTAACACCAAAGGAGACTGAAATTGGAGCATAACACTAATCTGTATTGAGTAAGTGTACAATAGCCAACCTTGTGAAATAATAGGATGCTGCAATATATCATTACATGAGAGAATTGAATGCATAAATATGCCATTCGAAATAGTAAAAAAGCAAGCTTACCAAATCTAGTCAAATCCCCCATAGGTGCATAAAGCAGTTTCCAAATCTATGAAGATGCTCACGAATTTGCTAAGTCAAGTGGGAAATATAAAGAGATATGGAAAGACATATCATACATACTTTTATTTGGAGAAAAGGATGGAGGATGATGTGGGAAGAAAACAAGTCAACTACACCTAGTCTAGCTTTTCCTTTTGTCTTAAATCAGAATAAAACAGGCAGCTTTTCAGAAAAAAGAAGATATGCACTTTGGAGGATCTGGAATAAAGAAGACATGCTAAATTGGGTTTCCATGATGTTTCCCAAGCACTCCATGACTCATTTTTAGCATGTGCTGACTTCTAGGATGTGTAGAAGGAAACTAGCATAGAATGGAATCTAGGAAACTAGGTAATAAGTCAAAAATAATTAAATTAATGTCTAATGTAAGTAACTATGGGTTGATTATTCTAAAACTGCCCCTTAAGCCTGAATTTATGAGTAAATATTAGAAAACTATAGGGCCTAGCAACAAGGCTTATTCACCCTTTACATACTGCATGTCCATACAACCAAGGAAAGAGGCAAAATCCCAGTGGGAAAATCCTCCCTTAAACATGGACAGGAAAAACAAAATTTTGGAAATCTTGTCATCAATCATGCTTCACAACATGATCAGAAATCCCCATCAGTGATTTGAGATTGCTGAAGGTCTTCTCACAAAAATTTTTGGTGAAGATGTCTGCTACTTGTTCTGAAGATGCACAGAAGAGTAGATCAATGGTACCATGATGCACAAGCTGTTTGATGTAGTGCATATGGATCTCAATGTGATTGGTTTGTTGTCTCTAAACTGGATCATTGAAAATTTGAATGGTGCTATGATTATCATAGTAGATAATAGTTGAAAACTCTGATTCGAATCCACATTCTCCAAGTATCCCCTACAACCACAAACATTGAGTTGTTGCATTTACAATTCCTCTATACTCTGCTTCTGTAGATGAGAGTGCTATGGCACTCTGCTTCTTGCTTGACCAGCTGATTGGTCCTTCTGCAAGCATGAACACATATCCTGATGTATACTTTTGATCTATGTTTTCACCTTCCCAATCACTATCAATAAACCCAATCAAATCAAGATCATATTTTGCTTTGTAGAAGATCCCATGAGTTCTTGTTGCTTGAACAAAGTTTAGGATTCTTTTGGATGCTCTATAGTGGATCTCATGCAGCTGATCCATGTATCACGAAGCCACACTAACTGCATAATATAGATCAGTTCGAGTGTGTGTAAGATAAATAAAACACCCAATCAACTGCCTACACAGTGTATTATTTACCATAGGAAAAGAACCTGCTTCTTCAAGCTTAACTCCTAAAAGGAAGGGAGTCTTGCTTGGCTTGCAATATTTCATGTTGAACTTGTTCAACAAATCCAAAGCATACTTGGACTGATGTACTCTGATTCCATGTTGGGATTGAACAATTTTGAGACCCAAGAATCGGCTCAACAATCCCAAATCTGTCATGGAAAATGCATGGTTCATTGCATCCTTCAAGGAGGCAATCTCTTTCTTTGAACTTCTTGTAATCAATAGTTCATCCACATACAAGACAATAATCATCAAAGAACCATGAATCATCTTCAAATATAAATTAGGATCAGACTTGCATAGAAAAAAACTCAGTGATAGAAAAAATCCATCAATCTTGGCATACCAAGCCCTGGGGTCTTGCTTGATCCCATACAATGATTTCTTTAACCTGCACAATAAATATGGATTAGAAACAAACCCTTCAGGTTGTTGCATGTAAATCTCCTCAGTGATATCTCCATTTAGGAAATAACACTTTGTTAGAATAATCAAACCATAGTTAGCTACCTTAAACATTAATTAATCCATTTTTGTCTTATTTCCCTAGTTTCCAATATTCCACTCTATGCAAGTTGTCTTCCACATTTCGTAGAAGTCAAACTTGCTAAAAATGAGTCATGGAGCACTTTTGAAACCTCCTGGAATCCATATTTAGCATATTTGATTTATTCCATATCCTCCCTAGCGCATATCTGCTTTTTCTGCTAAGTTGCCTGCTTTATTGAGATTTATGGCAAAAGGGAAAGTAAGACTAGGTGTAGTTGACTTGTTTTTTGACCTCATCATAGTCCATTATTTTCTCCTAATAAAAGCATGTATGAGTTTTGTTTCCATCACTTATTAGCTTGCCTACTTGACTTTGCCAATTCGTGAGCCTCTAGGTAGATTTGGAAACTGCTTTATGCACCTATGGGGGATTTGACTAGATTTAGTAGGCCTACTTTTTTACTATTTCGAATTGAATCCTTATGCATTCAAATATATCATGTAATTATATATTGCAGTAGACTATGACTTCATAAGGTTGGATATTGTACACTTATTCAATACAGATTAGTGTTGTGCTCCAATTTGAGTCTCCTTTGTGTGTAAATTTGCATGTTTGATTAGCAATTTTGTGAGTGCAATTGTTCTATCACTTGGATTCAATTTCCACATGGTATAAAAGCCTTTGTAGATTGATTTATCTCCTTCCATATTGCTATTGCAGGTTTGACATCTTGAATGGGAGCAAATTCTGCTGGTTGAAGTGCACAGTTCAGAGCTATGGATCAATCTCAGAAGATCATCTTGACTCCATTTAATTTCTTTGAATGGAAAGTAGAGATGGAGATACTGTTGAGGGTGAAGGGTCTCTATAGGGTGACTTTGGAAACTGAGGTAGAGCCCAATGCAGCTGCAGAGAAAATTAAATGGCACAACAAGAGGGATGAGGCCTATGGTCTTCTGTGTCTGAGCATATCCAGAGACCTCCTCTTCCATCTTGATGGATTGAAATCACCTAATGAAGTGTGGGAGAAGCTTGTAGATATTTTTGGTAAGACAGATGAGATGAGAGGAAATAAAATTGAGAATGAATTTATCTCTTTGAGTCCCAGCAGCTTCGAATCCCTGCAACTCTACTTTTCCAAGTTTAAAGCCCTTGTTTCATAGCTAAAACAATGTGGAATTGAAAAGAAGGAAGAGTAGCTAGTTTTGGCCATACTCTTGAAGCTTGGACCTGACTATTCAGTGTTTGTTTTGACCTTCCATGCCACCAAGTTGACAGCTCAATCCTGGAAGATGCCTAAGCTTGCAGATTTCATGGAATCCCTCACACAAGAACAAGATAAACTGGTGATGATGGGCACCATCAAACCTTCCAAAGACCAAGCTTTGGTTGCTGGAGATTCGAGGGTGGATTCAAAAGGAAAGAAGAAGGCTAAGAATCCACCTGAGCAAAAGAGAGACAAGAACAAGTCTCAAGAGGAGCCCCAAGGCTCCAAGAAGAACTTTCAGAAGAAGAAGAACAAAGGAGAAATGAGCAAGTGTGCATACTGCAATAAGGGCTATCATCCTGGAAGTTCCTGCATGAAGAAGCAAATTTACATGTTGACCCAACTCTTGGAGAAGAATAACATCTCCCTTCCTGATTGCTCAAAGAAGAGGGAAGGAGGATCAAATTCAGAGGACAGAGAGAGAGTACATGCATTGGTTGCTGGCACATCAAGCTCACCTAGCTTCATCATAGACTCTGGAGCTTCAAGACATATGGTTTTGACCAAGGAGGCATTCTCCTCTCTTGATATGTTGAAAGGTCCACTAATAGTGCTAGGAGATGACTCTCTCACTGACAGTTTGGGCAAAGGAAGGATTGATCTTGACCATGGTAAGTTCAATAATGTATTGTATGTTCCAGGTCTTGCCTTTAACCTCTTGTCAATGTATCAGATGACCCACACAGGGTATCCAAAGAAGGTTATATTCTCCCCTAATGATGTTGAGATCACAAAGATCTCGAATGGTAAAGTCATTGCAAAAGGAGTTGTAGATCACACTTCGAAGGTATACATGTTTTCACATTTTCTGCCCTACTCAAACCCCTTTGCTCTTCTGATTCATGCTAATGAAGCAAGCAAGCTTTGGCATGAAAGATTTGGCCATATTAACTATAAGTATATTTCTGATCTAAGTGAAAAAGAAATGGTCATAGGGTTATCGAAGATTAAATTTTCCAAGGGAGTCTCTCAAGGTTGGATCCTAGGAAAACACCCAAAGCATAAATTTGAGAGAGCTAGTCATGAGAGAACCTCTGCACCTCTTGAGATGATCCACAGTCATGTTGTTGGTCCATTTCCTCATATGTCAATGATTCAAGCCAAATATGCATTGAAATTCATAGATGAATTTTCCAGGTATTGTTGGGTTTACTTCCTGAAGCATAAGTCTAAAGTTTTTGGCCTCTTCAAAGTCTTTAAGGCTTTGGTTGAAAACCAGTCTGGGAGGAGACTCAAGATACTCGGATATGACAATGGTGGTGAGTATGTCAAGTCTGATTTCATTCAATATTGTGAATATGTAGGTATTCAGATGCAACATTCAATCCCTTACACACCACAACAAAATGGTGTTGCTGAGAGAAAGAACGGATCATTGAAGGAGATGTCAACCTGTATGATGGAGGCTAAGACTTTTCCACCAAATTTTTGGGTTGTGCACCCTATATCCAGAATATGGTGCCTCATAAATATCTTGATGGTATGACTCCTTTCGAAACTTGGAGTGGGCACAAGATAGATGTGACCCATTTCAGGATTTTTGGCTCAAAGGCTTGGGCTAGAATTCCAACAGAAAAGAGGAAGGCTTTGCAGCCCCAAAGCCAAGAGTGTCTATTTGTTGGGTACTTTGAAGATTCAAAAGGGTACAATATGATCATTTTGAACACAAACAAATCCTTCATTGAAAGGAGTGTTCAGTTCCAAGAAGAGCCTTTAGCAGTAGTTGAAGTTGGAGAGTCTTCTTTACCACCAGAACCATTGAATGTAAGTGAAGAGACAAATGAGTTTTATGATTCTGATATGTCTGATAATGATGATTTAATTGTAGAATCTAATAGTCCTACAAGAACAAAATGGGTAGCAAAGACCATTCATGCAGCTAGGGAACTAGCTGAAAATCCTAGTGATCCTAGGAGGACTAGATCTCAGTTTGAGAGTGCCCTATGTATGAAAGACCCTTTGTTTGCAAAGAAATGCTATCTGATGGTTGAATTAGACCCACAGACATGTGAAGATTCAGTACATGATCCAAGATGGAAAAAAACCATGAAATAAGAATTCAGCTCACTCCAGAAGAACAACACTTGGGAACTGGTTGATCTTCCCCCAGGGAGGAAGCTAGTTCAATGTAAGTGGGTTTTCAAAACTAAGTTTGCTGCTGATGGTTCACCTTTGAAATATAAGGAAATATTGGTAGCCAAGGGCTACTCACAGGTACATGGTATTGACTACAATGAGACCTTTGCACCAGTGGCAAAGATGGAATCCATCAGGATAGCCTTAGCCATTGCAGCTTCGAAGCAGTGGCAAGTAAATCACATGGATGTGAAGTGTGCTTTCATGAATGGAGATCTTACTGAATATATTTACATGCATCAGCCTCAAGGGTTTGTGTCTAATCCATGTTTTGTGTGCAGGTTAAAGAAATCATTGTATGGGCTTAAGCAAGCTCCCAGGGCTTGGTATGCCAAGATTGATGGCTTTCTGTTGTCATTGAGTTTTGTTCGATGCAAGTCTGATCCTAATGTTTATTTGAAGCTGATTCATGGTTCTTTGATGATTATTGTCTTGTATGTGAATGACCTTCTGATTATAGGAAGTTCAAAGAAAGAAATTGCCTCCTTGAAGGATGCAATGAACCATGCATTTTCTATGACTGATTTGGGGTTGTTGAGCCAATTCTTGGGTCTCGAAATTGCTCAATCCCAACATGGAATAAAAGTACACCAGTCCAAGTATGATTTATATTTTCTAAACATTTTCAACATGAAATATTGCAAGCCAAGAAAGACTCCCTTCCTTTTAGGAGTTAAGCTTGAAGAAGCAGGTTCTTCTCCTATGGTAAATAATACACTATATAGGCAATTGATTGGGTGTTTGCTGTAACTTACACACACTCAACCTGATATTTATTATGCAGTAAGTGTGGCCTCAAGATACATGGATCAGCCTCATGTGATCCATTGGAGAGCGGCCAAAAGGATCCTTAACTTTGTTCAGGGAACAAGAACTCATGGGATCTTCTACAAAGCTAAATCTGATCTTGATTTGATTAGGTTTACTGACAGTGATTGGGTAGGTGACAACACAGATCAAAAGTCAACATCAGGATATGTGTTCATACTTGCTGAAGGACCAATAAGCTGGTCAAGCAAGAAATAGAGTGCCATAGCACTCTCATCTACAGAAGCAGAGTACAGAGGAGTTGTAAATGCAACAAATCAATGTTTATGGTTGCAGGGGATACTTGGTGAGTGTGGCTTCGAATCAGAGTTTTCAACTATTATATATTGTGATAATCAGAGCACCATTTGAATCTGCAATGATCCAGTTCAGAAACAGAGAACCAAACACATTGAGATCCATATGCACTACATCAGACAGCTTGTGCATGATGGCACCATTCACCTACTCTTCTGTGCATCTTTAGAACAAGTAGCAGACATATTCACCAAATTTTTTGTGAGAAGACATTCAGCAATATCAAATCACTGCTGGGGAATGCTGATCACGCTGTGAGGCATGATTGATGAAAATATTTTCAAATTTTGTTTTACTGTCCATGTTTAAGGGAGGATTTTCCCACTGTATTTTTTCCTCTTTCCTTGGTTAAATGGACATGCAGTATGTAAAGGGTGACTAAGCCTTGTTGCTAGGCCCTATAGTTTTCTGATATTTACTCATAAATTTAGGCTTAAGGGGGGGTGTTATAATAATCAACCCATAGTTAGCTACCTTAGACATTAATTAATCCATTTTTGTCTTATTTGCCTAGTTTCCAATATTCCACTCTATGCAAGTTGTCTTCCACATGTCCTAGAAGTCAAAATTGATAAAACTGAGTCAGGGAGAACTTGGGAAACCTCATGGAATCCATATTTAGCATATCTTCTTTATTCCAAATCCTCCCTAGCGCATATCTGCTTTTTCTGCTAAGTTTCCTTCTTTATTGAGATTTATGGCAAAAGGGAAAGTAAGACTAGGTGTAGTTGACTTGTTTTTTTCCCTCGCCATCCTCCATTATTTTCTCCTAATAAAATCATGTATGAGTTGTCTTTCTATCACTTATTATCTTGCCTACTTGACTTTGCCAATTTGTGAGCCTCTAGGTAGATTTGGAAACTGCTTTATGCACCTATGGGGGATTTGACTAGATTTAGTAAGCCTACTTTTTGACTATTTCGAATGCCATCCTTATGCATTCGAATCTCTCATGTAATTATATATTGCAGTAGCCTGTGACTTCATAAGGTTGGATATTGTACACTTAATCAATACAGATTAGTGTTATGCTCCAATTTCAGTCTCCTTTGTGTGTAAATTTGCACGTTTGATTAGCAATTTTGTGAGTGCAATTGTTCTATCACTTGGGTTCAATTTCCACACACTTCACATCCATGTGATGCACTTCCCACTGCTTCGAAGATGCAATGGCTAGAGCTAGCCTTATGGATTCCATCTTTGCCACTGGCACAAAGGTTTCATTGTATTCAATACCATGTACTTGTGAGTAGCCCTTGGCTACCAATCTCGCCTTGTATTTCAAAGGTGAAACATCAACAGAAAACTTAGTCTTGAAAACCCACTTACATTGAAATAGATTCCTCCCTAGGGGAAGATCAACGAGTTCCCAAGTGTTGTTCTTCTGGAGCGAGCTGAATTCTTCTTTCATGGATGTTTTCCATCTTGGATCATGTGCTACATCTTCATATGTTTGTGGATCTAATTCAACCATCAGATAGAACTTCTCAACAAATAGAGGATCTTTCACACAAAGGGCACTCTCAAATTGATATCTAGTCCTCTTAGTGTCATTAGGATTTTCAGCTAGTTCCCCAGTTGCATGAATGGTATTTGCTTCCCATTTTGGTCTTGTAGGATTGTTAGGATCTGCAATCAAATCATCATTATTAGACATATCAGAATCAACAAAATCATTAGTCTCTCCACTTACAATCAATGGATCTGGTGGTGAAGAAGACTCTCCAACTTCAACTACTACTAAAGGCTCTTCTTGGAACTGAACACTTCTTTCAATGAAAGATTTGTTAGTACTCAAGTTGATCAGTTTGTACCCTTTTGAATCTTTAGAATACCCAACAAATAGGAAATCTTGGCTTTGGGTTTGCAAAGCCTTCCTCTTTTCAGTTGGAATTCTAGCCCAAGCCTTTGAGCCAAAAATCCTGAAATGGGTCACATCTAGCTTCTGCCCACTCCAAGCTTTGAAAGGAGTCATACCATCAAAATGCTTATGAGGCACCCTATTCTAGATGTAGAATGCATATTTTATAGCCTCAACCCAAAACTTTGGTGGCAAAGTCTTAGCCTCCAGCATGCAGGTTTCCATCTCCTTCAGTGATCTATTCTTTCTCTCAACAACACCATTTTGCTGTGCTGTGTAAGGGATCAAATGTTGCATCTAAATACCTACATCTTTACAATACTGAATGAACTCAGACTTGACATACTCACCACCATTTTTAGATATGAGTATCTTGAGTTTCGTCCCATACTGGTTTTCAACCAAGGCTCTAAAGACTTTGAATGTTACATCCCCGGTTTTGACCCCGATGTACTAAATATACATGATATATATATATATATTGTAATTAACCATGGTGTGGAGCTAAAGGCCAAGGCCCCACCATCGATTTGGTTTTGTTATGTTCGGCAATTGGAATTGTTACTGATGGTATATCGAGACATACGGCACATATTAACATTGTGGCATCATGTAGCTATGCATTTTAATTAAATAACCCAACCAGCTATGTTCACTGCAACTAAAATTGAGAAGGGGCATGATTCCTAAGGATAAGGGGGGGTGGGGGGAATGTTAAACCTTGAGCCCATGGGGGAAAAAGCCATGTGTCATCACCTTGTTTGTTTTGCTCACCTTCCCTTGTCTCATCCAACCACCACTTTAATGTTCTGCTGAGTTGTTGAGGCAGTTATTGCTGGAAGTGGAGGGTGGCAGGACTATTAGTCTTTGCCACATGCTCACTGCACCAGCCATCTCTCCACCTTCATGTGGGTAAGGGAACCATCACTACACCACTTTCTTGGCCATTGGGTTCACTCCCACATAGGGACGCGCAGGGGGGGCGGTTCATCTTCCTCACGCAGAGTTGAGCTAAGAAGGGGTGCAATTTCTTGTTTGGGAGTTCACCTTTCTCTCTCTCGCGCACCGTTTACCAGTCTTTGGTTGTGTTATTTCCTCCTGATCACGCATAGAGTCAGTGTTTTTGCCTCCACCATTACCGGACTATGAAGGATTGCTATGGTTTACTGTTGTTGTTCGTGGGCTGTTGTTTTCCATATTTTGTTGGTTGCGATATCCCTTGTGAATTAGCTACTGTAGGTTGGATGTTTTCCTTCTGTCCAGGCTGAGAGTCTGTTTACTCTTCCACTTTTGAGCTGAGTAACTTTGGCTAGAATTTCATTGTTGAGCTGAGGCCGTGGTCTCCCCCACGCTGTTTGATTGCTATGAATTCACCTACATTTTATTGGTTGTATTCTCTCTCATGTTTTGGGAGCAGTTGTAGGTTACCATTGAGTCGTTTCAGCCATGATAGGGCCAAGAACGACTCAGACGTGGTTTTCCCCTGTTAAAGCTCGAATAGCTATTTGGCTGTATGCATGCAATGGTTTTGTCCCCGGGCTGCATTGGAGTGGTGAATGAGGGGCCTAAGGTGCTTGATAAACCTGGTGGGTTGAGAACCACACAGATGGAGCTATTGAGTTGGCTTTCTTCTCCACAACCCCTGAATAGCACTGGAAGGGAGATCAAGGTCTGAGGGACTGCGTTGCAGAGAAAGGACTGATTTCCTTGTGTTGGGTGTGAGTGGGTTTTCTAGAAGCCAGGCGGTTCTAGTGTCGGTGTCTGTAGCTCTTCAATGAGCTCACCAGCTTAGCATTTATCCTTCCCCAGCTCCTAAATGGCCTGATAAACCCAACTTGGTTGGCTTGGCTGATCCATTTTTCTCCTGATAAACTCTACTATGTTGGCTTGGCTGAATTGTGTACCCTTGTGGTGTTGTTATCCTTGGCTATGTGTAATCCTGCTAGTTCCTTATTCCTTGGGGAATCATGCTCAGCTCGGGGGTGGCAGTGTTGCTAAGAGATTAAAGAGAACGTGGCCTATGGTTGGGTGGAACGTTGCAGTGACATAGATGGTTGCGGAACAAGTTCTCTATAAGATAAGTACTCTTGCCTAAATTGCATCTGCAATCACATTTACCATTGATGAATGATGATATACATGCTGAATGCTGAATTGAATATGAATGCATGTTGTTTTGCTTCTGCTATGTATATGAACTATTAATGCTTCGTAATATGTTTTATGCTTTTAAGTATCATCCTTCAGCATTATATCTATGTATGTCAATATTCATGGGGGCTAGATGCTCGTATGTTTGGTGTTTATTAGCGTCCTATTGCCCGGTCGGAGGGTCGGGGACGTGACATTGAAGAGGTCAAAAACTTCAGACTTATGCTTTAGGAAGTAAACCCAACATTACCTGGAAAAGTCATCTATGAAGGTCAGTGCATATTTTTCTTGACTCATGGACATATAAGGTAATGGACCAGAAATTACACTGTGGATCAGCTAAATAGGTGCAGAGGTTCTCTCATGACTAGCTTTCTCATACTTGTGCTCTGGGTGTTTTCCTAGGATACAACCTTGACAGATTCCCTTAGAAAACTTGATCTTTGGTAACCCTATGACCATATATTTTTCACTCAAATAAGAAAGATACTTGTAGTTAAGATGGACAAATCTTTCATGCCAAAGATTGCTTGCTTCATTAGCATGAATCAGAAGAGTAGAGGGGTTTGAGTGGGGTAGGAAATGGGAAAACTTGTATACCTTCGAAGTGTGATCAACAATATTTTTTTCTATGACTTTACCATTCGAAATCTCAGTTATTTCAACATCATCATATGGGATAATATGACCTTCTTTGGAGACCCAGTATTCTCATCTAATACACTGACAATATATTAGAGGCAAGACCTAGAACATACAACACATTATTGAACTTACCATGGTCAATATCAATCCTTCCCTTCCCCAAATTGTCAGTGAGAGAGTCATCTCCCAAAACTATTGGTGGACCTTTCGACATTTCAAGAGAGGAGAATGTCTCTTTTGTCGAAACCATATGTCTATAAGCTATAGAGTCTATGATGAAGCTAGGTGAGCTTGATGTGCCAACAACAAAGGCATGTACTCTCTCTTTGTCCTCTGAATTTGATCATCCTTCCCTCTTCTTTGAGCAATCAGGAAGGGAGATGTTATTCTTCTCCAGGAGTTGGGTCAACATGTCAATTTGCTTCTTCATACAAGATCTCTCAAGATGATAGCCCTTACTACAGTATGTGCACTTGCTCATTTCTCCTTTGTTCTTCTTCTTCTAGGAGTTATTCTTGGAACCTTGGGGCTCCTCTTGAGACTTGTTCTTATCTCTCTTTTTATCAGGTTGATTTTTAGATTTTTTCTTGCTTTTTGAATCCACCCTTGAATCTCCAGCAACCAAAGCTTGGTCTTTGGAAGGTTTGATGGTGCCCATCATCACCAACTTATCTTGCTCATGTGTGAGGGATTCCATGAACTCTGCAAGCTTAGGCATATTCCAGGCTCGAGTGGTCAACTTGGTGGCATGGAAGGTCGAAACAAACACTGAATAGTCAGGACCAATCTTAGAGAGTATGGCCAATACTATTTGCTCTTCCTTATTTTCTATCCCACACTGTTTCAATTGCAAAACAAGGGACTTAAACTTGGAAAAGTAGAGTTGCATTGATTCGAAGCTACTCGGACTTAAGGAGATTATCTCATTCTCGATTTGATGTCCTCTCATCTCATCTGTCTTTGCAAAAATCTCTTCTAGATTCTCCCACACTTCATTAGGTGATGTCAATCCATCAAGATGGAAGAGGAGGTCCCTTGAAATGCTTAGACACAAAAGAACATAGGCCTCATCCCTCCTGTTGTGTCATTTAATTTTCTCTACAGCTACATTGGGATATACCTCAATTTCCATAGTCACCCTGTAGAGACCTTTCTCTCTCAATAATATCTCCATCTCAGCAGGGATCATTTTAAGGAACCATACTTATTTAAAAGTGTATAAATGTTGGCGAATCTTACCAATTCTTAAAACACCAACTATAAAATGTTTGGCAATATTTTTTAAAAAATATTTTAATTTCCAAGGCTTTTATATCGTTTATATAATAATTTAGCGATTTTACGGTGAAAAAAGTTTACCCCATCAAAATTGGGCGAAACATGGCTTCAAAAAATGCAAAATGGCAAATATTTTTTTGGAGAAAACCCCCTAAAAATAGCCCATGGGCTAAATTTCGCCCCTAAAATTATCCCTGCATCTCAGCTTTCCACTCAAAGAAATTGAATGGAGTCAAGATGATCTTCTGAGATTGGTCCATAGCTCAGAAACTGTTCCCTCTAGTCAATAGAATGCACTACCAGTCAATGATGTTGAACCTAGAATAACAATTTGGAAGGAGAGACATCGATCTACAAAGACTCTGATACCATGTGGAAATTGAACCCAAGAGATAGAACAATTACACTCACAAAATTGCTAATCAGACATGCAAAATTAACACCAAAGTAGACTGAAATTGGAGCATAACACTAATCTATATTGAGTAAGTGTACAATAGCCAACCTTGTGAAATAATTGTCTGCAGAAATATATCATTACATGAGAGAATCAAATGTATAAACATGCCATTCTAAATAGTCAAAAAGCGGGCTTACCAAATCTAGTCAAATTCCCCATAGGTGCATAAAGCAGTTTCCAAATCTATGAAGATGCTCATGAATTTGCTAAGTCAAGTGGGAAAGCTAAAGAGGGATGGAAATACAACTCATACATGCTTTTATTTGGAGATAAGGAGGGAGGATGATGTGGGCAAAAAACAAGTCAACTACACCTAGTATAGATTTTCCTTTTGCCTTCAATCAGAATAAAACATGTAACTTTTCAGAAAAAGAATATATGCACTTTAGAGGATCTGGAATAAAAAAAACATGCTAAATTGGGTTTCCAAGATGTTTCCCAAGCGCTCCATGACTCAGTTTTAGCATATGTTGACTTCTAGGATGTGTAGAAGGAAACTAGCATAGAATGGAATCTAGGAAACTAGGTAATAAGTCAAAAACAATTAAATTAATGTCTAATGTAGGTAACTATGGGTTGATTATTCTAACAAATACCATCTCAGGAAAATTTAAATTCTACTTATTGAAAAACAAGAACATTCTCACTAAACAAGAATGGAATCTAGAATGTGTTGTGCTATGGAAATTCACTAACTGAGAGTGAATACTCTCAGCCAGGAACTCATCAAAAATAAGGTATACTGATTGGGAAGACTGTGACTCAGATTGAATTGTGCTAATTCTATATAATAGACTCATTAGCAGCTCTGTAACATACCTATCAGTATCAAGACCTAAAAACTTACTCATCATTGAAATGACCAATTTAGTTTCATCATTGAACAAATTGACATCTACAGGGAAATACTGCTTCTGAAGAGACACATCTGATCTGAAATAAGTGGTGAAAAAGGATTTCTTTTTCTCAAGGGTTCCTTCACGAAATACATGGATTAGGTTTTCTTCATTAAAATATTCTTGTCTTAGGATAAATGAGGAAGGGAGTATAAGTGAATCCCGGATGAGTAGGGAATTAACATGACACAAAATTTTAGACTTGGCCGAGTCCATGACTACTCTTTCATAGGAGGAATAGTTAGACTCACACCACTCAAGAAAATATGGAAATTCATTGTTTGCTCTAAACATAAAAAAATTAAAAAATGAGATATACAGACACCATGTAAATCAGTACCCTGGTCCTTAAGTGTTTTAATCTTGTTTTTCAACTGGTTTACAAGTCGAAAGGAAAACAAAGTATCAAAAAATTTATTATCTCTGTCCTCAAAAAAATTCTCAATTTTATGGAATTCTAACACCCGAGCTTCTATTTCTCCTCCACTATCCATATTTAAATACTTTTTGGCAAGTAAAGTGTCACCCTACCTGGTAAACCGACGGGTGGAAGAGAATATTTTGACCTGGATTTATCCACATTGAACCACGATTTTCTTCTCCAATGTGCAAAAATACGAATAGGTTTCATCCATGTGCCTTTACCTTTTATAGTATGGAAACCTGTATTATCTTTCATGCAACTTTCCCAGGTGAATCCGTCTTGGTACGCAGATATTAATCCATTTTCACTATGAGCCATCGATCTTGATTGATGATTAAATTTGCTTCTCTAATTCCACTACCCTACCTGTCTTTTATATTTCCTCCATCTTTCAACGACGGATCCTCTCACATAACTTGATATTTTTCCATACAAATCCTAACCTTTGATCAATTTCTAGCTTTAGCATATTCCATTCAACTCCTCCTATACATCCAATATGCATATTCTCTTAGTGGACCATCCTCAACCATCGATCTTTATCAATCTCAATCTCAACTGTCGATTGATTTCATCTTTTAACACATTCTGTTGATCTCCCTTATAACTTCCCCCATGCATCTTCCAATAGCGGAATATCCCTAGACCATAGATCTATTCATCTATAAATCTCCTCCTCTGATTAAGTGGCCCCTTTAACTCATTTCGCTAATCTGATAATTCTAATCTTTAGCACAACTTTCATTGGCAGAATTATCCTCAACCTTTGATCTTACCATGCATCAATCTTCACCATCAATCTGTGTCAAGATTTAATAATTATGATGATTCTCAACTTAACTTTTATCATGCATGTTCCCCCAGCGGAATCATTATGCGTCATAGATCAACTTCCTCCTTAAATCACCACCGTAGATCCATGCGAGTTGTAAGCTTTTCTGATGATTGGAAAAGTTCATTTTTCCACACAAGTCTCACCAACATAATGATATTCCACGATAAATCTCTTTTCCATTTCTTTCATAACCATAAATTTAGACTTCCCTTTAAACATTTTCGCTAGTCATGAAATTTATTTCTACCTTGCATCTCCTAGTAGCGGATTAAATGTCAATCGTAGATCTTTCTACCTGAATATCTGAACCATCCAAACCATTCGGTCTATACCATAGGTGCGCATTTTTCATTTTAAATCTATTTCCAAAGATTAATCCATGATTTTTCTAGGAAATATAAGTTTGAAATTTAGAGTTAGATCCTTATAACATCCTTTAAGCACATTTTAATCACACTTTTGGTCATATCATCACCATTTTCTTATACTATACGTTATTCCTCCTTAGGCCAGCCCCCTCCAACTGCTAACCAAAAATGGTGCTAACAGGTGGCTCCAACTGTGGATGCTATCCTCCCTGTGAGGTAACAAAGAATCAGTAGACTAGTTCCAAATTGATTATGTACAAAAATGTTTTCAACAATCTGACAACTCAAACTCTTTTTTTCAATTTTTTCTAAATAACATATATGAAAATGGAAAATTTTAAAGATCTTAGGGTCTTCTCTCCGGGCTTCAAATCCTTCAATTTGTCATCCGTATTGATTTGTTAATTAAAATAAATATGTACAACTAATATACAAAAAATTCCTTCCATCTCATGCCAAGTAATGTTTTAGAAATATCCCATTTACAGGGCTCCCTTTGAGTTGAACCTTGTCTTGATGTTGCAGAACAAAACCGTTGTTTCCCCTAAAAGAAAAAATGATGTTTGGACCCTTCCACATATGATCAAATTTCCCATTTTTACCTTCTTTTGGTGCATCCCATTTTAAAACTAGATCATCAACCTAGAACTGTTGTTCTTTAACCTTTCTGTCAAAAGGCTTCTTCATTTTCTCTTGATGTACCTGCAGTTTATCAAAAGCTTTCTCTCTAACCTCATTCATCTCAATAATATGATTGATTCTTCTTTGCATGTGATTTGGTTCCTCCTCCTGCTCTTGCAAAAACTTCATGATAGGAATACCTAAGGAAATTGGAAAACCCACCTTTGCTCCATAGACCATCTGAAAAGGTGACATCCCATTTTCCCTTTTAGTGCTTATTCTGTCTTCCCACAAAGAATACTTCAATTTTGTATGCTAGGCTCTCTTGTTTTCTTCCAACATTTTTTTGATTATTCTCACCAAACTTTTGTTAGAAGATTTAACAAGCCCATTCCCATGAGGATAATAAGTTGTAGAATGGCTTAGACTGATATGATACTTATGAGAAAAGATGGTCATCTTCTTTGATTTGAAATTTGGTGCATTTCCAGTCACAATTCTTCTAGGACAACCAAATCTTGACAGAATATTATTTTCTAGAAAATCCATGATCACTACATTAGTATCCATCCTAGTAGGTATAAATTCGATCCAATTTGTGAAATAATCAGTTGCAATGAGTATCTATGTATGCTGGACATAATGATTTCAGTTAATTTCTCGAATGAAATCTAACCCCCACTGCTAAAAAGGAGCTTCTACAAAAATAGGATTTTGTGGTAACGGTACTAGCTTTCTTTTTCCATCAAATATTTGGCACTGATGGAACATGGTGATCTATTTATATACATCTGAAAACATGGTGGGACAATAGAAACCATCTCTTAAAATTTTGTTTGCAGTTACTTTCCAAGAATGATTCCCTCCACAGACTCCATGGTGAAACTCTTTCATAGTTTGTTGAGATTCATTTTCAAATATATAGTTAAGAAAGACACCTCCTAGATATTTCCAATACATATACTGATTAATAATACATAACTTTGATGCCTTTAGCTTTACTAATCTATCCCTGGTTTTGCTTAATGTTGAAGGTTCATGTAAATTCTGTAGAACAAAGATAATATCACTCTACCAAGGAGATAGAGCAAAATATGCAATCACCTACAATTTTGAGTCCAACTCATTTGAATGATTAGATAAAAAATTTAACTGTAAGGATTCACAATTTGAATTAGTCATCAACTTTTCCATTCCATGTCCTTTCACTAGTTTTGTAGGTATAATCTCCAAATCATATTTTAACAAAACTGATATCCACTTTGCTCTTTTACCCTCTCGATGAGGTTGAGTAAGAATGTTCTTTACTACATTGCTGGGTACATATGCTATATAATGGGAATGTAAAATGTACACTCTGAAATCTTTCAAAGAATTCACCAAGGCATAATCATATTTCTCCATGATATCATATTTTAACCTCCCATCTCTCAACACTTTTCTAAACAAATAATGGGCTGCTCAACATTTTGTTGGTTCTTCTGTAGTAAGACTCCATCTATTGTATGTTTAGAGGCATAAGAGAAAATAAGAAAATCTCTAGAAAAATAAGGACTTACAAAAACATGGGCCTATGTGATTTCCTTTTTTATATCATCAAAAGATTTCCTGGCGTCTATAGTCCATTTAATCTCACTGTCCTTTTTTAACATATTTGTAACATTCCTCAATATCTCTCCAAAACTAGGGATAAATCTTCTTAAGAAATTTACTTGGCCAATAAATGATTGAACCTCCTTTTTATTTCCTGGTTCCTCTACCTTCAGATTAGCATTTACTATGTCTGGGTCAATTCTAATTCCATCCTTTGATATAATATGACCCACTAATTTTCCCTCTTTCATAGAAAATTTTTACTTTCTATGGTTAAGAGAGATACCATACCTTCTGGACTTTAAAAATACCTTTTCCAGATGTTTCATATGATCTTTATCAGACTTGGAATAAACTATGATGTCATCCATGCAAATCACACCAAAATTATCCTTCTCTTCAGCAAAAGCTATATCCATGGCTCTCGGAAAGTAAATCCTCCATTCATTAATCCAAAAGGAATTTTAGCATTCATGAAGGTTCCCCATGGTGTAGCAAAAGTTGTCTTTTTTGGTCCCTAGGAAGAAATTTTATCTGGTTGTATCCTAAAAATCCATCCATAGTATAAATTCTTTCAGCTCAAACCACCTTATGTAGTATGTGATCCATTTTGGGCAAAGCATAGTTATCTTTCAATGGCACTCTATTCAAATTTATGAAATCCACACATAATATGATTTCACCATTCTTTTTCCTGACATGTACCAAGTTAGCTACCCATTTCAAAAATCTAAGACTCACAATGATTTTTCGCATTGAATAACTTTCTTACTTCTTTTTAAATCAAAGGTAAAAGCCTTTGGTATTCTTAGTTTTTGTCTGAATGGTTTCTCTCCAAGTTTGATAGGAATAGTATGTTGTATGATGGAAGTACATATTCTTTCAAATTCTCATAACCCCATACAAAAACATTAGTATATCTCTTCATCAGGTTAATATATTTCTTATTTTCTTCAGAAGGAAAGTTTCTTGACAATTTTACTATCTTAGGTGAATCTTCAATCCCAATATTTTGGTCTTGAATATCATTTCCATTGGGATGAACCTTTGGGTCTTTAGCAGCATCATTTTGGTCAAATAATTTCTCTAGAGGAATAAGACCCTTTGGAATATAATTAATTTTCAGTTATATTATTTATTTTCCTCCGATCATGTTTTTCAACCTTTCCTGGTCAACTTCTTCATCTGCAAAGTGTACATTTTCATGGGAATTTTCTGATTTTTTTTTCTCAATGTCAATATGTGTATTTACAAATTCATCTGAAAGCTCCAAAAATATTTTAATCTATAGATCATCTTCAAATACTTTCCAATATTTGGTGTTTTCAGGAATGGAATTTCTATTTTGTATTTTTTTCTTAGAATAGATGAGAGCTTTAAAATTTCCATTTGTAGTAGCCATAGAATCAGCCACTTGGTTTTGCATCATGGGGATTACCCTAATTCTATATTCAAAGAAAAAATTACCCAACATATCCCATACTTAATTTCTATATTCTCTCATTCAAGGATGCTTTGTCGGATAACTATCATTCACTTGGTTTACCACTAGCTCAGAGTCTCCAAAAACATCTATTCTTTTTTATTTAAATATTTTCAAGCATTTAGTCCTAACAAAATAGCCTCATACTCTGCTACATTATTGATACACTCAAATTTCAACTTATAATACTATACATAGAAATCCTTATTTGGAGAAATTATCTAAACACCAGCACCAACTCCTTCTTTACTAATGGACCCATCAAATTACATTGTCCACAATCCTTCCTCATTCTATTTCTGCTCTAAAGCTTCCTGTCTTTTAGCAAATTATTTTTCCTCTTTTAATTCAACAACTATAGGCAATTCTGGATCAGCATGAGCATCATTGAAAAATATAGAAGAACCCAGGTGTTATAGCTCAAAATGACACATCTCTTCCTATGACCACTTTCCCATGATTTCGTCACATGTAGATATTTCCATGACGACAATGTTAGAAAACATGACCGTAGAGAAATAAAAAATATACAGTTAAATCATTAAACATGATGCAAAATGCATTAAAGAAATTACAGAGAGACACAGATATAACGTGGTTCCCCCAAATGATGGGCTACGTCCACAAAGAAATTTCCAATCCTTTTATTACAGTACAGATAGATGAATGGATACAACTTGCAGCAAAACCGCTGCACTTCCTCTTCACTCTCTCACAGTCTCTCTCACACAATCATAGAGATTGTTTTCCATACAATACAATACCATCCACAGCCGTGTTACAATGCTTTCTTTTATAGGGGGAAAATGCCATGGAAAAATACTACGGTTAACCTAATACCATGGGTCCGCATAACTGTTGGCCAACACACATCCCAAATATTTTTCTCGGGGGCTCCACCCCCAAACCCCCATTTCTTGGGGGTGTTTCCCCTGAACCCCCATATCTTGAGGGTGCTGCCCCGAACATCAAGGCAGGGGGAATGAGTGTACAGTACACCTAGGATACAAACACGACTAAATAATATCTCTAGATCTAGAATATCATGCTCCACAACAAACAATCTCCCACTTGGAGACTGATCACAACAACTCTACCACTGCTGCTCTTGCTAGACTATGCTCTAAACCTTGGACTTGGAAAATTTATTATTTTCACCTTCATACTTGAAGGCCAATAGAAACCAAGCAGGAACTCAATTTCTATCTAGTTACTCCCTTTGTCAACATGTCTGCAGGATTCTGGCTAGTATGTATATTTTCCAATTTTAACAGATGTTCTTCATCTAAAACAGATCTTATGAAGTGGTACTTGAGTTGTATATGTTTAGTCTTCAAATAAAAGGCTAAGTTCTTTGCAAGATGAATGGCACTTTGGATATCATTGTACAACTTGCTATTCTCCTACTTCTTACCCAATTCCTCCATGAACCTCTGCAACCAAATCATCTCCTTACTAGCCTCTGTAGCAGCAACATACTCAGCTTCTATTGTTGAAAGTGCAACAACCTATTGCAGTTTTGAAATCTAACTTACTATTGTTCCACCCACAGTAAAAACATACCCTGTAGTTCTCCTCCTATTGTCTTTATCACCATCCATATCTGCATCAACATATCCATGTAGAATAATGTCTAAACCTCCAAAACATAATGCATGAGAAGTGGTACCTCTCAAATACCTGAGAATCCATTGTACTGCTTTCAAATTCTCTTTACTTGGATTATTCATATACCCACTCACAAATCCCACTGCATATGCAATATTTGGTCTTGTGCACACCATGGAATACATCAAGCTTCCAACTACTGATGAATAGGGAATCCTAGACATGTAATCTATCTCTTCCTGTGTCTTTGGACACATCTCCTTACTTAGTTTGAAATGGATGGATAAAGGTTTACTAACTGGTTATTCATTCTGCATTCTAAACCTATGCAACACCTTTTCTATCTACTCACCTTGAGACAACGTCAATTTGCAATTTTTCATGTCTCTTGTTATTCTCATACTAAGGATTTGCTTTGCGGGACCCAAATATTTCATCTCAAATGAATTAGCTAGTTTTATTTTGAGCACATTTATATATAGCATGTTATACCCCGCAACAAGCATGTCATCCACATACAATAACAATATAATATATATTCTGTTATCTAGCCTCTTGAAATAAACACAGTGGTCAGAATGGCATCTATCATAACCGTGTTCTATCATAAACTTATCAAATTTTAAATAACACTGCCTTGGAGCTTGCTTCAGGCCATACAAGCTCTTCTTCAACCTGCAAACCAAATTCTCCTTCCCTTTGACCTCATACCCTTGTGGCCACTGCATATACATATCTTCCTCCAAATCCCCATGGAGAAAGGCTATTTTTACATTTAATTGTTCAAGATGCAAATCTTCTATTGTCACTAGACTTAAAATAGTTCTAATTGAAGTCATTTTAACAATAGGATAAAATATTTCATCAAATTCTAGACCTTTCTTTTATGCAAACCCCTTTACAACAAGTCTAGCCTGGTACTGCTTCTTCCCTCCATTTTATTCCTTCAACCTGTAAACCCATTTATTCTGCAATGCCCTTTTTTCTGTAGGAAACTTAACCAGATCCCAAGTCTGGTTTCTTACCAATGAGTCCATCTCCTCATCCATGCCTTGCTCCCACTTCTTTCTAGTTTCTACCTGCATTGCTTCTTCAAAACATTTTGGTTCACCAGAATCAGTCATCAGTAAATAATACAGTGAATGAGAGAATCGTTCAGGGGGTCTGCTTAACCTGGTATATTTTCTTATAGTTGCAGAAGTTTCAAGTACCTGCCACTGCTCTTGATTTTCTGGTGCCTTTGGAACTTCATTTTCTTTGATTTCATCAAGCACTGTGTACTCTGTGTTTTCCTTTTTCACTTTATTTCCCTGCAACTGATCTTTGTACATGACCTTTTCATTGAATACTACATCTCTACTCCTAATTATTTTTCGTTTTTCATAATCCTACAAACAATAACCAAAATCATCAACCTTGTATCCAATAAAGGTACATTTCTTGGATTTAGCCTCAAGATTTGTTCTATCATATTTATCAATATGGACAAATGCTTCACAACCAAAAGTTCTCATAAATGAGTATTTTACCTGTTTACATGTTCATGGCTCCTCTAGAATGCCACCATCCAAAGTGTTTGAAGGCCCTCTGTTTATTCAATAAACAATAGTTTTTATTGAAGGCCCTCTATACTTCTCAATTTTAGTTTTTTTCTAGAAAATATCAATTGCATTTTGATATCCCTTTTGATATTGTTCTGATTCTACCTCAAGTGTATTACAATTGACCTCTTGATCAAACATATTATGCTCTTCTTCTGTGAGATATATTTCAGAATCCAAATCATCAAATGATGTATCTGATTATCCATTGGGTCATTTTCTTCCTCCTCATCAACATAATTCTCTGGGAATGGAGGTCTTATTTGTTGGTCTTCGGGATTTCTGGGATTCCTTTGTCTCTTTGCCTAATCTAAGGGGGAGGAAGAGGACATAAGAAGGAATGTAAGGTGAAGACCCACCATTCACGTATCCACTACCACCCCCATGAGGGTGACCACTGGTGTAAATACCGAGCGAAGGAAATAAAAATCCTCCACAAATGGAGTAGAGGATGGAATATGACCATTCCCAAATCCATGAGCATGGTAAGGGGCAATGATGCCCCCAAGTTCGACACCAGGGTCCGTACTAGGACCAAGGAAGGGTGACAGGATACCAGGCATGCCAAAAATAAAAGGATCCAAACTCAAGAGAACATAAATATACTCAAGTAACCATGATCCCAAAATCCCACTAGCGCATAAAGAGCACAATCCTAAGAGAATCTACAACCAAAATACAATCAAACCAAGGGGAGGATATGTGAGCTCCCGAATGCAGCAGGTATGTCTCACCTAGGAGAGGCTCGAAACTCACATACACTACAAGCATAGGTATGCAACCAATTATAGTGGCCCTTAGCTTCAATGCATATAGCGACTGTTCTGTTTGACCTCTACCTGGCCAAGAAACTTGCAGAATAACCTCTGCAATTACCCCCTCAATAACCTAGGTAAGGAAACTAAGGTCACCTCAATATAACCAATGCTCAAAAGGACAGTTGCAGGCAGGATCAACTGTATGGGCAAGGTATCAAATCCCGAAGCCTGAAAGCACAACTAGTACCCCAAGGGTGCACCAATCAATACCTCAAAGGCCCCCAGATATGAATACAATCCTGAAAATATCTCTGGTGGTCACAGAAAGTGAACAGGGGTCATCCCAATCACAATCACGTGCACTGCCTCATGCTTAACTCCCATGTAAGAGAAGCGCCCTGAGAAACACTAATTATATCAAGGGTTTCACACTCTCACCTGGACAGACACCTAATTGTTTTGTTTAGTGGTCTTGGAGAATTTACTCACAATGAACTATTCCAAGACCCTAAAACCTATTCATGTTGATGCACCCTAAAAAAGAAAAGAGTGTAATACATTTCATTAAGCGTTGATTTTAATTGGCTATGATTACTCAAAGGGAAATGGCCCTGCAACTAATAAAGTTATGAATCAGCAGCGAAGAAAATATGCACACCTAACAAGAAATGCCAAGTGCAATTGTGTAGAATGAAAAATAAGGTATGCCACTACATGAGATTCATGTAAAATTATTCCTTTCCGAATGCCAATGCAATCCTTCCTATATGAAATCCTAAACACAACTCTCATCCAAGCAATCCATTGCAAGTACCTCCTTAAATCCATATGCGAGATGCAAGTAAGAATGCAACTATTTTGTATTTTCAATATAAAAGAATGAAAATGCAATAAAATTCATTAAAACTCTCAGTCTCTGTAGCAAGTATAAAACACAAGCCACTCAAGACACTGAGACAAAAAGAGTAATGCACTAATGGAAAAACAAAAAGATAAATGACTAGAACTAATTTCAAATAAAAATCAATGAATAAGCGGTCTCTAGTCACGAAATAAGTAGTCAACAAACACCATAAGAACCCAAGGAGACCCAGCCACACTCACAACCCACCCAACAAATTCCCACAACATCAAACTCAACCAAAAGGGAGGATGTACGCGACTATATAAAGAACAACAACGTATGTACATGACTTTTGGCCAAAAACTTGCATGTATATGCAGATTTTGGCCAAAAACCTGCGTGTATATGCGACTTTTAGCCGAAAACCCAGTATGTATGCGACTTTTAGCTAAAAACCTGCCTATACAGAGAAGAAAGTGGTAAAAAGCGGGAAAAGGGTCAAACCACTTAAGGGGAGTGCCAATGTATGAACATACTATAAAATGCGACATAGAAACAGGGAGAAACCAAGAGAAATTCAATAAGATCAAGCACATTGTGCCCCCAACCCCAAACAAAAACAAGGAACTTCCCCAGTGGAGTCACCAATTCTGTTATGGAGAGAAACTTCCTATGGCTTGGGGTGTACCACAACAGATAGCTAGACACCATAAATCAATATTTCCCAATATGCAAGAGAAACGAAACATCCAACACTAAGGGATATCGAATCGTACCTTGTTCTGGACGGTTGAAGTAGATCCTCGTTGAGATTTTCCAATTCACACTTGCTTTAGCAATTCACTCTCAACAACAACAAACAAGACAAGAATGCTATATAATAATGTGTTAGACCTACTCTAGCATATATATTCATCAATGTATAAACAATTAAACATATCCATGGATTCAATATTCATTCAATTGCACATTAATTGGACAGGAAAAGATATTTCTATTAATAAAATCAAAGATTACAAAAATGACAACCTCTGTTGGCACATCTACGAACCGGAGAAACTGAGTCCTCCACCTGGGCCTCCACCACCTCAATCCTCCATCTCTCGATAGCAAGCTCACAAGACAAAGGTAAGCTTCGAAAGAACACAAAGTGCTCCAAAGGGACAAAGGGATGTAGAATCAAGTACAAGCAAAATGAGGCAACAATGGACTATAGTTTCTTTGCTTTTCAATTCCTCCTCTTCAATGTATCCAAGGGGTTCCTTATACAGCACTCCAAAAGGGTAATGGAGGGTCAAATCCGAGCGTTCTAAAGGAATTTGGAAGTCCAAGTGTCAAGTGGTTCGGAATCATATGAGGAAAAATCCAAAGCTATTTGGCTTTATGCACACATCCCAATGTACGCGGGTTTGAGGTCAAAAGTCCCGTGTACACGCAAGTATGAGGTTAAAATTCACATACAACCATAAACAAGGGTTTTTAAGGGATGATCTTCGAACATCAAAGGATAATACAAGTCCATGGGGTCCAAAGAGCCTACAGAGGGACAAGGGAGGCCATAAATATGTGAGCTACTGTGTGTGGTAAAATCGGTTGTGAGCTACCGTGTGTGGTAAAATCGGTTGTAACAGATCCCCCCTAATGTGTGAGGTCAGAGGGGTAACATGATGGCTGAAATACATTATAAAATCCATCCCATAAGTGGAGTAATGAATACCCAGGTGGAAGAACCATCCACTCATCAGTACAATGATAAATCTCTACATGTGACTGCAAGTACATGGAGCAATCCCGGATACATAAGAGTACAATGGCCATGAATAGGCATGATATACAAAATGTGTCATATGTGGTCATCGCCATGTGAAATATATAATAGATCAGATTCTCCAAAGTGGATGAAGATATACAATAGATCAGGATCTCCATAATGGTTGAAGATATACAATGGATCAAGATCTCCATAGTAGCTGAAGATATTTGATATACACTGGAACCAAATCACGAGAGCTGAAATCTCATGAACACTGGCACGATCAAGGAGGTAGCATATATGGAATTCCACCAAGCTGGAAGGTCTTCTACATGAAATGCTATGATTACATGTCCTACTATGTGAATATATGTGTTGAGGTCGAACATAGTAGTCCATCGTCTGATTACCGATCATTGATGTATACCGTTAACAGACGCAAGATCACCCACTGATAATGAAAATGGGAATCAAGGTATAGAGTGAAATCTAACAAGTGTGAATAGATGTGTTGAGGTCAAACACTTAGAAGAGTCCATCGATCAGGGGACATTGATGTATTCCCAAAACTGTCGATGGCGAGAGAACCTACCATTGATGACTGTAAGTCTCAAGGCACTCAAAGGACTCTAGACTCCTATTCCAGAATAAATGATATGATTTCAATGGAATGGAATCCGCTGGAAGGAGGGCATTAAGGAACCCCCCATCAACCAACATGAGGTACTCGAAAATGTTGTATAATGTGGAAGAACACGAACAAGACGTGCACGAACTAGTAACAGTACCCAGAATGGCCAACATGCAAAGTCAAGATAACTGAGGAATGGTTGACTCAGGCTTCAACTTCCTTCGAACAAGAGCATAAAGGAAAATGGTGACTGAAGGTAGGTAGCATGGACTCGATATACAAATTGGGACATCTCTGTGACAAATGAGGCATCAACAGAGGCTCCATAGGTACTGGAAGCTTAACCAGTCAGTGGAGATAAACTCAGAGTAATGATTACAACTCCTAAAGTCAAACTAATAACCCAACCAACAGATGTGATATACAGTGCTCTGTTCAAAGGTGACACGACTCAACTACTGCCAAAGATAACATCTTTTCCTATCCATCTTTTTGGTTTTTTTTAATTTTTTGGAACTTTTCAGATATTTTTAAAAGATTGAAAAAGAATAAAAGTGATTTATAGTACAAATCTAGGAGGAGACGAGTGTCAGGGGGGAAAAAAATAGTTCCAAGCAGTGGAACATACCTATGCTCAATGAAAGGATATATGTGCAGGATAATGACACTCGGGGGAAGGTATCCTCCTGGTAAAAGGGATGATCAAGCTACAAAATATATGTAAAAAGGATTTGCTTGGCTAGACATGAGACAAGCTTGGGCTATATGGCTGATAACTCAAAGTCAGGGAGTCGGCATAAAGCTCAAGAAGGCAAGAAAAAATCATGAAAATGCAATTACAACTTGATATATACAATGGAGTCCCGAGGGAAATGGCAAGCATAAAGTTCAAGAGGAGTATGAAGCTCTTGCTCAAAGACATGGAGGGACTAAAAAGGGACTCACACACCCTAAAGGAGAAATGTCGGTATGGGCACCAAATTCAATAAAGGATATAACTACGGCACCCATGTGTGGGAAAGATCTACCATTCACATAACGCCACTTCTAAAAGCAGCATGAAGGTTCCGTGACATCATGGAATGGGTTCATACCTAAGGTTAAAATGAAACGGTCATAAGGTCATGCAAAATCCAAGCGGATGTGAAATCCTAACCTATATGCCAGTTTAGATATAATACCTGTGATAGGAACGAACGGGTCAAAACATCAGAGAGAGAGTTAGTCCAAAACAACTGGAAACAGTCCAAAACAGTTGGAAGCAGTCAGTAAAGAGTCCAAACTATAGGGTACATGGAGGAATGATCATGACAACTACATCCCAAAGAAATAGTGCAATGGACGATGGGACATAAGAAGGAATGTAAGGTGAAGACCCACCGTTCACGTATCCACTAACACCCCCGTGAGGGTGACCACTGGTGTAAATACCAAGCGAAGGGAATAAAAATCCTCCACAAATGGAGTAGAATATGGAATATGACCATCCCCAAATCCATGAGCACAGTAAGGGGCTATGATGCCCCCAAGTCCGACACCAGGGTTTGTACTAGGACTAAGGATGGGTGACAGGATACCAGGCATGCCAAAAACAAAAGGATCTGAACTCAAAAAAACATAAATATACTCAAGTAACCATGATCCCAAAATATGACTAGTGCATAAAGAGCACACTCCTAAGATAATCTACAACCAAAATACAAGCAAACCAAGGGGAGGATATGTGAGCTCTTGAATGCAGCAGGTATGTCTCTCCTAGGAGAGGAATGAAACTCCCATACACTATAAGAGTAGGAACACAACCAATTATAGTGGCCCTCAGCTTCAACGCATATAGCGACTATGCTATCCGAACTCTACCTGGACAGGACACCTATAGAATAACCTCTGCAAATACCCCCTCAATAACCTAGGTAAGGAAACTAAGGTCACCTCAATATAACTAATGCTCAGGTGGATAGTTGCTGGTGGGATCGACCGTATGGGAAGGGTAGCAAAGCCCGAAACCTGAAAGCACAACTGGTACCCCAAGGGTGAACCAATCAATGCCTCAAAGGCCCCCAGATATGAATACAATCCTGGAAATATCTCCGGTGCTCACAGAAAGTGACCAGGGGTCATCCCAATCACAATCGCATGCACTACCTCATGCTTAAATCCCATGTAAGAGGAGTGCCCTGAGAAACACTAATTATATCAAGGGTTTCACACTCTCACCTGAACATAAACCTAATTGTTTTGTTTAGTGGTCTTGGAGAATTTACTTACAATGAACTATTCCAAGACCCTAAAACTTATTCTTGTTGATGCACCCTAAAAAAGAAAATAGTGTAATACATTTTATTAAGCGTTGATTTTAATTGGTTGTGATTACTCAAAGGGAAATGTCCGTGCAACTAATGAAGTTATGATGTAGCAGTGAAGTAAATATGCACACCTAACAAGCAATGCCAAGTGCAATTGTGCAGAATGAAAAACAGGGTATGCCACTACATGAGATGCATGTAAAATTATTCCTTTTTGAATTCCAATGCAATCCTTCCTATATGAAAGCCTAAACACAAATCTCATCCAAGAAATCCAATGCAAGTACCTCCTTAAATCCATATGCGAGATGCAAGTAAGAATGCAACTATTTTGTATTTCCAATATAAAAGAATGAAAATGCAATAAAAGTCATTAAAACTCTCAGTCTCTGCAGCAAGTATAAAACACAAGCCGCTCAAGATACTGAGACAAAAAGACTAATGTAGTAATGGAAAAACAAAAAGATAAATGACTAGAACTACTTTCAAAGAAAAATCAATGAAGAAGCGGTCTCTGGTCATGAAAGAAGCAGTCAACAGACACCATAAAAACCCAAGGAGACCTAGCCACACTCACAACCCACCCAACAACTTCACACAACATCAAATTCAACCAAAAGGGAGGATGTACGTGATTGTATAAAGAACAACAGTGTATGTACATGACTTTTGGCCAAAAACCCTCATATGTATGCAACTTTTAGCCAAAAACCTGCATATACAGAGAAGAAAGTGGTAAAAAGCAAGAAAAGGGTCAAACCACTTAAGGGGAGTGCCAATGTATGAACATACTATAAAATATGAGACACAAACAGGGATAAATAAAGAGAAAGTCAATAAGATCAAGCACATTGTTCCCCCAAACCCAAACAAAAACAAGGAACTTCCCCAGTGGAGTCACCAATTCTATTACGGAGAGAAACTTCCTATGGCTTGGGGTGTACCACAACAGACAACTAGACACCAGAAATCAATCTTTCCCAATATGCAAGAGAAACCAAACATCTACCACTAAGGGATATCAAATCGTACTTTGTTTCGGACAGTTTAAATAGATCCCCGTTGAGCTTTTCCAATTCATGCTTGCTTTAGCAATTCACTCTCAACAATAGCAAACAAGACAAGCATGCTATATAGTAATGCGTTAGACCTACTTTAGCGTATATATTCATCAATGTATAAGAAATTAAATATATCGATTGATTCAATATTCATTCAATTGCACATTAATTGGACAGGAAAAGATATTTCTATTAATAAAATCAAAGATTACAAAAGTGACAACCTCTGTCGGCACGTCTACAAACCGGAGAAACCGAGTCCTCCACCTGGGCCTTCACCACCTCAATCCTCCATCTCTCGATAGCAATCTCACAAGACAAAGGTAAGCTTTGAAAGAACACAAAGTGCTCCAAAGGGACAAAGAGATGCAGACTCAGTACAAGCAAACTGAGGCAACAATGGACTATAGTTTCTTTGCTCTTCAATTCCTCCTCTTCAATGTATCCAAGGGGTTCCTTATATAGCACTCCAAAAGGGTAATGGAGGGTCGAATCCAAGTGTTCTCAAGGAATTTGGAAGGCCAAGAGTCAAGTGGTTCGGACTCATATGAGGAAAAACTTCAAAACTATTTGGATTTATGCACACATCCCGATGTACGCCGGTTTGAGGTCAAAAGTCACGTGTACACGCGAGTATGAGGTTAAAATTCACGTATAGGCATAAAAAAAAGTGTTTGCGGGATGATATTGGCACATCAAAGGATAATACAAGTCCATGTGGTCCAAAGAGTGTGTAGGGGGACAGGGGAGGCCACAAATATGTGATCTACCATGTGTGGTAAAATTAGCTGTAACAGTCCTAAAATGTAGGAATAGACCTTGCAAGAAGGTATTCAAACCATCTTTCGGATTCCCTGGATGAAATCTGTGCAAATAAACTCATTTTGGCATCATCATAATCAAATTCCTCCAAATCAGTGAGATCCTCAACCCTATCCATGTGTTGCATAGCTGTGAAGTTTCCCTCCCCATCAAAAAGTGAAATTATTTGTGCATAATTTCGTGGCAAGTCATGTAGCACAACAGGTAAGGACAATGGAGCAAATATGGCAGCCATAGGTCTAGGAGGGTCAGGAACAACAGGGGGATTTTGGACAATAATGGAAGTATAAAGCTGAGATGTTTGGATTAAAGGATTAACTTCTTCTGTTTCTATAGTATTTTGTAGGTTTTCCAAAGTGAATCTAGCAAGTAAGAATGGAGTATGTTTGGATTTATTTCAATATGTTTCAAATATGACTCAAACTTAGACCTTAAAATAGATCTTTCAAAAAAAAAATCCACCTCGAAATCTTGAAAACGATGAAATTCTTCTTGATTTTGAGAAAATGACCTTTCAACTTGAGAAGTACCTACTTGTTCTTTACCACGTCTTCTCCTAATTAAATTTTTTGGGTTTTCCATGCTATATAAAATTTCAGAATCAAGGTTACCTCTTGTATTCTCTCTTCTAAAAGACATGATTTCATCTTTTGAATATCTTCTTGAAATTCAATGTGGAGTCGCCAAGGCAAATGCGCAACCGAACTCAAATGTAAGAACTTCTGCTTCTCCACAGAAATTTTGTCTTCTTGAATAGATCTGTCGTTCTTCCTAGGGAATATTTGAACTCTCATTCCTCAACAATGATGCCAAGATGTTAGCACTAAGAATTTACCCACAGGTTTGAAAGGATAATCCCAAGGTAACCAGAAAATCAATATTTAGAATGAAAAACTAGCTTCTTTATTTCAGAGAGGGATCTCTCAATAGTTTAATTCATAGGCCAAAAATGTTTGCAAAAGAAATGAAATTTAATCATGAATGTGGATTAAAGTGGTGATCATTGAGCATGGAGTCATATATGATAACAAATTATAATAGTGATGTTGCAAAGGAAATTTAACAGATGCAAGGTAGCTACTTCTTCACATTAAAAAAGATGGTTTTCTAGTGATAAAAGAAGAATTTAGAAACTGTCCATTAATATGTGTATCTAACAAGGATGAATCCAATATTAAATTTAGAGGAACAATTTTGTGAATACTTGAAAGCAAATGATTAGAACATATGAGTATTAATTCTAAACAAATATAGACGCATTCGAGTACGAAATAGATAACATAATGAAAATATTAACTGGAAACACATTCACATAAAGAAAGGGAAAGTATAGACTGCAAAGTAAATAACACAAGAATCTCTATAAAATTCTTGATCGGCTATGAAATTTTATTAACCAGTAGAACTATCTTACAAAATACTTTTTTCTCACGGGTTCCAACCCTCAATACATTACAAAATGTTGTTTAAATACAAAATTCTCCTTGAGTTGATAACTACTTCTATGCTAAAAATAGTTAGATAACTGCCTTATTACATTTGTCATTCTAACTCCTTCTTTAGAAATTTATTACAAAATTTCAATAAACTAATCTTCAACAACTTTTGAAATTTCTTCATTGGTGCAATTTATATTTGGTTTTTCCAAAAAATCTCACTTGTTTCCACTGATCAACATTTGGAAGCTCCAGGTTGGCCATTTATTTTGCTAACACTTGCAGCTCTACATGGTCCACGTATGAAATAGTTGGCACTTGAGCACAAATAGCTCTGAAAGTATCACCTATCTCAAAGTCAACTGATAATTTTTCAATTATTGTCTTGCCTGATAAAGGTTGGTTCTTGTCTTGAAATTTTCTGTGATCTAACATGCATATGACCAACTGAGCTTGATATTCCACTTGAGATAACAATTTACCATTTTCTTCCCAGAAAGAAGGTAAACCCATTCAAAAAAATGGTGCAAATGAATCTATAAACACCTTAACTTGATGTTGCATGATGTCAACTTTATCCTGCTTTATATCTAGGTGTTGATATTTTCCAACAACCTTTCTTTCCCAAGTAATAACTAAAATTATGTCCTTTATTGCCAATATTTTCTAATCATCCTCTAACAAACCATTCGGAAAATTAACTATATTTCTGGTTGTATCTATGGTATTTTTATTCAAAACCTATTTCATGATTGTAAAGTTATGCTTTGCATCATATATATAACCATCTCCTTATCTAGAATGTAGTTCAAGTAAGGCTTGAGTTCTATAGCTTCTACAATAATCATATCCCAAAAAATGCCTTTCTCCCTAAAGTGGAAATTTCGAAGTTAATTGCTTTGTCAACTTATCATTCTTATCCAAGAGGTCTTTGTATATATTTTCCAGCATTTTCCTCCTTCTTCAAAGTCGCATTCTCCAGGTTTATATTTTGGTTCCTAAGACCAACAAACTCCAACTCTTTCAAACTAACCTGGGACATGGATTTCACAACAAGTTCTTAATTTGATTGTGTGACAGGTTGAATTATGTGTACTTCAATTTCTTTCTTCTTACTTTCTATTTATTTCTCCAAATTGGATTGTTTTTCTTTTAGAACCTTTACTTCTTCCATCAAAAGAAAATTTTCCTTCTCCCACTCTTTCCTTTCATCAACAAAATTTAAAAGTTTGGCTCTGCAATTACTTAATTCATCATTCAATGTCTCTTTTTCTTTCTCCAGCTCATTTAAGTCCGATGCTTGAATAAGCTGTGTAGCAGGGATTTTTAATTTTTTCTTCAACAACTGAAAGGTGTTTTCTTTTTCTGCCACCATTTTATGAGTAGCTTCTCCTTTATTTGTTTCACTATTAGTAGCCAACAAATCACCTTGGATCTTCTTAATTTGTTGTTCGTGGGCCTTATTTTCCACCCTCTCGGCCTGCCTTAATTGATTTTCTATCTTGGTCATAGTGGATTGCAGCCTGGACACCTTTAAGGTAGCTTTCAAAAAATCATTGTAGATCACTTATCTAGTCTTCTTATGAAAATGAATCATGTCTTGGACTAGAATATTCTCTAAATTCAACCTCATCTTTATCACTCTGTTCTTAGTAGATACTGCTAAGTTTAAGTTATTCTGGGCATGATCCTTAATAGTTACTGAAGAAAAATATTTGCTTGAAATCTTCCTAACAACATCATACAACTTTATAGACCCATCCAATGATGTCTCTCCGTTATCTTTGTATTTATCATACAGCTCGACCCTTGTTTTAAATCTATCAATGGATCCTTTAGGATTCTCTGAAAAAGGCATACTCCTTTACCTCAAATGCTGACCCTTTGACTTTCATTTGCTTCTTCTTGCCTTTAGTTTTAACCACTTCCACCAACTCACCTACAGTCTCAGTATTTTGCATTTTTGAAGTCTTTGAACTTTCCTCTTGGTCTATGTCCATTTCATCTGAGAAATTTATTTTATTAGTCATTTCTGAATGACTGGAAATGGGGGTAATTACCCTCTACTGTTGGAATTATAGCTAATAGATCTTGTTGTGTAACCCTGACATTTGTTACTGGTGATATAGGATCTTGCTGCATATCCTCTTCATTCTTCATTAGAAAGTAATAATCTGACCAATTTGCTTTCTTAGATAAGCCCTCGACTTCTTGGTGTTCAAAAGGATTGTTCTTGTTTACCTGTCTTTTTATTGAAATAATATGATGGGGATCATAATTTACTACAGTGGTTGTTTGAAATCCCATCTCTTTAAGCAAACTCTTTATCACAGGAAGTCCAACCTTGCTCTTTATAATAAAGGGTCCAATCACCCAAGGGAACTTTATCTCTGAAGCCTTTCTAAAACTTATAAAGTGTTCATTCTTAACTATTAGCTTCTATCTTACTAGCTCCAAGGAAAAAATCCTAGGAGTGAGGAAGTTTGGCAGGATGTATGGCTCATGAGAAAATCCATATACTTTAATGATTGTATCCTCCTCCAATAAAAACCAATCCCCTATCTTTATGTCGGGCGCAAATTGTAAGGCTTTCAAATTAGAGGAAATTTGAGGTCTAAAATGGGCCTTTTAAGGAAAATAATAAAATAATAGTTATTAATTTTGGAGGAAGAATGAAAAAAACTACTTTTTGTTCGTATTTTCGACATATCTCCTTGTGTTTTTACACAAATTCTGAGCAAGAGAGCTCGTTGGATGCGGAATTTAATTCTGCATCCAATAAGTACCCACACTACATACTTTTGATAGACCCTGCTATCCCAAAAACAAGAAATACCTGAAAAAATGTGATGATGACATCATCATCACATTTTTTCAAGTATTTCTTGTTTCTATGGTAGCGGGGTCTGTAAAAAGTATGCAATGTGGGTACTCGTTGGATGCGGAATTAAATTCTGCATCCAACGAGCTCTTTCACTTGAAATTTGAGTAAAAACACAAGGAGATATGTCGAAAATACGAACAAAAAAGTAGTTTTCTTTTATGACAAATATGTCAATTCAACCATTATGGTTGACTCATTTTATTGAAATTCTATTGGTTCTTGAATTCCAACTCACAAAATTTATTGTTGGCACATTTTCTTGTAAGGCCCATTTTAGACCCCAAATTTCCTCTAATGCTTCATGATTGACAATACCCTGGGTAATTTAACCTGGAAAAATACCTTGTAGACCTCTGCTATTAAGAAATGCATGTGCTTAATGAAATTGCTTCTCATTTCATCTGTTAATACCATCTCAATCAATTGTAAATTCTTCTCATTGAAAAGCAAGAACATTCTCACTAAATAAGACTGAAATCTAAAATGTTTTGTGTTGTGGAAATTCACTAACTGAGAGTGAATACTCTCAGCCAGGTGTTAGCACTAGTTATTTTTTGTGGGAATTGGTGTAATCCCTCATCTCTGTCACTCTGTTCTTAGTAGATACTGCTAGGTTTAAGTTATTATGGGCATGATCCTTAATAGTTACTAAAGAAAAATCTTTGCTTGAAATCTTCCTAACAACATCATACAACTTTAGATACCCATCCAATGATGTCTCTTTGTTATCTTTGTATTTATCATACAGCTCGACCCTTGTTTTAAATCTATCAGTGGATCCTTTAGGATTCTCTGGAAAAGGCATACTCCTTTACCTCAAATGCTGACCCTTTGACTTTCATTTGCTTCTTCTTGCCTTTAGTTTTAACCACTTCCACCAACTCACCTACAGTCTCAGTATTTTGCATTTTTGAAGTCTCTAAACTTTCCTCTTGGTCTATGTCCATTGCATCTGAGAAATTTATTTTATTAGTCATTTCTGAATGACTGGAAATGGGGGTAATTACCCTCTACTGTTGGAATTATAGCTAATAGATCTTGTTGTGTAACCCTGACATTTGTTACTGTTGATATAGGATCTTGCTTCATATTCTCTTTATTCTTCATTAGAAAGTAATAATCTGACCAATTTGCTTTCTCAGATAAGCCCTTGACTTCTTGGTGTTCAAAAGGATTGTTCTTGTTTACCTGTCTTTTTATTGAAATAATATGATGGGGATCATAATTTACTGCAGTGGTTGTTTGAAATCCCATCTCTTTAAGCAAACTCTTTATCACAGGAAGTGCAACCTTGCTCTTTATAATAAAGGGTCTAATCACCCAAGGGAACTTTATCTCTGAAGCCTTTCTAAAACTTATAAAGTGTTCATTCTTAACTATTAGCTTCTATCTTACTAACTCCAAGGAAAAAATCCTAGGAGTGAGGAAGTCTGGCAGGATGTATGGCTCATGAGAAAATCCATATACTCTAATGATTGTATCCTCCTCCAATAAAAACAAATCCCCTATCTTTATGTCGAGCGCAAATTGTAAGGCTTCTGAATTAGAGGAAATTTGAGGTCTAAAATGGGCCTCCTAAGGAAAATAATAAAATAATAGTTATTAATTTTGGAGGAAGAATGAAAAAAACTACTTTTTTTTCGTATTTTCGACATATCTCCTTGTGTTTTTACACAAATTCTGAGCGGGAGAGCTCGTTGGATGCGGAATTTAATTCCGCATCCAACAAGTACCCACAAATTTCGCATCCAACAAGTACCCACACTGCATACTTTTGATAGACCTTGCTATCCCAAAAACAAGAAATACCTGAAAAATGAGCTCGTTGGATGCGGAATTTAATTCCGCATCCAACAAGTACCCACACTGCATACTTTTGATAGACCTTGCTATCCCAAAAACAAGAAATACCTGAAAAATGTGATGATGACATCATCATCACATTTTTTCAGGTATTTCTTGTTTCTAGGGTAGCGGGGTCTGTCAAAAGTATGCAATGTGGGTACTTGTTGGATGCGGAATTAAATTCTGTATCCAACGAGCCCTTTCGCTTGAAATTTGAGTAAAAACACAAGAAGATATGTCAAAAATACGAACAAAAAAAGTAGTTTTCTTTTATGACAAATATGTCAATTCAACCATTATGGTTGACTCATTTTATTGAAATTCTATTGGTTATTGAATTCTAACTCACAAAATTTATTGTTGGCACATTTTCTTGTAAGGCCCATTTTAGACCCCAAATTTCCTCTAATGCTTCATGATTGACAATACCCTGGGTAATTTAACCTGGAAAAATACCTTGTAGACCTCTGCTATCAAGAAATGCATGTGCTTAATGAAATTGCTTCTCATTTCATCTGTTAAGACCATCTCAATCAACTGTAAATTCTTCTCATTGAAAAACAAGAACATTCTCACTAAATAAGACTGAAATCTAAAATGTTTTGTGTTGTGGAAATTCACTAACTGAGAGTGAGTACTCTCAGCCAGGTGTTAGCACTAGTTATTTTTTGTGGGAGTTGGTGTAATCCCTCATCTCTGTCACTCTGTTCTTAGTAGATACTGCTAAGTTTAAGTTATTCTGGGAATGATCCTTAATAGTTACTGAAGAAAAATCTTTGCTTGAAATCTTCCTAACAACATCATGCAACTTTAGAGACCCATCCAACAATGTCTCTCTGTTATCTTTGTATTTATCATACAGCTCGACCCTTGTTTTAAATCTATCAGTGGATCCTTTAGGATTCTCTGAAAAAGGCATACTCCTTTACCTCAAAGGCTAACCCTTTGACTTTCATTTGCTTCTTCTTGCCTTTAGTTTTAACCACTTCCACCAACTCACCTACAGTCTCAGTATTTTGCATTTTTGAAGTCTCTAAACTTTCCTCTTGGTCTATGTCCATTGCATCTGAGAAATTTATTTTATTAGTCATTTCTGAATGACTAGAAATGGGGGTAATTACCCTCTACTGTTGGAATTATAGCTAATAGATCTTGTTGTGTAACCCTGACATCTGTTACTGGTGATATAGGATCTTGCTGCATATCCTCTTCATTCTTCATTAGAAAGTAATAATCTGACCAATTTGCTTTCTCAGATAAGCCCTTGACTTCTTGGTGTTCAAAAGGATTGTTCTTGTTTACCTGTCTTTTTATTGAAATAATATAATGGGGATCATAATTTACTGCAGTGGTTGTTTGAAATCCCTTCTCTTTAAGCAAACTCTTTATCACAGGAAGTGCAACCTTGCTCTTTATAATAAAGGGTCCAATCACCCAAGGGAACTTTATCTCTGAAGCCTTTCTAAAACTTATAAAGTGTTCATTCTTAACTATTAGCTTCTATCTTACTAGCTCCAAGGAAAAAATCCTAGGAGTGAGGAAGTCTGGCAGGATGTATGGCTCATGAGAAAATCCATATACTCTAATGATTGTATCCTCTTCCAATAAAAACCAATCCCCTATCTTTATGTCGGGCGCAAATTGTAAGGCTTTCGAATTAAAGGAAATTTGAGGTCTAAAATGGGCCTCCTGAGGAAAATAATAAAATAATAGTTATTAATTTTGGAGGAAGAATGAAAAAAACTACTTTTTTGTTCGTATTTTCGACATATCTCCTTTTGTTTTTACACAAATTCTGAGCGGGAGAGCTCGTTGGATGCAAAATTTAATTCCGCATCCAACAAGTACCCACACTGCATACTTTTGATAGACCCTGCTATCCCAAAAACAAGAAATACCTGAAAAACCGTGATGATGACATCATCATCACATTTTTCAGGTATTTCTTTTTCCAAAGTAGCAGGGTCTGTCAAAAGTATGCAATGTGGGTACTTGTTGGATGCAGAATTAAATTCTGTATCCAATGAGCTCTTTCGCTTGAAATTTGAGTAAAAACACAAGGAGATATGTCGAAAATACGAACAAAAAAAGTAGTTTTCTTTTATGACAAATATGTCAATTCAACCATTATGGTTGACTCATTTTATTGAAATTCTATTGGTTCTTCAATTCCAACTCACAAAATTTATTGTTGGCACATTTTCTTATAAGGCCCATTTTAGACCCCAAATTTCCTCTCATGCTTCATGATTGACAATACCCTGGGTAATTTAACCTGGAAAAAAATACCTTGTAGACCTCTACTATTAAGAAATGCATGTGCTTAATGAAATTGCTTCTCATTTCATCTATTAAGACCATCTCAATCAACTATAAATTCTCCTCATTGAAAAAAAAGAACATTCTCACTAAATAAGACTGAAATCTAAAATGTTGTGTTGTGGAAATTCACTAACTGAGAGTGAATACTTTCAGCCAGGTGTTAGCACTAGTTATTTTTTGTGGGAGTTGGTGTAATCACATTAAAAAATTCAAGCTTACGTTGTTGATTTGGTGGTTCCAAGACTTTTCTCATTGAACAATTCATAAAAACTTTCCAGGATTGGGTGGGAAAAAGAGCTTCAGTTGTTATTTGAGTAAAAAGAAAATGAATTTTTATCGTTGTTCATCACGTTTTTCAAGTATTTCTTGTTTCTAGGATAGCGGGGTCTATCAAAAGTATGCAGTGTGGGTATTCGTTGGATGCAGAATTAAATTTCGCATCCAACGAGCTCTTCCGCTTGAAATTTGAGTAAAAACACAAGGAGATATGTTGAAAATACGAATAAAAAAAATAGTTTTCTTTTATGACAAATATGTCAATTCAACCATTATGGTTGACTCATTTTATTGAAATTCTATTGGTTCTTGAATTCCAACTCACAAAATTTATTGTTGGCACATTTTTTTATAAGGCCCATTTTAGACCCCAAATTTCCTCTAATGCTTCATGATTGACAATACCCTGGGTAATTTAACCTGGAAAAATACCTTGTAGACCTCTACCATTAAGAAATGCGTGTGCTTAATGAAATTGCTTCTCATTTCATCTGTTAAGACCATCTCAATCAACTGTAAATTCTCCTCATTGGAAAACAAGAACATTCTCACTAAATAACACTGAAATCTAAAATGTTTTGTGTTGTGAAAATTCACTAATTGAGAGTGAATACTCTCAACCAAGTGTTAGCACTAGTTATTTTTTTGTGGGAGTTGGTGTAATCACATTAAAAATTTCAAGTTTACGTTGTTGAATTGGTGGTTCCAAGACTTCTCTCCTTGAACAATTCATAAATCTTTCTAGGATTGGGTGGGAAAAAGAGCTTCAGTTATTGTTTGAGTAAAAAGATGATGATTTTTTATAGTTGTTGCAAAGATTTTATTCAATATTGAATAAAACTTATAAACATTGTTTTTATAGGCAAATGGCTTTTTTTTACTTTACTGAATAATTCATAAAAGCTTTTCTCATTGAACAATTCATAAAAACTTTTCAATGAGCAATGGCTTTTCTCATTTAAAAATTCATAAAATATGACCATTCATTAAATCGACGAATATGCCACAATCATCAAACACAATATACGAGTCAATTATCGATGTTAAAGTAGCAAGCTCGCAAGCAGCAATGTATAACTAGTATTTATAAAAAATTATAGTATTTATCATTCTATGCATGTGGGATAATGGTTTACTTGCAAAAACATATAAAAACATAGGTTTGAAAATCCACCTCTTTACACCTGTTGGTCTTTATTAAGGGATAGAATGAGGTTTGAGCAGCTATCATAAATGCTTACCAAGGGGCGTAATGTGCTAAGCTTCATTTGGAACCTTCGTCTTTGGCGCATATATACTCTTACACGTTAATCAGCAATCGAGCTCCAACTTTTGACATGGATTTAGCATATTTCTTGGATGCAAATGGTCCTATTACATATGAGAAAGCACATAAATATTTTGCACAGAACCCATCCCAGAAGTGGGATGCATATGTTGCAGGAACAATTCTTGTTTTAATTACTGAGCTGGGTGTGCAGTTCGATGATGAACTCAGCATACTGGTTTCGTCAAGAGTACCAGATGGAAAAGGTTTATCATCTTCTGCTGCTTTAGAGGTTTCACAAATGTCTGCAATTGTTGCTGCATATGCAAACCAGCTGGACTCTGAAGGAGGAATATTTGCCACCTTCTTGGATATGCTTGGTATGTGCCGCAACTCCAAAGAAAGAGCTCCCATGCAACTTTCAAAGGCCTCCAACAGATGTCTACACACCTGATCTAATTGTAGCATCTGATTCCATGCTTGGAAAAAATGGATATGGTACTGGGAGTGAGGCATTGACATACAAGATACCTTTTGTCTTTGTTCACCGGGATTATTTCAACGAAGAGCCTTTTCTGAGGAACATGCTTGAGTATTACCATGGTGGTGTTAAAATGATTAGATGTGATTTACTAAGAGGGCATTGGATTCCTTATCTTGAGCGTGCACTAAAATTGAATCCTTGTTATGATATACCAATCAATGGTGGTGAGGTAGGGAGCAGGATAAGCGTTCACCAAATCGCCCCCGACTCGCCGAACCTGGGCGTTTTTCCAAACAGGTTTGTATATTGAAACTCCTACAAATCAAAAGATGAATAAATTAAAGCTACATATGATCCAATGGTTCAGAAGCATTCCGCTGGCGGAGATGCAGACAAGTTAACAATCAAAGGCTCGGTGGAATTTTGAAATCACCCTCCACATGCGGATATAACATTGTTCCGATAAAATTGTGATGAAAATCAACGACTGCCCATTATTCCGCTGGATAAATTGCGGGGAAGTTGATTTTTATGAGCTTGAACGGAATTTGTTTGTCATCTTGTGGGTTTAAACAGGTGTTGTCAAATAGATCAACGGATTGAAATTATTCTGCTGAGAGAAGTGGTGTGAGTTTAAAGTTGAATGGCCTCGGCAGAATTTGACTCCATTAATTAGAAATATAGGTTGCTGACACATACGTCCATGTTTCAATTGAATTCTCAACATTCAAAGATGCAAAGTTGGAGAATGAGTAATCTAGTCTGATTATACGGATACCATTCTGGACAAATGTAGACAATTCACAGACAATACTGAATGGAGAAAATCTATCATTACCGGACCCTGAAAACTGTTGATGGTTTATAAATGTAGCGCGCTCAAACAAGACTTTTACATATGGCAATTGTTAATGTGGCATCAATGGGATCAAAGTACGGATATTATACCACTTAGATGGAATAGTGGGAAGGATCTTCCTCTTACATCAGTCTGCAATGAAGAATCTCTGCGTACAATTGAATTGATCAAACAAATAGATATTGTAATTGCACAAAATGAATATCATTTTTATTATAATGAGTTATTTGAAGCTTAAGAAAGGTTAGGTTTGTAAATGATACATAACATTTATGGGTAGAATATTTAGCATCAAAATCTCACATTTTCAGTCATTTGTTTTAGTTGAAGAGTAGCTGGAAGTGTCAATTTCATCTTCAAGCATTCAAAAGACCATCATCAGCAGATATGCTCAATTAAATAACAAGCAGAGGAAAGAAGCTCTATTTTCTAAATATCACTGTTTTGGTTAGTAATTTTAAACACTTGTTTCCGCCAAATTAAGATGATTTTTTAAAAACTGAAAGAGGCTTTTATTCAACATGGGATCATATACAAAAACCTCTTTCAGTTTTTACACAGGTATCAAGGTTTGTGAGAATCGAAGTGATATTTCAGCACCCTTTTTCCATACTTTAATTCACTATTTGAGTCATTAATTTCAAATACATATTTCGAGGACCTGGAAGATAATATAGCAAAATGGAAACATGGGTTTTGACAGGAAAAGATTGAATTATAAAAAAATCTCTTTTTTTACACATATATTACTATTTGAGATATACAAGTAGGGATTTGAAGCTTATTTTTCAAGACTTCGCCTCCTAAAAATCAAGAAACCAGTTAAACACGTCTTTATGTTTGCAATTGTTTCTATTTTTGGGAAAATAGTAAGAATTTGAAATGGAGATTCAATAGATGTAGTTTTTCTATATAAACTTATTTAATAGATATAATTAGGGTTGTACTCTCAAGAGCAGAGGAGCTCTTTGTTTTTAATGGTTCAAATTTATGAAGATGAATAAAGTTGCAGAGAGGAAATTTTGAAAAATATTCATTGTAGAGATTCTTTTGCCATCAATTTTATCTGAGTGGCCTTCTTATGTGACTGTTTTTCCAGTTTACACCCCATTATGTATATTTCTTTCATGTTTGAGTATGGGTTTTGTGAACCATAATTCATCTTTAATGCTTTAGTTCATCATATTCAAACATTTTAAATCTTTATTCTAAAGGTTTTACATAATTCACCCTAGTTAGGTGCTCTGTTTTAATGGATTGTCTTCTTTTTTTGCTAATCAACCTTGAAATGCCTAAAGTCTGAGGAAATGGTGTCTACCCTGCTTCTGTCCTTGTTCTTTAAAGCCTCAATCTCTTTTAGCTCAAACTCATTTATATTCATTGACTCCATTTCCCAATGGTTTCTTTCAAGTCTTTCCTTAATTCAACCCAAGGAAAATATTAGTGCTAACACCAAGAACTCATCAAATTTAAGGCATACTAACTGGGAGGATTGTGAATCAGTTTGAATTGTGCTAATTATGTATAATCAACTCATTAGCAACTTTGCAACATACATATCAGTATCAAGACCTAAAAGTGACTCATCAATGAAAATACCAATTTAGTTTTCTCATTGAACAAATTGAAATCTACAAGGAAATATTGGTTCTGAAGAGACACATCTTATCTGAAAAAAGTGGTGAAAAAGGATTGATTTTTTTCTGTGGTTGCTTTGTGAAAGGCCTGGATTAAGTTTTCTTCATAAAAATATTCTCGTCTTAGGATAAATGAGAAAGGGACTATAAGTGAATCCCAGACGAGTAGGGAATTAACAGGACACAAAATTTTAGACTTGGTTGAGTCCATAACTACTCTTTTAGAGGAGAAATAGTTAGACACACATCACTCAACAAAATCTGAAAAATTTAGGGTTTGCTCTGGAAAATAAAAATAAAAATGAGATCTATAGAGACCATGTAAATCAGTACCCTGGCCCTTAAGTGTTTTTATCTTGGTTTTCAACTCGTTTACAAGGCCAAAGGACAACAAAGTATCAAGAATTTCACTATATATGTCCTAAAAAAATTCCTCAATTTTTTAGAATTCTAACACATGATCTTCTATTTATCCTCCACTATCCATATTTAAATAATTTTTGGTAGGTAAAACGTGGACTTCCTAGTAAAATGTAGACTTCCTGGTAAATCGACGGGTGGAAGAGAATCTTTCTGACTTGACTTTATCCATGCTGAACTGTGCTTTTCTTCTCCAATGCGAAAAAAGACAAATAGGTTTCATCCACATGCTTTTACCTTTTATAGTATGGAAACATGTATTATCTTTCATGCAAATTTCCCAGGTGAATCCTTCTTGGTTCATAGATCTTAACCCATTTTCACTATGATTCGTCGATATTGATCGATGATTAACTTTTCTTCTCTAATTCCACTACCCTACCTATCTTTTATCTTTCCTGCATCTTTCAACAATGGATCCTCTCACAGCCCTTGATATTTTTCCTTACAAATCCGGACCGTTGATCAATTTCTAGCTTTAACATATTCCGTTTAACTCCTCCTATACATCCACTATGCATATTATTTCAGAGGATTCATCCTCAACCATCGATCTTTGTCAATCTCAATCTCAAACGTCGATTGATTTCATATTTTAACACATTCCATTGATCTCCCTTATAACTTCCCCCATGCATCTTCCAGCAACAGAATATCCCTAGACCGTAGATCTATTCATATGTAAGTCTCTACCTTTCATTAATGGGCCCTTTAACTCATTCCGCTAATCTAAGAATTTTAATCTTTGGTGCATCTTTCATCAGTGGAATTATCCTCAACCATTAATCTTACCATGCATCAATATTCATCGTCGATCTGTGTCAGGTTTTAATATTTCTGCTGATTCTCAACTTAACTTTTCTCATGCATGTTTCCCCAACGGAATCATTATGCATCGTAGATCAACTTCCTCCTTAAATCACCACCATAGATCTGTTCGAGTTGTAATATTTTTCGTTGATTGGGAAATTTCATTTTTTTGCACAAGTCCTTGGACCCACACTTTATGGTTTAATGGCTCTTCTACCCTTGTAGGAATGGTGAAAATGATGTGATGATGAAGCACACCCTTGCATGTGATGGCTCGAACCCACACATATGGAGAAGATTTCAGACACTCCTGATGGATCTTGAAGATGATGAAAACCTCATTGAAGAAGTCCACCTTGAATATGATGACACCCTCAACGATACGATGATGCGTGATGACCTTAAGGCTTGTGGTGACCTAAGTTATTCGTTGGGGTATGATCAAACCCTATAGTTTACCATAACATATTGGAGCACACCCTTAAGTGTGGTACAATGTCTTATGGACGTTAAACATTTTATTTATGATGATATTGTTGAAGATAGGCCCCATTTATAATACTAAATATTCAAATTACAATATATCTATATATATATTGAATTGAATACAAGTCGGCCCCCAAATTATGGTGGAAAACTAGTATAAACACCCTATCAAGTATTCACTTTTGTTATGTGAGAATTTGGAGGAATGCTCTGAGATTTCTGGGTGTCTGTTGACTGAGGTAAGAAATTGGGACTGAGGAAAATGTTGACTATTAAAATTCGGTGGTCTCGGAGTAGTTGACTATGGAGAGCTCACTGACGAGCAGTTGACTGTGGAAATCTCGGATAGCAATCTATGTCTTTATTTTTTACATCTTTCACATATTGACAATCCACTCTTGGAATTTTCCTGGGGTTAACCTATTCTGTAAGTAGTCTGACCTTTTACACATAGACCTGAAGATGATGGTCCCAAATTGTAGATGAAGAAGCAACAATATCTTGAAATTCTTATAGCCCTAAATTTGGAAATTTTGCAGCAGACTTTGAGGTGTTGAATGAGGAAGAAGTTCGATGGACTAAAGAAGATTTGGTGATAGTAGCAAAAAATTATTTTTGGGTCTTTATATATGAATGAAAATAAAGATGAAGTATTGAGCTCACTAGTTGACTGAGTATGGAACTCTGTGGTAGGACCAGGCAATATATGAATGTTCTGCAAAGATAAAAATTCTTAGAGTTAACAAAATAGTCCTGATATATGGAACCAAGCTTTGTACATTGATGAGTTGGGACAATCCTTTTTCAGTGACTTCTACAAATGACATACTCAGCCTGAGTATGAATTGTGCACGGTCAGAATGTTTGATGCAGTAAAAAGTTTTTTTTGTTTGAAGTCCTCTACATGTGTCACACACATCCCAAGTGTGAGTTTTTTTCATGCATATATAAATGTAAGTTCTATAATGATGATGATATGTTGATGTATATATAGTAGTGTGATTTACATTCTATTGTGATAATGATATGATGATTCCCTACACACTATGATGCTACTATATGATATGATTGAAGATGCATCCTATGATGGTGAATTAATATGATGATGAAGATGATGATACTATGATGTACACTTAATGATGTACATGATGCCTACACCTCTGTAAATTCACCAAGTGTATGCTTGACAAGCATTTGAAGGCATTAGCTTGTACAATCTAGGATTAGGAGTTAGTGGGAAGATTTGTCAGAGTCATGACCTGTGCATTATAGTAATGTTCCTAAACAACATTGATGATGGACATAATAGTATAACAAGGCAGTGGCAGACCTTAAGGTAGTATATATTATGAAGTGAAATATTGAATGCATGATAATGATGAATGTGGTGTATGTTTAGTGGTAGATGCACAGTGAGGTATGAAGATTCATATTGATGACCATTCATTGTATACATTATGATGATGCTTTGATAATGATGCATATGATGGTGATGATACATATGATGATGTTAATGTATACTATGATGTACATTGTTTGATCCACTCATAAATATCATATGATTTTGATTATACTTTGTGCACCATGATGACACCTTGTACACCATGATGATGCATGATACACTATAAAGATGCTTTGATAAGTAGAGATTGACTAGCAATGTTAACCAACATAGTGATGATAAGATTGACAAGAAAACGTTGATGTGCAGACTTGACAAGAGTGATAAGCATACTGACCAACAGACTTTGATGTGCATACTTGACAAGGTTGATGAGCAGAAGCGGTTGAGAAGTAGATTGATGACAATCATATATTGACATCAACATTGCATGTAGAATCTTGCACTTGAGGATTGGACTTCTCAACCCTTTCTTAGTTGGAGCTAAGAAAACCAAGTTGGTTCCCGTTATGAGAGTTGGTTCTCTTTTCATCAGTTGGTGCTAATTGTAATCAAGAAGATTGTAGTCTTCCATTACCATTAATAAAGATCAAAATTACATATAGTTTTGTGTCTCTCTTGATGTGATTATTTTTCTTATGACTCATGATTAATTTGGTTGATGCATATGATGATGTAATTAATAACAGAATTATTGATATACTATGGTTGATTAAAAGAAGGTAAAAATGTTTAAATTTCTCATACTCTGATTCACCACCCCTCTTAGTGTGGCCATTGTGTCCAACAATTGGTATCAGAGTGGGACTTCGTCACAAGCCTTGCAAGATTGAAGGATATCCATGGAGACACAATGGAAGAAAAAATAGAGTCATCAATCAATGTTGTGTCTGTAATTGATGTTACAGACTATTTTGATTGGAGGATAAAATGAAGGCATATTTGAAGAATTTTGGCATTTCAGAGATTGTGATCAATCCACCTGCTCCATCAAATAATAATGGAAAGATAGTTGCATAGAAGGAAGTAAAGAAGGACAATACTACATCCTTGAAGTTCCTCATGGATGGACTTCCCAGCTCAATGAAAGAAAGTGTAGCGAAATACACTTGAGGAAAATAACTATGGTTAAATTTGGAAATTGAGTATCAGAAAGAAAGACCAGAACTCAAAAAGACAGATCAGGAATCAAAAGACAAGCCCCTGGAAGAGGTCAATCAAGAAGAAGAAAAGAAAGAAGAGGACTCCAATAAAGGTATGGATTCTTTTAATTGTAATGATAGCTTGTGTGATGAAATTGAGAAGTTTCTTGCAGAAGATGATGAAAGGATATCAAAGGATGCACATCAGATACATCTCACTTTGATAAGTATTAATCACAGAGAAGATTGGGTCATGAATAGATTAAATTTGAACCATAGTGAATTCACAAAGTTCAAAAAGAAAATCTTGGACTCTTTGAATGAATATCAACAGAATACCATGACAATGAGAGTGTTGCTTATGAAGCTCAAACACAAGGACAAAGAGTTGTAGGATCAGTTGAAAGACAAGGATGGATTCCACATGGAAAGCCAAGATTAAGGTCTCTCAAAGACCTTATCACACCTTGAGTTCATAAGGCTGGAGAATGAACTCAAAGAAGAAAGGATAGCTACTCCAAGAATTCATACATGTCCTAAGATCGTGCATAATGACTGGGGGAGAAGTGATTAATGATTTCAGATGCAGATATGTGGACACCCTTTTCCATTTATGCCAAAGGGGGAGAGACGAATAAAAAAGGGGAACATGCTCGCAGGGGGAGCATGATTTGTAGTCATCAATGACAAAGGGGGGGATTGTAAATGAAATTGTCATTGAATCCAACATGTGAACTTGCAGTGGCCCCACATGAAGTTATTGATGCCACCAAGTCCCTCTTGTAGTGCACTGGTATGGATGATCCCAGTACCCTTACATATAGTGCCTTGGATCCCACACAGAGCTGGTTTATGCTTTGGAGCACCTTGTACCCAGTTGACAAGGTCCTTGTACCCAAAAGATTGGATCTTGTATCCACCACCTTGTTGAAAATGATAAATACCATGTTGATGATGTTGAAGACCTTGGAGATGGTGTTAAAGCCCTTGTGGATGATGGAGAATCCTTGGATGGGTTGGAGAAGCATTAATGACCCATTTTGTGGTCATTCATGCTCTGATGGTGTCATGGTACCCTATGAGAATGCATGGAATCCCCATAGGAGGTAGCATGATGGGTCTTGACCCTTGGAGGTCTCTTGGTGTGGTTGAGGTGGTTTAAGAAGACCATGATGCCTCTTGCTTGATGAAGAAGCCCTTGGGCCCACACTTGATAGTTTAATGGCTCTTGTACCCTTGTAGTAATTGTGAAAATGATGTGATGATGAAACACACCCTTGCATTGTTAGAATAATCAACCCATAGTTACCTATATTTGACATTAATTAAATCATTTTTGTCTTAGTCCTAGATTCCTAGATTCCCTCTCTATGCTAGTTGATTTCCACATGTTCCTAAAAGTCAATACTTGCTAAATTGGGTCATGGAGCGCTTTGTAATCATCTTGGAAACATATTTAGCATGTCTTATTTATTCCTGGTTCCTTAAAGCACATATCTTCTTTTTCTGAAAGCTTCTTTTCTTTACAGCGGTTTTAAGGCATGAAGGAAAATCTAGTCTCAAGGGAACTTGCCTAATTTTTTTCCCACGTCATCCTCATTCCTTTTCTGCAAATAAAATTATGAATGAGTTTTATTTCCATCACCTATTAGCTTTCCCACTTTCTTTATCCAATTCGTGAGCATCTTCATATATTTGGAAAGTCTTTTTTGCACCCTATGGGGAATTTGACTTGATTTAGTAAGCCTGCTTTTTGACCAATTTGAATAGCAACCTAGTGATTTTGAATCTCTCATGTAATTATATATTTGAGCAGCCTATTACTTCATATCGTTGGCTTATGTACACTTATTCAATATAGGATTAAGTTATGCTCCAATTTCAGTCTCCTTTTGTATGAATTTTTCATGTTTGATTAGCAATTTTGTGAGTGTAATTGATATATCTCTTGGGTTCAATTTCCACATGGTATCAGATCCTTTGTAGATCGATTTCTCTCCTTCCAAGTTGTTATTGCAGGTTCAACATCACTAACCGAGAGCATATTCTGCTGACTGAAGGGCACGGGAGTTGAGATATGGACCAATCTCAAAGGATCATCTTGACTCCATTCAATTTATTCGAATGGAAAGCTGAGATGGAGATATTTTTGAGAGAGAAAGGTATCTATAGGGTTACCATGGATACTGAGGCAGATCCCAATGTAGCTGCAAAGAAAATCAAATGGCACAACAGGAGGGATGAGGCCTATGTTCTTTTGTGTTTGAGTATTTCAAGAGACCTCCTATTTCATCTTGATTCATTGATATCTCTTGATGAGGTGTGGGAGAATCTTGAAGATATTTTTGGAAAGAAATATGAGATGATAGGACATCAAATTGAGAATGAATTGATATCCTTGAGTCCTAGTAGCTTCGAATCATTACAACTCTATTTTACCAAGTTTAAGGCCCTTATTTTGCAGTTAAAAAAATGTGGGATTGAAAAGAAGGAAGAGCAACTATTTTTGACCATTCTCTCTAATCTTGGTCCTGACTATTTAGTGTTTGTTTCAACATTCCATGCCACTAAATTGACAGCTCGAACCTGGAAGATGCCTAAGCTTGTTGAGTTCATGGAATCCCTCACCCAGGAGCAAGATAAATTGGTGATGATGGGCACCATCAAACCTTCCAAATACCAATATTTGGTTGCTGGAGATTCAAAGGTGGATTCAAAAAGAAAGAAGAAAGCTAAAAAGACACCTAAGCAAAAGAGAGACAAGTCAAAGTCTCAAAAGGAGCGCTTAGGCTCCAAGAAGAACTTCCAAAAGAAGAAGAAAAAAGGAGAAATGAGCAAGTGTGCATACTGCAGTAAGGGCTATCATCCTGAGAGCTCTTGTATGAAAAAGCAAATTGACATGTTGAATCAACTCCTGGAGAAGAACAACATCTCCCTTCCTGATTGTTCAAAGAAGAGGGAAGGAGGATCAAATTCAGAAGATAAGGAGAGAGTACATGCTTTGGTTGCTTGAACCTCAAGCTCACCTAGCTTCATCATTGATTCTGGAGCTTCCAGACATATGGGTTCAACAAGGGATATCTCTTCCTCTCTTGACATGTAGAAATATCCACCAATAGTTTTGCGAGATAACTCTCTGACTGATAGTATGGGAAATGGTAGGGTTGATCTTGACCATGGTAATTTCAATAATGTGTTGTATATTCTAGATCTTGGCTCTAATCTCTTCTCAGTGTATCAGATGACTCACACCGAATCTCCAAAGAAAGTCATCTTATCCCCCAATGAAGTTGAAATCACTGAGATTTTGAATGGTAAAGTCATAGCAAAAGGTGTTGTTGATCACACTTTGAAGGTATATAGGTTTTCCCATTTCCTTCCCTACTCAAACCCCTCTGCTATTCTTACTCATGCTAATGAAGCAAGTAAGCTTTGGCATGAAATATTTGGCCATCTTAACTACAAGTATCTTTCTGATTTGAATGACAAAGACATGGTCATAGGTTACCAAAGATCAAGTTTTCTAAAGGAGTCTGTCAAGGTTGTATCCTAGGAAAAACCCCAGAGCACAAGTATGAGAGAGCTAGTCACGAGAGAACCTCTGCACCCCTTGAGTTGATCAACAGTGACATTGTTGGTCCATTCCCTCATATTTCCATGAGTCAAGCCAAATATGCACTCACTTTCATAGATGACTTTTCTAGGTATTGTTGGGTTTACTTCCTAGAGCATAAGTATGAAGTTTTTTACCTTTTCAAAGTCTATAGAGCCTTGGTTGAGAACCAGTCTGAGAGGAAACTCAAGATCCTCAGATCTAACAATGGTGGTGAGTATGTCAAGTATGAGTTCATCCATTATTGCAAAGATGCAAGTATCCAAATGCAACATTATATTCCTTACACACCACAACAAAATGGTGTAGCTGAGAGAAAGAACAGGTCGCTGAACGAGATGGCAACTTGCATGATGGAGGCTAAAACTTTTCCACCAAAGTTTTGGGTAGAGGCTATAAAATATGCATCCTTTATCCAAAATAGGGTGCCACATAAGGAGCTTGATGGTATGAATCCTTTCGAATCTTGGAGTGGGCACAAGCTAGATGTGACCCATTTCAGGATTTTTGGCTGAAAGGCTTGGGCTAGAATTCCAACTGAAAAGATGAAGGCTTTGCAACCCCAAAGATGAGAGTACCTATTTGTTGGGTATTATAAATATTCAAAAGGGTACAAGCTTATCAACTTGAGCACTAACAAATATTTCATTGAAATGAGTGTTCAGTTTGAAGAAGATCCTTTAGCAGTAGTTGAAGTTGGAGAGTTCTCTTCCCCACCACAGCCATTGATTGTAAGTGAAGAGACTAATGAGTTTACTGATTCTGATATGTCTGATAATGATGATTTAATTGCAGATCCTAACATCCCTAAAATACCAAAGTGGGAAGAAAGGACCATTCATGCAGCTGGGGAACTCGTTGGAAATCCTAGTGACACTAGGAGGACTAGATCTCAATTTGAGAGTGCCCTTTGTGTGAAAGATCCACTCTTTGCTGAGAAGTGTTATTTGATGGTAGTGTTACCAAATTTTTGTACCATAGTTAGGTTACCTGAGGAGTCGCCGGTTGACAGACATGTTCAATGTCTGATTCCAGTGTATTAGTTGATCCGTCTTCATGTCTAGCCAATATTGGCTAGTCAGTTTTTCATTTGAATATTTTTTACCATGGCCCCGCGGGGTTTGTAATAAAATGTGCTAGTAGGGTATTTTTGAGTGGTTCGGTCTCCTGAGACGTAGAATCTCAACTAAGGTATTCCAGGGAGTTTTTTTCCCTTGACAATTATGCTTTGCCTATAGCTGAGTATAATTGACGAGGTTTTCTCCCGCTTCCTCCAAAGCTAGAATGCCCGATTTTGAATTCTGGGCCTTGGGGGGTTATTAGATCCCAACTGAGTGTTATAAACCTACTAGGCATTGTTAGAGTAGAGCATGGTCATGTCCTAAATCAATAGGACCTTTAAAAACAATTCGAATTTTTTTTTCTCGAACGGGTTAAAAATTATTTTTAAAATTTTTAATTATTTCCCTAAGTTTTTTAATTAATTTTCCATAAATTAAATGGAAAAAACCCGTTTGTAATAAGCTGGTCAGGTTATGTGATTTGGTTTTAGGGTTTTAGCACTCTCTCATTGTATAAATAGAGGCTCCTTTAGCTCTACTCGGATGGATTTTTGTGTAGAGAAAGTTTGTCCAAACTCTGTAATACTTGTTGCTTTTGCAACCGTGGAATAAAATTTTAAGGCTTTGGAGGCATACATGGTTTGTTAAATGTGGATGAATACTTGGCGAATGAGGTGATAATGTTTCAAATTCTTTCTTTTCATGCTTAGGTTGGATAATAGTTCATGCTTTAGAAGGCTTCTATAAGCACGTAAGATTGATTATTTGAAGTTTCAATTTAATCTTTTATGATTTTGCTCTTAGGAATTGAAAGTAGCATCGATTATTCAGTTATATGATATGCTCTTTACATTTTAATTAATAAAACATAAATGATCTAATCCATCCTTTTTGCAAGTGCTGAGTTGAATTTGTGCAGATTATCTCATCAAATCAAGTAGGAGTTTGAGCTCAGGTGCATCCTCTCCTCTTGAAGCCAAGGAAACTTCTGGAATTTCCAAACTTTAAGAAATCCAAGCATCATCAAAAAGTCACAGGTTTGAGTGTTTATCTTCATTATTATTCATCCTTTAAAATTTATGAAATCTTCACATTCTTGGGTTAGGGCAAGGTTTGGGGTAAAGTGAACATTCATTCACCAAGCCTTATGATCCGGTTGGCTATCCTGTTTGTAAGTTGCAGCCTTATTTGTCTTTTTATTGCAGCCACTTCTTCCCATCCCTCGCTGTCCACTTTTTCCCTCCTTTTTACCTTTTGGACAGCCCTCTTTTGTGGCCACCTTTTGGGCCTTATTTTCAGCCCTCTTCATCACTTTTTGCAGCCCTCTTTCTTCAGTTTGTAGCCCTCTTTTTGCCTTTGTTTCCAGCCTTATTTGACCTCTTTTTTTCCTCTCTTCACCCCTCTTTCACTTCTTTTTCCTTAGCTTTTTTCACTCCTCTTTCTCTTCTTCCTTTTTGGTAAAGTTTGAGTAGTTTTTTGTCACTTAATTTGTAGATCTAGTTTCAATTTATGTTTTATAAACTAACATCATAACAATTTTGTGTTTAGAGCTATTAGTTTCAGGCAAGTGAAGGAGAGCCCAAAGGCTACAAACAAACAAGGAAGCAAGCAAGAGCAAAAGACTAAAATATCTCCCTCATCTTTCTTCCCTTTCTCACCATTTGCTCATTCAAGAAGAGGCTGAGCATAATAAATCATTGTAAAAGAAATTAATAAAAAGGTTGATTGGGAGCAAGCCTCCCATCTTTTTTTACTTCCCCTATTTGGGGGAAGTGTGTCTTGTTTTCCTTTTTCATGTTTCTTAGCATAGTTTTAACTTAAGAGTAGAGTACTTAGTTTTCATTTCCACTAATTGCTAGTTGTTCTTTTATTATAATCACTAATTGCTAGATTGGATTGTTACAATTTGGTATCTTTCTATATAATTGTCAATCTTAAAAGGAACCAAAATCTCTTGAATCTCACCAAAAGGTGGATCAAGAGTGCTCTCTGTCGGAGAGTTTGTTTAACTATCTTTGCTTTACTTTCACACATCATATTGTTTTCTAATTTAATTAATCAATAAGTAAGACTCTTGAACTTCCAGAAACACAAGTCAATAGCACTCTCTATCATAGAGCATCATTAGTCTTGCATAATCCTTGCATTAGGCATCTAGAATAAATAAGACTCTTGAACCTCTGTCATAAGACAAGGTCAAGAGCGCTCTCTGTCGGAGAGTTTAATTAATTTATTTAATAAAACTCTCAACACACACCCCTCTAATTAATTTACTTCGTTGATATCCTTCACCTAGTATGCTCTGCCAACTTTCAAGTTGGGCTTGTACTCAGAACGGTAAACGGACTTGCTAAGACTGTTATAACAACACAATTAAAGCTTTTACCCCCATAACCAACGCACAGGCATTGTCTCGATAAAATACTCAGGTAGTGGGCGAATTCCAAGTGTGGGCGCCGGGCAACCCAATCTGGACACAGTTGGTTAAGTTATTGAACACCTAGCTGTGATTCCAAACAGGTCCGTCATGTCTTCAAACGGAGCCACTGAAAGTATTTCTGGTTAGGATTTACAGACACCTTAAACAAGATCACCATTAAAATCTTTAAAACTTACCAAGAACACTCGCACAACCTAACATTCATTAGTTCAAATTCTAGACTTGTGTTTATTTCTTCAGCGCATTTTTAGTTTCACCGACTCCATAAGGCACTGGTCCTTGTTTGGTTTTGCATAATTATATGATCAAATTGTCTATGGATTAATATAATTGTTATCACTGGATGCATAATTGATGTCTAGAACTTAATCTCTCATTTCAACATGGATTGCCTTTTTTATCTTGTTTCATATTCATAATAAGTAAACCCTTTTAATTACAATAAATCCTAAGCAACACCCATCAGCATCCGTAACCTCAAAACACTTTAAAAACATTAAGATCCTTAGAAAAATATTTTGTAGGGACTACCCCCCTTGGATTCGTTAGGAGTTAGCCTAAACGGAGGAGCTAGGAGTAGGTGACAATACCTAGCTCTGTGCTTGCCCCCAAGGTCACGTCTCTCCCACTTTCCTAAGTGAGGAGACAACTTTCAATTGATTTCTACTGCTGGTGTGCAATCGACATACAACATCTTTTGGCACCGTTGCTGGGGACAAATCTTTTTGTTCCTGGACGACCTTTGTTTCTTTTAGTTTTTTACCTTTTTTCCCTTTTTGGTAGATTTTTAGTCCAAATCACTCTCAAGAATTAGACTTGATTCCACCTGGCGACTCCACTGTCAGTTAACACCTCAAGGTATTCTACTAGAAGAAACTCTGAAGGTTTGTTTGATTTCATCCCTAACCCTGAAAAAGTCTATAGGAGGAGACTGAACAAACTAGCTTCTCGTAGGATCCTTGCAGAACTTGGATCTGATTCTGTTTCAGACATCCACCGTTTATTTCTAGAAAACTTAGAAAATTTTCAAAACAATAACTATTTTCCTAACACAATGGGTGAGTTCTTTACTCAACTCAACTTTACTCAGATAGCAGGTCATCCTCATGACATTCCTAAAAAGGCTATCAACAAGCTTACGACATATAATGGCACTGATGCCTCTGTCTCTGTTGAGCAACATCTCAGAAATTTCACCAGACACTATGGTGCCCATGTCAGGATTACTGACAGGCATGAAGATGTATACATGATCTTGTTTGCTTTGTCTTTGGATGGCAAGGCTGGCAACTGGTATGATAATTTGCCAGACAATTCTTTCACGACCATAGCGGACTCCAAGACTGCTTTCCTTGGAAATATTGGTAGCAAAAAGGAACCTAGACATCTAGTAGCAGCTTTGACTAGCATGAAGAAATCTAAAACTGAAAGAATGGATGAGTTCAATAACGAGTTCATTGAATTAGCAAATTCTATCCCTGCCACTTATTCTCCTCCAGCAGCTTCTGTTTTAGACTATTACATCGAAGCATTAAGTGGCAAGATCCAGTACCATATTAGAGACAAGGAGCTGGCTACTTTACCTCTAGCTCAGGGTTTGGCTGTCAAAATTGATAAGATTATGCAGTCATCTGGTGAATCTAACCTCCAGGGTTATTCAAGGTCTTCAACTCCTTTGAAAATTAATGAACCTAGAGACAAGGATCCTTTATCAGCTATGAAGGATGCCTATGAAAAATAGATGATTGAAATGAAAAGAGAGATGAAGAAAAATATGGAGGAAGCAGAGCAGAAACACTTAGCACATTTGAAAGAAATTCAAAATAGGGTAATAACAATGGAAAGAACTCAAACTCAGCCTGCTCCTAGAACCTTTCCTGCCAAGCCAACATGGCAGAGAAAGAATCCCAACCATGAGCAGAGGCCTCCTCATCAGCTTGAGGCTGTTAATGCGGTTGAGCCTTACGAACCTTTTTGTAGAGCATGCAGAGATTTCCATCAGGAATATGGCTGTCATTATGCATGTTATGTCCACAAGCATGGTTATCCCAAGGGGTGCGGTCCCAGTACATCTGCAAGCAAGCCTGATTATATCAACAGCATGGATGACATCCCTAGCATCTCCATAGGAAATTGGCCACAGGCCAATCATTATGAAAAGAAAGTTGACAACTTAACTCAGTACTATGGTGAGATGCCTTCAGCCGAGCAGATCAACAACACTCAGAACTTCAAGGGAATAACTTATCAAAGAAAGGGGTCTTCTGCACAAAATATTCCTAAGGTAATAGCTCCTAATCCTCCCAAAGAAGTAGAGACTAAGGAAATTGTTGACTTAAGTTTTGACTTAGGTAATTGGCTAGCAAATACAAAATTCCTTGTTTCAGTCCTTGAATTATGTAAAATCCCTAGCCAAAGAGAGAGACTTTTGAAAATCCTAGAACCTCCATGTAATGTTGATTCTCAAACTAAAGAAAGTCCTTCAAATCCTATAAAGCCCCTTACCCCTAAAAAGGTCACCTTTTCTGATACCGTGGTGCGAACTTCAAATATTGTCTTTGCCGATCCACCTATAGTTCTACATACTAGGGACCCAAGAAAAGAAGATCATCCCCCTTTTTACGTATCATTGATGATGGGTGATCTTCTTCTACATAATTGTATGTTAGACTCGGGATCTAGTTCCAGCATCATGACCAAAAAAGTCATGCAACAACTTGACTTAAGAACCACAAGGCCATACCAGAATGTATGTGCCATGGACTCTAGACCGGTTAAAGTTGAAGGGATGATTGAGAACCAGTTAGTTAGATTGGCTAAGTATTTGGATATCTAGATCACCATGGACATCCTTATGATTGATGTTCCAGACAAATGGGGTATGTTGCTTTCTAGGAAATGGGGTACCACTTTGGGAGGATCAATCCAAATGGATTGGACCTATGCCACCGTACCAGCATCGGAGTTTTCACTTGTTAAGTTGTATTCTAAAAAGGAAAAAAGACACCATGTTGAAAACCCTCAAAGGCCATTGAATGAGTATGCATATCACACTGATGAAAATGGTTCCTATCAAATCAACTCCACCTTCTTGGAACCCATCCAAGAAGAGATGAAGACTGAAAAACTTAGTGAATTATCGAGAATGAATTTTGATGGTGCTTACTCTAAAATGGGCAAAGGGGCTAGTGTTGTCATTATTTCACCAGAGGGTAAGGTTTTCAACTTTGCTTTCAGATTGGAATTTAAAGCAACTAACAATGTGGCGGAATATGAGGCACTTCTACTAGGCATTGATATTGCCAAGGACATGGAGATCAAGCTGCTTAATATTAAAGGGGACTCTGACTTAATTGTCCAACAAGTTCAGGGTCAGTTTGCATGTAAGTGTCAGAGACTTAAAAAATATAGAAATGCAATCTGGGATACAATGGAATTCTTTGATGCCCTTAACATAGAAGCAGTCCCTAGAGATCAGAATAGTGCCTCTGACAAGCTTGCAGTTTCAGTGTCAACTCTTCAGCCATCGGATGAGATGTTAGAGGGGGATTGTCCTTTAGAGATTAACTTCATACCTTCTATCCCTGACAATGTTGAACATTGGAAGGTATTCAAAGATGACGAGCAAATTTTGAGATTCATTCATAATGTCGATGAATTCCTAAACTTTAAAGTAAATGATCAAGAAGAAAACAAAGAATATTATGGAGAAGGTGACCAGTTTAACAATCCTGTCCCACCTGGTCTGGTTGTCTTAGAAAACATCTTTGACAGATGGGACAGAAGAAAAAAGCAATGTTGAGCAGATGAAACGGGGGGATTACATTGAAATCAACATTGGGACGGAAACAGAACCGAAAATCGTAAAAATTGGAAAAGGTACTTCCGAAAAGGAAAGGAACAACCTCATAAATCTAGTCAAAGAGTATAGGGATGTATTTACATTTACTTATGACGAACTCAAAGCTTATAGGGAATATTTATTTCAACATACTATTCCCTTGAAGCTAGAATGTCAAAAAGGCAAGCCTTTCAGACAAAAACTTAGGCAAATAAATCCTAAGTTAGCACCAATCATTAAAAAGGAGTTAGAAAAAATGCTAGTAGTAGGAATAATAGCTCCTATGAGACATTCAACGTGGTGCTCTAACTTAGTCGTAGTTAGAAAGAAGAAAAAGAGTATAAGGATATGTATATATTTCAGAAATCTAAACATAGCATGTCAGAAGGATAATTACCCCCTCCCCAACATGGAGACCCTCCTCCAACCAGTCACTGGATCGAGCATGATGTCGATGCTGGATGGTTTTTCGGGCTATAATCAACTAGTCATTCAATAGGAGGATAGGAATAAGACCACTTTCACAACTCCTTGGGGCACTTTTGAATATCTGAGAATGCCCTTTGGCCTTTTAAACGCAGGAGCTACTTTCTAAATGGCCATGGATTATGCTTTCAAAGAGTTGATTGGAAAAATCATTGAGATCTATCAAGATGATCTCACTGTTTTTTCGAAGGAAAGATCCAGCCATGTTGGTCATCTCAGGAAGATTTTCAAGCGATGTAGGAAGTATGGCATTTCTTTGAATCCAGCTAAGTCAGTGTTGGGCATAGAAGAGGGAAAACTCTTAGGACACATCATCAACAAGGACGGTGTCAAAATTGATCCTAAAAGAGTAGAGGCCATAAGAAAGATTCCCCTCCCTAAGAATGTTAAGGCCCTCCAATCCTTCAATGGTCATATCAATTTCATCAGAAGATTCATTCCAAACTTGGCCAAATTAATGAAACCTATGCAAGCCTTACTCAAGAAAAATGCCAAGTTTGTATGGACCATTGAAGGAAGGAAAGCCTTTGATGCTGTAAAGAATGCCATTACCAGGTCTCTGGTCTTAGTCAGCCCAGATTATGCAAAGGATTTTATGATCTTTTCATTTGCTTTTGAAGACACTATTGCGGGTGTGTTGCTCCAAAAGAACATCGAAGGGTTTGAGCAACCTATAGCATTCATGAGTAGAGCCTTGCAGAATTCTGAGCTAAAGTATAACATCATGGAGAAGCAGGATTATGCCTTGGTTAAATATTTAAAACATTTTAGGAATTATATCGTGTATTCCAAGGTTATCAGATATGTTCCCCACACTGCGGTTAAGGGTATCCTTTCTCAAAATGATTGTTTAGGAGTAAGGGGTACATGGGTATCCAAGATTTAGGAATATGACCTTGAGATAAAGCCCACTAAATTAATCAAGGGACAAGGCCTTGCAAAAATGCTTACTCAGAAGAACCAAGAAGCCATTGAGATGATTGCAAAAAATGACATCCCTTAGCCTGCCATGACTCCTACCCTTCAAAATCTTGATAACCATTGGTATTCAGAAATCATTTTCTTCCTTCTCCATCTCACCTTCCTTGATCACCTCAAGGGACATAAGCGTAGGGCTTTTAGACTTAAGACTACTAGGTATTTTCTCACCCAAGAGGGCCTGGGTTGGAGGAACCCAGATGGTATTATACTTAGGTGCATCAACGAACATGATTCTAAGAAGATATTAGCAGAGTTTCACTTAGGATTTTGTGGAGGCCATTATGCAACAAATACAACTGCCCACAAAATTCTGAGAGCTGGATATTACTGGCCAACCATTTTTGCGGATGCTCACAAGCATGTCAAGTGTTGCCAGGAATGTCAGCTTTTCACTGGGAAGTAGAAGTTGGCAGCTCTTCCCCTTACTCTGGTTGTCGTCCTTGCCCCTTTTCAGCAGTGGGGGCTTGATTTTATTGGAAAATTCAAGGATAACTCTAGCAATGGTTTTTGCTGGATTCTCACAGCAACTGACTACTTCACCAAGTGGGTAGAGGCCATACCCACTAAAAGCGCCACTGAGAAGGTTGTTATTGACTTCATCGAGGAAAGAATCATCACCAGATTCGGAACTCCCCTCAAAATAACAACCGATAATGCCAAAGCCTTTAGTTCAGGAGCAGTAAATGACTTATGCTTTAAATATGGCATTATCCTATCCCATTCATCAGATTACTATCTTCAGGGCAATGGACTTGCTAAGTCTACTAATAAAAATCTGATGACTATCCTCAAGAAGATTGTGGGGGATAATAAGAGATCATGGGATAGCAAAATTAAGTATGCTATGTGGGAAGATAGGATCACTAAAAAGAACTCAACTGGAAAGTCTCCTTTTAAGCTGGTGTGTCGACTCATAGCCACCCTTCCGGTCAGCATGCAGATTCTGATCTTCAGGATGTTAAGTGAATATGGCACAAAACAGGCAGAAATGGAGCAGAGAATCAATCATATTATAGAGTTGGATGAATCTAGAAGAGTTGCCCTTGATCAGTCACTCAAACATCAAGAAAGCATGAAGGGCACCTTTGACAAGTCAGCCAGGCTGAGATCTTTCCAAATAGGAGATGCTATTCTATTATGGGATAAGAGAAGGGAGAATCCTAGGAAGCATGGAAAATTTGATAGCCTTTGGAAAGGCTCGTTTATCATCTGTGACACGGCTGGCACCAATTCTTTTTTCCTTAACACCATGGATGGAGAAATATTAAACCTGCCCATGAATGGCCAACACTTGAAGCCCTTTTATCGAAACAAACTCCAAGATGACCAAGGGGTCATCCCAAGGCTTTTCTAAACCCATCCTTGTTGTATTTTTGTGTACTTTATGTTTTCTGTACTATATTTTTATGTATCATATCTTTGTAGAATGTTGTATCAAATCTTTTTCCTTTGTATATTAGCATCTGTACTATATTTCACTTATATATGCTGAAAAAGAAAAAGTTTTATTTTATTTCGAAAAAAGCAATTTATTTTTTGGTATTTCATCATGGCATATTTTTATCATATACATGGACCTGAGACACTTCTATTTACATGCAGGTACCATAGATTCCTAGATTCACAGGCACTCTTTTTGATCAATAGATCAAGCAAGTACATGTCCCACAGTTGGAGCCAGATGTTACCAACTTTTTGTACCATAGTTGGGTTACCTGAGGAGCCGTCGGTTGACAGACATGTTCAATGTGTGATTCCAGTGTATCAGTTGATCTGTCTTCATGTCTAGCCAATATTGGCTAGTTAGTTTTTCATTTGAATATTTTTTACCATGGCTCGGCGGGGTTTGTAATAAAATGTGCTAGTAGGGTATTTTTTAGTGGTTCGGTCTCCTAAGATGTAGAATCTCAACTAAGGTATTCCAGGGAGTTTTTTTCCCTTGACAATTATGCTTTGCCTATAGCCGAGTATAATTGACGAGGTTTTCTCCCACTTCCTCCAAAGCCGGAATGCCCGATTTTGAATTTTGGGTCTTGGGGGGTTATTAGAGCCAAACTGAGTGTTATAAACCTACAAGGCATTGTTAGAGTAGAGCATGGTCATGTCTTAAGTCAATATGACCTTTAAAAGATTTTTGAAATATTTTTTTTTCGAACGGGTTAAAAATTATTTTTAAAATTTTTAAATTTTTAATTATTTCCCTAAGTTTTTTAATTAATTTTTCCATAAATTAAATGGAAAAAACCCGTTTGTAATAATCCAGTCAGGTTATGTGATTTGGTTTTAGGGTTTTAGCACTCTCTCATTGTATAAATAGAGGCTCCTTTAGCTCTACTCGGATGGATTTTTGTGGAGAGAAACTCTGTCCAAACTTTGTAATGCTCGTTGCTTTTGCAACCGTGGAATAAAATTTTTAGGCTTTGGAGGCATACATGGTTTGTTAAATGTGGATGAATACTTGGTGAATGAGGTGATAATGTTTCAAATTCTTTCTTTTCATTCTTAGGTTGGATAATAGTTCATTCTTTAGAAGGCTTCTATAAGCACGTAAGATTGATTATTTGAAGTTTCAATTTAATCTTTTATGATTTTGCTCTTAGGAATTGAAAGTAGCATTGATTATTCAGTTATATGCTATGCTCTTTACATTTTAATTAATAAAACATAAATGATCTAATCCATCCTTTTTGCAAGTGTTGAGTTGAACTTGTGCAGATTATCTCATCAAATCAAGTAGGAGTTTGAGCTCAGGTGCATCCTCTCCTCTTGAAACCAAGGCAACTTCCGGAATTTTCAAACTTCAAGGAATCCAAGCATCATCAAAAAGTCACATGTTTGAGTGTTTATCTTAATTATTATTCATCCTTTAAAATTTATGAAATCTTCACATTCTTGGGTTAGGGCAAGGTTTGGGCTAAAGTGAACATTCATTCACCAAGCCTTATGCCCTGGTTGGCTGTCCTATTTGTAATTTGCATCCTTAATTGTCTTTTTATTGCAGCCACTTCTTCCCATCCCTCGCTGTCAACTTTTTCCCTCCTTTTTACCTTTTGGACAGCCCTCTTTTGTCCTCTTTCGTCACCTTTTGCAGCCCTCTTTTAGTCCTCTTTTGCGGCCACCTTTTGGGCCTTATTTTCAATGCTCTTCATCACTTTTTGCAGCCCTTTTTATTCAGTTTGCAGCCCTCATTTTTCCTTTGTTTCCAGCCTTCTTTGACCTTCTTTTTGTCCTCTCTTCACCCCTCTTTCACTTCTTTTTCCTTAGCTTTTTTAACTCCTCTTTTTTTTCTTCCTTTATGGTAAAGTTTGAGTAGTTTTTTGTCACTTAATTTGTAGATCTAGTTTCAATTTATGTTTTATAAACTAACATCATAACAAGTTAGTGTTTAGAGCTCTTAGTTTCAGGTAGGTGAAGGAGATCCCAAAGGCTACAAACAAACAACGAAGCAAGCAAGAGCAAAATACTAAAATATCTCCCTCATCTTTCTTCCCTTTCTCACCATCTGCTCATTCAAGAAGAGGCTGAGCATAATAAATCATTGTAAAAGAAATTAATAAAAAGGATGATTGGGAGCAAGCCTCCCATCTTTTTTTACTTCCCCTATTTGGGGGAAGTGTGTCTTGTTTTCATTTTTCATGTTTCTTAGCATAGTTTTAACTTAAGAGTAGAGTACTTAGTTTTCATTTCCACTAATTGCTGGTTGTTCTTTTATTATAATCACTAATTGCTAGATTGGATTGTTGCAATTTGGTATCTTTCTATATAATTGTCAATCTTAAAAGGAACCAAAATCTCTTGAATCTCACCATAAGGTGGATCAAGAGTGCTCTCTGTTGGAGAGTTTGTTTAACTATCTTTGCTTTACTTTCACACATCATATTGTTTTCTAATTTATTGTGGTTGCAGGGGATACTTGGAGAATGTAGTTTCGAATAAGAGTTTTCAACAGTCATCTATTGTGACAATCAAAGCACCATTTGAATCTTCACTAATCCAGTTCAAAGGCAAAGAACCAATCACATTGAGATCCATATGCATTATATCAGGGAGCTTGTGCATGATGGTACCATTGCTCTACTCTACTGCGCATCTTCAGGAACAAGTAGCAGACATCTTCACCAAAGTATTCTGTGAGAATACCTTCAATAATCTCAAATCACTGCTAGGGATTATTGATCATGTGGTGAAGAATGATTGATAACAAGATTTCCAAAAAAAAAATTTATGTCCATGTTTAAGGGAGGATTTTCCCCTGGGTTTTTGCCTCTTTCCTTGGTTGTATGGACATGCAGTATGTAAAAGGGTGACTAAGACTTGTTGCTAGGCCCTATTATTTTTTGATATTTACTCATAAAGTCAGGCTTAAGGGGGGGTGTTATAATAATCAACCCATAGTTACCTATATTTGACATTAATTAAATCATTTTTTTCTTAGTCCTAGATTCCTAGATTCCCTCTCTATGCTAGTTGACTTCCACATGTTTCTAGAAGTCAATACTTGCTAAAATGGGTCATGGAGTGCTTTGGAATCATCCTAGAAACATATTTAGCATGTCTGCTTTATTCCTAGTTCCTTAAAGCACATATCTGCTTTTTCTGAAAGTTGCCTTGCTTTCCAATAGTTTTAATGCATAAAGGAAAAGTTAGTCTAGGGGAACTTGCCTAGTTTTTTTGCCCCATCATCCTCCTTCCTTTTATCAAAATAAAAGCATGAATGATTTGTCTTTCCATCACCTATTATCTTTCCCAGTTGCTTTATCCAATTCGTGAGTATCTTCATAGATTTGGAAAGTCCTTTTTGCACCTATGGGGGATTTGACTTGATTTAGTAAGCTTGCTTTTTTACCAATTCGAATAGAAACCTAGTGCTTTCGAATCTCTCATGTAATTATACATTTGAGCAGCCTATTAATTCATATGGTTGGATTATGTACACTTATTCAATACATGATTAAGTTATGCTCCAATTTCAGTCTCCGTATGAATTTTGCATGTTTGATTAGCAATTTTGTGAGTGTAATTGATCTATCTCTTAGGTTCAATTTCCGCATGGTATCAGAGCCTTTGCAGATCGATTTCCACATGGTATCTTGGACCCACACATATGGAGGATATTTTAGACACTCTTGATGGACCTTGAAGATAATGACAACCTTGTTGAAGAAGTCCAGCTTGAAGATGATGACACCCTCAATAATATGATTATGCATGATGACCTTGAGTCTTGTGGTGACCTAAGTTATTCGTCGGGGTATTATCAAACCCTATAGTTGGCCATAACATGTTGGAGCACACCCTTAAGTGTGGTACAATGTATTATGGACATTAAACATTTTATTTATGATGATCTTGTTAAAGGTCGGCACCATTTAAAATATTAAATATTCAAATTACAAAATAAAAATTAAAATAATGAATTGAATACAAGTCGGCCCCAAAATTATGGTGGAAAACTAGTATAATTACCCTATCAAGTCTTCACTTTTGCTATGTGAAAATTCAGTGGAACGCTCTGATATTTTTTGGGTGTCTGTTGACTGAGGTAAGAACTCAGGATTGAGGAAAATGTTGACTGTTAAAATTCAGTGGTCTGGGACCAGTTGATTGTGGAGAGCTCGCTAAGGAGCAGTTGACTATGGAAATCTTGGATAATAGTCCATGTCTTTATTTTTTACCTCTTTCACATGTTGACAATCCAATCTTGGATTTTGATGGTGTTAACCTATGCTGCAAATAGTCTGATATTTTACACATCAACCTGAAGATGATGGTCCCGAATTGTAACTGAAGAAGCATTAGCATCTTGAAATTTTTGTAGCCCTAAATTTGGAAATTTTGCAGTAGACTTTGAGGTGTTGACTGAGGAAGAAGTTTGGTGGACTGAAGAATATTCCGTGATAGCAACAAGACATTCTTTTTGGGTCTTGATCTATGAATGCAAATGAAGATGAAGTAGTAAGCTCAGTATTTCACCGAGTATGGAACTCAATGGTAGAAGCACAAAGTATCTAAATGTTCCACACAAATAAAAATTATTGGGGTTAACAAAACAATCATGAATATATGAAACTGATATTTGTACATTAATGAGTTGGAATAGTCCCTGTTCAGCGAATTCTACAGATGGCATACTCATCCTGAGTATGAATTGTGCACAGAAAGAATGTTTGATGCATAGCTTGAATTTTTTATGCAACATAAAGTTTTTTTTGTTTAAAGTCCTCTACAGGTGCCACACACATCCCAAGTGTAATTTTTTGTCATGTACAGATAAAGGTAAGTTCTATAATGATGATGATATGTTTATGTATATACAGTGGTGTGATTTACATTCTATTGTGATAATTATATGATGATTCCATACACACTATGATGCTACTCTATGATATGATTAAAGATGCATCATATGATGGTGAACTAATATGATGATGAATATTATGATACTATGATGTACAGTTAATGATGTACATTATTCCTACACCTATGTAAATTCAAAGAGCATATTCTTGACAAGCATTTGAAGCCATTAGCTTGTACAATTGAGGATTAGCAGTTAGTGGGAAGATTTGTCAGAGTGATGACTGGTGCATTACAGTAATGTTCCTAAATAACATTGACGATGGAAATAATAGTATAACAAGGCAATGGTAGAACTTAAGGCATATATATGATGAAGTTAACTCTTGAATGCATGATAATGATCAATGTGGTGTATTTTTAGTGGTAGATGCAGTGGTAGATGCACAGTGAGGTATGAAGATTCATATTGATGATTATTCAATGTATACATTATGATGATGCTTTGATAATGATGCATATGATGATGATGATACATATGATGATGTTAATGTATACCATGATGTACACTGTTTGATGCACGCCTACTCATATGATATTGATGACACTTTGTGCACCATGATGACACCTTGTACACCATGATGATGCCTGATACACTATAAAGATGCTTTGATGAGAAGATATTGACTAATAATGTTGACCAACAAAGTGATGAGGATATTGACCAACGGAAGTTGATGTGCATTTTTGACAAGAGTGATGAGAAGATTGAACAACAGACGTTGATGTGCAGACTTGACAAGGTTGATGAGTAGAAGTGGTTGATCAGTAGATTGATGAAAAGCATAGATTGGAATCAAGCTTGCAAGTAGAATCTTTCACTTGAGGATTGGACTCCTCAACCCTTTCTTAGTTGGAGCTAAGAAAACCAAGATGGGTCCTATTATGAGAGTTGGTGCTCTTTTCATCAGTTGGTGATGATTGTAATCAAGAAGATTGTAGTCTTCCATTACCATAAGTAAATATCAAAATTACATATATTCTTGTGTCTCTCTTGATGTGATTATTGTGCTAATGACTCATGATTAATTTGGTTGATGCATATGATGATGTAAATAAGAACATAATGCTTGATATAATCTAATTGATTAAAAGAAGGTAAAAAGGTTTAAATTTCTCACACACTGATTTAACCCCCCTCTTAGTGTGGACATTGTGTCCAACACATCTAATAAATTGAGAAAAACTAACATGGTATCAGATCCACCCTGAACAAAATGTTAAAATATTGTAACTTCAAAAGATATTCTAGTTTTACTAATTGTATTCCTCCTTCAGGAGGTGTAACTAATGTAAATGGTCATGTAAGCATCATTGAAATAATCAATGTAAACCTATGAACGTAAGTCGGGTCAATAGTACCCTTGTGTCATTATAATAATTTTTATTTTGGTTTCTTACTTGACAAGTCAACCCTGTCAGTTAGACAAGTTGACCCTGCTAGGTTTTAGGTCAAGTCAAGAGACAAATATAAATAGGGAGGCACCCCCTTTCATTTGTACTCACTTCAATCAAGCATGTTTACAAGAGAGAGAAGAATAAGTGCGCTAGAAAGAAAGAGGAGAAGATATCTTGGTGTTTTACACTAATCTGGTTGAGTTCTATACTGAGGAATTTTTGCGGTGTTTTCTCCCTTGTGGTTTCCCCAAGGAAAATATGTGGGTTCTTTGTGTTGTTGTGCTTGTTGTTCTTTAAGTGATCCTACTATTGTAAATTGTTTTATAATATCATCTAAGAAATTAAGAAAACTTAACATGGTATCAAAGCCACCCTGAAAGGAGACACTGTATAGCTAGGGTTTGTTATTCCAAACAAATCCTTCGACAAATAAACCAGAAAAGAGGGCTCACTCAACTCTCCCTAGGAGGGTGCATATTTCTGTGAAAACAGAATTGAATTACAAGAAGTTTCAATTTTGGACTAGACACTACTGCTGGGAAGAACTAGGGCTCCAGTTTTTCCAAGACTCCATCATCGATCTTAGAAAAATCAAGATATAGTCTAGCTCACCTTAGGAAGCCACAACTTTTCCATCACTCATCCCTACTAGTGATCTCAACTGGAAAATAATGGTTTCTCCATCAAACCCTTGGTCATACCGAAGAAGGTCAACCAAAAGCAGTATGCATAAAGTAAGTATTACTCCTATATCCATTTGAAGTTCTCATTATGTTAAAAGATGAAAAAAGTACCAAGTTGGATGAGAAGCTTAAGGGTGCTGAAAATCAGAGCATGGAAGTATTAGATCATGCTCATACTAGAAGAGAATTATCTAGAAGGATTTATAAAGGAGGAAGTTGTAGAACTAGAAGGAGATGAAGCTAAGGTCAAACACAAGAATGACATGATCAAGGCTAAGAGGATCATAGATGAATCCATCAAATATAACTTGATTCCTCAAGTATCTTCAAGGAGAACACCAAAGGAAATGTTTTATTCCCTATCCAACTTATTTGAAGGAAGAAATATTAATAGGAATATGAGTCATGACCTTGAGGAATCGCCTCAAAAGTGTAAAGAATCTGAATTCAGAAACCATGAAATCATACTTCACAAGAATATCCCAAATCAAAGAGTAGTTGGAAGCTATTGGTGATATGGTAGTAGAAGAAGAAATTGTAATGACCACCTTGAATGATATTCCAAGAGATTGGGAATCCTTTATTCGAGGAATCTGCTCCAGAAGAAAGTTTACTAAGTTCCAACAGTTATGGGAAAATGTGTTCGAGAAGAAGAAAGTATAGAAACCATAGAAGAGAAGCTAAATTAAAATGAGGATTAATCATTGGAAATCCATACCAAAGGAAAGAACAAGAGGAATATTTATGACCATCCTCCCAGAAACTTTCAAGGGTTTAAGAAGACTAAGAAGTCCAAGAAGGACTTCTCAAATTATGAATGCTTCACTTGTCACAAGATGGGACATATCCCCATAAATTGTCCCGTGAAGGCAGAACAACTCAAGAAGAAGAACAAAATATTATAGGCACATGTTGCTAAAGACTGATCAAGAAGATGAGGAAATAACTAAAGAAGATGAAGATTCATGTAAATAATATGTTTTGATCTCTGCACTCCCAAGTTCCATCTCACCTGGGAATGATACTTGGCTAGTAGATAGTGGTTCCTCCAAGAAAGTGACAAGTTACAAGGACTGACTCTCATGTCTTGTACAAAAGGAGTCCCCACACAAAGTAATGCTTGGAGATGATTATCAATCCCATCAAAGGAATAGGAGAATCCTCCTATAAGTTGGACTCCTGAAAGTCCATGAAGATGAAGGATTCCCTATATGTTCTAGGACTAAAGAAGATACTCATCTCTATCTCAGCATTAGATAAGAAAGGTTTCAGAGTTGCTTTTGTAGATGGATAAGTCCTCATTTGGAGAAAAGGAAAAACTATAGATGATACAGTAGTGATTGGAGTTGAAGAACGAGGACTCTACATATTAAAGGGGCATGCAAATTCATCCTTAATGACAAGTACCATAATCCCATGTGAGCTATGGAATAGAAGAATTTCTCATGTACATTACAAGGCATTATCAATTGTGAGCAAGGTGGTGATAGGTTTACCAAAGATTCAGATAAATCATGGAGGGATGTGCAAAGGATGTGCACAAGGAAACAATACTAAGAACCCTTATCCTAACAGTGAAAACAAAGAAGAAGGGATATTAGAAATTATTCATTTGTATGTATGTGGTCCAATGAAAACTACTTCATTAATTGGGTATGTTTACTATGCTTCCTTTATTGATAACTACTCCCACAAAACATGGATATATTTCTTGAAAAAGAAGGATGAAGTGTTTGAAAAGTTCAAAGAATTCAAGTCCCTTACAGAAAACCTCTCTGAAAAGAGGAGACTTTAAGATCGTATAATAGAGGAGAATGAACATAAGGTGAATTCAATGAATACTGCAAATAAGTTGGGATTAAGAGGGAGCTCACCATTCCCTATAATCCACAACAAAACAATGTGTTAGAAAGAGAGTAGATTTATCATGAATCCGTAAAATGTATGATCCATGATCAAGATCTACCTATGTACCTATGGGAAGAAGCAGCTAGAATAACAATATATGTACATAATAGAATCTCCCAAAATACCCTTATGAATAAGATTCCAGAAGAGATGTTTACCAGAGAAAATATTGAATTCAGTCTCTTAAAAATATTTGGTTCTCTGGTATACATACACATTCCCAAGGAGAAAAGATCAAATATATACCCTTCAATAGAGAAGGGATTGTTTATAGGATATAGTGAGCAATCAAAAGATTACGAATATATATCCCAGGATAACGCCAAATTGAGATAAGCAGAGATGTTACTTTTGACGAAGAGATAACTTTCTGAAAGTTAAGGAAATACAAGGAAGACGAAGAGGAGCATGAAACTCCAAGAGCTGCACAAGTGTCTAAACCAGTCATAAATTAGGTGGAAGAACAGATTCCTTAGTATCATGACATAATAGAAACTTAGAAACCTGAAGAATTTCCTAGTGATATGATCTCATGCAAAAGAAGGCATGCTTGGGCACGAGAAGTAATTGAAGAAGAAAAAAGACACGGTGTCCCAGAAGGAACCATTAGAGAAAGAAAGAAGCCAAATCCATACCCTAGTTATGTGGCTTTGATTTGCAATCTCGTTGACAAAGAACCTACATGCTATGAAGAAGCAATAAATAAGAAGGAATGGATAGATTCCATGGTCAAGGAATACCAATTCATTATAAATAATGATGTATGGGAAATAGTACCAAGAACAAAGAAAAAGTCAGTGGTATCCTCAAAATGGATCTACAAAACAAATCATTTAGTAGACAGTAGTATAGAGAAGTATAGGGAAAAATGCATATCTTGTGAATTCTCCCATAAGGAAGGAATCGACTATGAGGAGACCTTTGCACCAGTAGCTAGGTACACCTCAATTAGAACTATCCTTTCCTTGGAATCCAAAATGAAGTGGAAGTTACATCATATGGATGTAAAGACAACCTTTCTAAATGGTTTGATAGAAGAAGAAGTATATATCGAACAACCACAAAGTTTTGAAATAGATAATCAGAAAAATCATGTATGCAGACTAAAGAAGGCATTGTATGGGTTGAAGCAAGAACCCAGAGCATGGTACGGAAGAATTGATGGATTTCTGATGAGTTTGGGATTTACCGAGAGTAAAGTAGATTCCAACCTCTACTATAAAGTTGAGGATGATGGCATTATGATATTACTACTATATGTAGATGATTTATTTTTAACAGGTGAAGACAATCTCATCAACGAATGCAAGAAGAATCTCATTGCAAAATTTGAGATGAAAGACCTTGGAATGATGCACTACTTTCTAGGTCTTGAAGTATGGAAGTACCTAGACGATATTTTCCTAAACCAAGGAAAATATGTAGTGGAGATCCTAAAGAGATTTGGAATGATGGATTTCAAGGCTATGACTAATCCGATGAGAACAAAATTGAAGCTATTAAATGATGACTCCTCGAAGATAGTAGATGTCACCCTATACAGACATATTATTGGTTCTCTAATGTCCTTAACCAATACAAGGCCGCATATATGTTTTGCTGTAAAAATTCTAAGTCAAAATATGGTGAATCCTAGAAATATTCACCTAGTAGGAGCAAAACATGTGATGAGGTACCTAAAGGGGACTTTAGACTATGGTCTCAGATATGCATTAGATGGAGAGATCATATTACATGGTTTTACAAATTCATATTGGGCATGAAGTGATGAAGATAGAAAGAGAACTTCAGGATGTTGTTTTAGTTTGGGATCATGTATGATCTCATGGTTCAATAGAAAGAAATCCAATATTGTACTTAGAATGACAGCAACTGAATACATTGCATGATGTTCAACCTGTAGCAAAATTGTATGGCTTCACAAGATGTTGGCATGATTATTTAATGCAGAAGTAGATGTGACTGATATCCATTGCGATAATCAGAGTTGTATTAAGATGACAAAAAACCTAGAATTTCATGATAAGTCGAAACATATCGAAATTAGATATAATTACATCTGGGGTATGGTACAAAAGGGAGCTGTAAAGCTCAAGTATGTTCCTACAGAGGAACAAGTGGAAGATGTGTTGAGTAAGCCTCTATCTTGTCTAAAGTTTGAATAATTTTGAGACAAGCTTGGTGTAGTACAAAAGGACCTCCCCCAAAATAGGGAGTGAAGAAGATAGTAGAAGGCCTTTCTATTACAGCGATGTGGTAGCCCAATCTAGGGTAGGGTATGTCTAACTAGGATTGTTGACCTGAAAGGGTTAGTAAGTCAAACAAGGCCTATTGACCCTAGGCAGATTAGTATGTATGGATAGGATTGTTTAGCCCAGAAGGGTTAGTAAGCCATACAAGTGTCACATGCCCCAATTTTGCAAAAATAATATGATCATATTTGATTTTATTTCAAGACAATATGTTAAATTTTATGCTAAGTTGTAATTGATGACTCAACAGAGTCAACGATGTTGAATGTAATTCTAAATATTTTAATTATAAATAAATAAAAGTGGAGACAACAGCTTGGGAGAGCTGTTAAAAGAGTGTTTACTTGTCAAGTTGGTGGAGGATACTAGGTGGAGAGCAAATAGACAAGTGGCAGCATCCTCAAACACTTCCAATGTTGTAGGTGGCAACCTCCCTACATTTGGGGTCATGATCCCCCAAGAAAGTGGGATCAGAGCAGGTGGCTCAATTAATGACAACTAACCCAAAAAGACCTAGGCAATCTTAATAAAAATTCCCATTGAAGAGAGCTGAGGCTGCTCATTCCAAGAAGAAGATCATTCAGGTGAATGTACTTCAAAGGATTTCAATGGCAAGGGAATTTGTGGAAGGTGTTTGAGGAGTTAACTGCAGAAAGTGATTTAGTGCAGCTTTTCAGCTAAAGGATCTTACTGCTGAGTGCAGAGTGATTACTGAGTCATTGGAATAGTATTTGTTTGCTTGCTCCACCAGTTCTCAACCAAGGAGACCAGGAACAGGCTTGGGGGTCCTGAGGAGACGCTGTTTGAGTGCTCTCCAGGAGTTGGTAGGGAGGAACGGCCTCCCAATGTTGTTGTTGTCTAGCTTAATCAGGTTCTACAGTCTTTTAATTTCACTTTGTTAAATGTTTAAATGTGAGCCAGACTAGTTATTGAATGTTAAATGTTTAGTTGTGAATTGATAGTGTTAGTAATATTTTAGTTCATTGAAAAACTGATTTTGAAATTGAAGAAAAATAATCCTAACCTGTGTTTTTCCACATCCGGAGTGGACCAGACTGTACTCCAGCACAGGCAGTGTATTTTAATAGATTATAGATATACTAGAAACCCGAAACAAACTGATGTATTATGCAGTAATCTATTTCTATATGTAGTTGTTATCAGAGAAGAACAATATCTTGTTAGTTAAGTTTATTATTTAACTAGATTGTTGTTGTAAGAATGTTAGGAAAGAAATATCCAAATACTTTACAGATAGCAGGTTATTATATTAACAGGTTATTCAAGTAAATAAGTTTTTACTTTTATGCAGTACTTTATTTTATAAATTATACTATTAACCTGTAACAGAGGCAGAAGAAATAACTTAGATAAGCACTCATTTTATACTGCGAAGGAAAGAATTAAGTCAGAGATACATAGTTTATTTTACTGTTCATAATAACTAACGATATCTACAAATTTTCATATTTCAAGTAGAGTAATACTAGCATAATTATTTTTCTATAAATAAATTAAATACAGCAATGTAGAACATTGTAACAAAGAATAACAATAAACCTATCTACATTTATATTTAATAAAAATAACTAGGATACTATGGTAATAACATTTGAAAAATGTTATTTATAGAAGAACTAATTTATTTAAATTTTATAAACAAAATTTAATTAAAAAAAGAAGTACAGGGTCGAAACCCTAATAACAATAATATTGTAAATAAGAATCATTTAAACAATAATCCAAGTATATGGAATAATTATTATAAAACTACAAAACTATTGTAGATTATTACAGTCCCTTAAGGACAGTGAAAAGATAACTATGGAAATAAAATACACTATGTACCTGTGCAATAATTAAATCAATTAGTTATTAAACTAAAAAAACTTAACGAATGAATTAAAGAAATTATTTCACACACAGGTCACCTACAAGAAACCTAGCTCGAATATCTGAGCTGGTATTCAAACAATTATAACATGATGGAATAACAAGTTAAGCTATTAACAGTATTATTAATATGGACTAATTAATATATAACAAAATTTTCTTTTACACAGGCGAATAAGGGTAAAAACCCTAGTTTACAAAATCTCCTTAAGAGCTTAAAATTAAATTGAGTTCGATCTCATAAGAGAAAAATCTCTATGCTTTAGAACTAAACAGAGTATGGCTTGACGGGAAGCAAGAGCTATTAACATAACAGTATACAAAAACAAGTAAACAACATTTACAAGTCACGGCTTGAGCCGGAGTACCCTGCTAGAAGCAAGGGTTTAACAAAAACTAAACTAGTAGTCTGAAGAACAGTAACCCATGAAGGGTAACTAGCAGGCCGTAACTTTCCAACTGAAAACTATCCCTTAAGGACTGTACAAGCATGAAATGCCATTTGTTAACTAGGGCTTACCTATAGCCAGTGTGCCGGACCTTTTTTCTTGAAGGATCGTTGCCATGAGACGAGCGAACCGTCACCTGCAGGGAGAAAAACCTAAGTTTAATTAAAACATGAATTTCAGAACTATTTACTGAAAATAGGTTTAGTTTTTAAATATTTAAGTAATTATGTTACCTAGAAGTGAAGGTGATATATCCATGAAGGAACAGTAGCACCGTCACCAGCGTAACAACAAGCCAGACCTTCATACTCATAATGACAGAGACGATGGAGATGCATGCAAAAGCCACTGCCAGCAACAACAACAAGAAGTTTGGGCAACTACCAAGTAAGAACTAGACAGTGAAGCCGGAGCTGTCACCAACAATGCAAGACATGAGAATGAGACTCTCAAAACCTATGACAAAGAGTATTGCTTAAACCAATAGCAAGAAATCATCAATATATCTTTGCAATAACCGACCATGAATGGACAAGCAAGGAACCACACACAGGCCGCAAACCTTAAGCTTTGAATCTCAGCAAAACCCTTATAGAGACAAGACTCACAAATTACAGAAATAGTTCAAGACCGAATGGTGAAGACTGAAACAACTCAACCCAGGACTCGGGACGCCATTAACAACCAGTAAGGTAGCAGGGCCGCCATGAGAATGGTTGCAGAGCAGCCTGAAGTCCCTAGAACTACTGAGGGAAATAACAAAGAGTAGGGTTACGACGGTTTATATAATTCCAACACTTGGCCAGGAGAAGACCACGTGGGCACTACAAATTTTAAACCATGCAGTGGGTCGACGCAATAGTTACCTGCATTACAATGATAAACAATAATTTGGATCATGGAGCACGTTGCATAAAAACCTTATTATTATCTTGTATTCGATTACACTATATAATTTAGGGTATGATGGTTTAGTACCAAAGTTAATCACGTTAAAACTATACATTGACTTAGCAACCGGTATCACCTTTAAAACTTTAGTTACCTTGAGATAATTCATGCATGGAAATATTTATATCAGCGTCAACCATATGTTCATTATATCGTAGCATCGATATTACATTTTGGATATTGGTAAACCTTGTTCTTAACCTTGACCTTGAGTCGTGTAGAAACCATGTGTTGTATGGGAGATGCCAAGTAGAAAAGGTGTTATAATCACTTAACCACTACAGTTTCTATATGTAGCAAACATTTTAGTCTATGCATAGTTTATCTCGTTTATAACTACAATTCAAGTTGTGACACTTATAAGATTTCACAACATAGTATTAAATAGAATCATGAACTCTATTTTACTCTTGTTCATAACTTTGAGTTAATTATAAACTTGTATGTCTATAAACCAGATAGTTTATGCATGATACAAGTCTCTTAGAAACCAATAAATCAGTTGGTAGCAAAACTATGAATCTAGCTAAATATAGTATAAGAACACTTTGTTTAAATTCTTTTACATAGCTCAGGTCAACAAGACGTTAATAGAATAATGGTTGATTTCTCAACATGGAAATTGCTATTATTTCAACATGTCTTGTGAATAAGTAAAATAGATTTAGAATTATATAACTTCTCAGGTGCTTAGCATGGTGTGGGAAGTCGATCTTTCTTGAAAACATCCACTTCAGTAAATTGTTTGTGGTAGTAACTTAATGCAAGAAAATTATTATAGAAAAATAAGAAACTAAATGGGAATAATCCTACTAGAGTCTAAAGTGTTTAGAACTACATGTTTCAACGTAATGTAAAGAAATTTACAGGCAGTAAGCTTCTTTGCAGAAGTTAAAATGTCGAACAGTTGGTTATACTGATATTATAAATTGATAATGTATATATATTGATGGAACAATCATTATAACATTATAGACTATGCACACTAAAGTAGAAGTTTCTTGCAGATAAGATCACAAGATGAAAGCCAAAGAAAGTATTTTACTGTTGCTACTTACAGTAAAGAAAGATACTCAATTACCTGCCTTTCGTTTACAAAAATAAATGAAGGAAACAAAATTGTTTTACCTCATGGAAGTGGTTTGAAATATAACAGCTTATTTACTAAGCTCATAATTACAAAAAGAAATATTGTTGGATACTTATGAAATTTTAAAGCATTAGTCATTCAATCATACCTGTAAGAACAAGTAATATTTTTGTGTTAGCATAAACGCTAAGTAAGCCCCGGATTTCAAAGACAGTTTCCACCTACTTGTCATAAATAAATTTCATCAGTAAACTGAAAGTAGAAATAATGAGCAAGTTAAACCAAATCTTGTTTCAAAAAGGAAGTGCTGAAATAATATAATTGAGATTATGTAAAACTAATCTATTAACTGTTTCATTTATTGCTAACCTTTAGCTGTTAGTAAACCGTAGTTCCAACATTTTATATTTCAAAATTTTAAATTTTTATGAAAATTTGAGGGTTTTGACAACAAGTCTTGTTTGGTCTGCATGAATATTCATCTTTCTGACTGGGGTTGTCGGCCCGAAAGGGTTAGTAAGTCAGAAAAAATGGTCGGATGGATCTATAAGAGAACCCATTGAGGTGCTTCTCCAAGATGGCCAGTGGGAAAGAGGTTGTTTAAGTATTTTCATACTAATGTTCAGTATTTTCATACTCATGTTGTTGTGGTAGGCTCAATATTTTTCATACTGATGTTGTTGTATCAGGTTCAGTATTTTTATACCGATGTTTGTTATGGAAGGTTTAGTATTTTCATACTGATGTTTTTGTGGAAGGTTCAATATTTTCATACTGATGTTGTTGTATCAGGTTCATTATTTTCATATTGATGTTGTTGTGACAGCTTCAACATTTTCATACTGATGTTTGTTATGGCAGGTTCGGTATTTTCATACTGAGGTTCAATATTTTCATACTGATGTTTTTGTCTCAAGTTTAGTATTTTCATATTGATGTTGTTGTGGCCGGTTCAGTATTTTCATATTGACGTTGTTGTGGTCGATTTAGTATTTTCATACTGATGTTTAGTATTTCCATACTGATGTTGTTATTATGTTAACGAGGATGATGTTGTTTTAGTATTTCTATATAGATGATGATGATGCTGTTTCAACATTTTTTATGTTGATGATGATGATGATGTTCCAACATCTCTATGATGATGATGCAAATGATGATCTAGCATGTATTAATGATGTTTCTTTACCACTAACATGATAATGATGTTGTTATTATATTTACATACTGATGTCGCAGATGCTGATTCAGTATTTACATACTAATGTTGTAGATGATGATTTAGTACTTACATACTGATGATCTAGACTTAAGTGAAAACAAAATGAAAAGGAAGATACATAATCATAAAAGCATACATTTTGCAAAGATAGCAGATATACAGTAAACACATATTCTATTAAATAGCGGAAATAGAACATGTTGTAAATACAACAGCTAGAATGGTGGTAGATATCTCTGAGAAGATATGTGGCTGCTATTCTCATATGTGCCAAGATGAATACAAAATGAGGCCAAAGGGGCATATTATAGTAAGAATGAGGGAGAGAACCCAAAAATTCCAAAACATAACCCTAGAAGATGAACTATCATAAATTTTGCGGCCCCAAGGTGGTAAGTTGAACAATCAACTTCTTGGGGTCATAAATTTTGCATAAGATCTTCGATTTGGGCGTTCAATAGCATGTTGGAAAGGTCTGTCCAAGCTTTACATCTTTAGAATTGGGCCAAATGCATTCATGTGGAGTACCCTTCGCTAAAAATTGGCATATAAAGGAGGGCGCGACTTTACTTCTTGCTATGGTACCACAATGTAATGCATCCTCCCATCTACATGAGCATATAAGGGAGGAACGCTACTCTGATGCTTGCTATAATACCACAATGTGGCATCGCCTCCCCTCTTACATTAGCATACAAGGGAGGAACGCAACTTCGTTGCTCGCTCTGATACTACAGTGTCACATACCCATACCCCGATTATCATGCGAAATTAAAAATTTCTTAAAGAACCTTTGTTCTTCTTTTGAAACATAGGGCATGCCCGTGAAAACCCTCTTCAAAATTCATGCTTAAGCATAAACACCACTGTAACATTCATTCCGCAGTGGACAAATCCATTCTTCCAAAACCAACCTTCTGCCTTAACCTTTTTATGTTTTGTCGATTTCCGCCTTCCGCTTTTCACAGCAGGCTCGAGGTGCAGAAATCCAACTTTACCTTGTCTTTTCCCTATTTTTCCCTCCTTCCAACTTCCGCCTTCTGCAGGAAGATTCTAGAGGGTGGGAAAACACATCTTACCTTAAGATAGCCTCATTTTTTACCCTGTAACTAGGATTCTAGCCTCCATGATCATAAGAAAAATGTAGTGGAAATACAAGGCATATACATATGAAAAATGCAGGGACATTTAACAATAGTAAACTCTATTTAATTCTTTAACAAGAATTCAACATATTCAACATGTTCATACTAACAAAAACATTGCATAAATAATACAACATAATACTTATCTTCAAGATGAAGTTGTCTCGCAACTAGCTATTGTTAGAATAATCAACCCATAGTTTACCCACTTAGACATTAATTCATTTATTTTTGTCTTATTTGCCTAGTTCATGTGTCCCACCTTGTGCAAGTTGCTAATTGCCTATCCATAGAGGTCAAACTTGCCATCTTTGACTCATGTAGCACTTGGGAAATCCTTAGGAATCAAATCTGCTTTATTCCTGGCCTCCTAGACGCCCTTCTGCTTTTTCTACTTTATTGCCTGCTTTTTCAGTGTTTTAAGGCACATAGGAAAGCAAGACTAGGTGAGGTGAACTAGTTTTTTGTCCTCTTCATCCTCCACTCTTTTCTCCATGCAAAAGCATGTATGAGCTGCCATTACACTACTCTTTAGCTTGCCCATGCGCCCTTGCCAATTCGTGAGCTCCATGACAGATTTGGGATCAACTTTTTACACATATGGGGGATTTGCCTATTTTGAGTAAGCCTGCTTTATGCTAGTTTTGGATGCCTCCTTATGCATTCGACCTCT
>LPNX011103705.1:283933-307583 GCA_001517045.1 Pseudotsuga menziesii
TATGGCAACAGAATTAGAGCCCAATGCAGCTGCAGAGAAGATCAAATGGCACAACAGGAGGGATGAGGCTTATGGCCTCCTATGTCTCAGTATTTCCCGAGACCTCCTTTTCCATCTCGATGGATTAACTTCACCGGATCAAGTATGGGAGAAGCTTTCTGATATTTTTGGAAAGATAGATGAGATGAGGGGACATCAGATCGAAAATGAGCCGATTTCTCTGAGTCCCAGTAGCTTTGAATCCCTGCAGCTATATTTCTCCAAGTTCAAAGCACTAGTTTTGCAGCTAAAGCAGTGTGGTATCGAAAAGAAAGATGATTAGCTCGTATTGGCCATCCTATCGAAGCTAGGACCTGACTACTCAGTCTTTGTTTCGACCTTCTATGCCACAAAACTCACAGCTCGAACCTGGAAGATGCCTAGCCTTGCAGATTTCATGGAATCTCTCACACAAGAACAAGACAAGCTGGTGATGATGGGCACCATCAAACCATCCAAAGATCAAGCTTTGATTGCTGGAGATTCGAGGGTGGATTCAAAAAGAAAAAATAAAGTTAAAAAGCCACTTGAGCAAAGGAGAGACAAGAAGCAGTCTCCAGAGGATCAACAAGGTCCCAAGAAAAATACCCAGAAGAAGAAAAACAAAGGTGAAATGAACAAGTGCTCATACTGTTCGAAGGGCAATCACACTGAAAGCTCTTGTATGAAAAAGTAGATTGATATGCTGACCAATCTCCTGGAGAAGACTGGCATATCCCTTCCAGAAAGCTCAAAGAAGAGAGAAGGAGGATCAAGTTTCGATGATAGAGAGAGAGTTCATGCTCTAGTTGCTGGCACATCAAGCTCACCCATTTTTATCATAGATTCTGGAGATTCAAGACACGTGGTTTCGACTAAGGAGGCCTTCTCCTCACTGGATATGTCGAAAGGACCATCTATTGTACTGGGAGATGACTCTCTCACTGAAAGTAAAGGCAAAGGAAGGATAGATCTTGATCATGGTCAGTTCAGCAATGTGCTATATATACCTGGTCTCGCCTCCAACCTCCTGTCAGTGTACCAGATGACCCACACTGGGTCTCCTAAGAAGGTCATATTCTCCCCCGATGAAGTTGAGATCACAGAAATCTCAAGTGGTAGAGTCATTGCAAAAGGAGTAGGGAATCATGCTCAAAAGGTATACATGTTTTCACACTTCCTACCTTACTCAAACCCCTCTGCTCTTCTTATCCATGCTAATGAAGCTAGCAAGCTATGGCATGAAATATTTGGCCATCTAAATTACAAGTATTTGTCTGATCTTAGTGAGAAAGAAATGGTCATAGGGCTGCCCAAGATAAAATTTTCCAAAGGAGTCTGCCAAGGCTGTATCCTAGGAAAACACCCAGAGCACAAATTTGAGAAAGCTATTCATGAGAGAACCTCTGCACCCCTAGAGCTGATTCACAGTGATGTTGCTGTCCCATTCCCTCATATGTCCATGAGTCAGGCCAAATATGCATTGACCTTTATTGATGATTTTTCCAGGTATTGCTGGGTTCACTTCATGAAACACAAGTCTGAAGTTTTTAGCCTATTCAAAGTCTTTAAGGCTTTGGTTGAAAACCAGTGTGGAAGGAAACTCAAGGTCCTCAGATCTGACAATGGTGGTGAGTATGTTAAGTCTGAGTTTATTAACTATTGTGCAGATGCAGGTATTCAGATGCAACATTCTATCCCTTACACACCACAACAAAATGGTGTTGCTGAGAGGAAGAACAGATCACTGAAGGAGATGGCAACATGCATGATGGAGGCCAAAACTTTGCCACCAAAGTACTGGGCCGAAGCTATCAACTGTGCAGCCTATATCCAGATTAGGGTGCCTCACAAACAGCTTTATGGTATGACTCCCTTCGAAGCATGGAGTGGGCACAAGCCAGATGTGACACATTTCAGGATTTTTGGCTCAAAGGCATGGGCTAGAATCCCGACAGAGAAGAGGAAGGCTTTGCAGCCCCAAAGCCAAGAGTGTCTTTTTGTTGGATAATCTGAAGATTCAAAAGGGTACAAGTTGATAAATTTGAGCACAAACAAAGCCTTCATTGAAAGGTGTGTTCAGTTTGAAGAAGAACCCCTTACAGAAGTGGAAATTGGTGAAGCCTCTTCACCATCTGAACCTCAAGAAGTAAGTAAAGAGTTTGTTGAACATGCTGATTCTGATTTTTCTAATGGATATGAGTTTATTGCAGACCCTAACATCCCCACAAGGCCTAAATTGGCAGCCAATACACTACATGCAGTAGGTGAGCTAGCTGGGGATCCCAATGACCCAAGGAGGACTAGATCTCAATTTGAGAGTGGTCTGTGCATGAAGGATCCTATGTTTGCTGAAAAATGCTATTTGATGGTGGAGTCTGATCCTCAAACATATGAAGAAGCAGCAGGAGATCCAAGATGGCAAGCTTCCATGAAGGAGGAGTTCAGCTCACTCCAGAAGAGCAACACATGGGAGCTAGTGGATCTTCCCCCAGGGAGAAAACTAGTACAGTGTAAGTGCGTCTATAAGACCAAATTTGTTGCTGATGTTTCACCACTGAAGTACAAGGATATATTGGTAGCTAAAGGCTACTCACAGGTTCATGGCATCGATTACAATGAGACCTTTTCCCCAGTGGCAAAAATGGACTCCATCAAGCTAGCTCTAGCCATTGCAGCCTCAAGGCAATGGGAGGTACATCACATGGATGTAAAGTGTGCCTTTCTGAATGGAGATCTCACTGAGGAGATATATATGCAGCAGCCTCAAGGTTTTTCTACTAACCATTATCTTGTGTGCAGGTTGAGAAATTCATTGTATGGGCTAAAGCAAGCCCCCAGGGCTTGGTATGCCAAGATAGATAGCTTCTTGCTATCTCTGAATTTTGTTAGGTGCAAATAATATCCAAATGTCTATTTGAAGTCTGTTAATGGTTCATTAATGATCATTTTGTTATATGTTGATGACCTCCTCATTACAGGAAGCTCACAGGTTGAGATTGCTTCCTTAAAAGGAGCTATGAACCAAGCCTTCTCCATGACAGATTTGGGGCTCTTAAGTCAATTTCTGGGGCTTGAGATTGCTCAAACCAAAGCTGGAATAAAGGTGCACCAGTCCAAGTATGCCTTGGATTTGCTGATCAAATTCAGAATGCAAGATTGCAAAGCAAGCAAAACTCCTTTCCTTTCAGGAGTGAAGCTGGAGGAAGATGATTCTCCACCGATGGTAAACAATACACTGTATAGACAATTGATTGGATGTTTATTGTATTTGACACATACTCGACCTGATATTTGTTATGCAGTAATTGTGGCTTCTAGATTCATGGATCAGCCTCATGAGATCCATTGGAAAGCAACCAAAAGGATCCTTAACTTTGTTCAGGGAACAAGGACACATGGGATCTTCTATAAGGCAAAATCTGATCTTGATTTGATTGGATTTACTGACAGTGATTGGACAGGTGATAGCATAGACAGAAAGTCCACTTCAGGTTATGTGTTCATGCTTGTAGAAGGACCAATCAGCTGGTCAAGCAAGAAACAGAGTGCCATTGCACTCTCATCTACAGAAGTTGAGTACATAGGAGTTGTTAATGCAGCAACTCAGTGTTTATGGTTGCAGGATTTACTTGGAGAGTGTGGTTTCGAACCTGAGTACTCAACTACCATCTACTATGATAACCAGAGTACCATTCGAATCTGCAAAGATCCAGTTCAGAAGCAGAGAACCAGACACATTGAGATTCACATGCACTACATCAGAGAGCTTGTGCATGATGGCACCATTCACCTACTCTTCTGTTCATCTTCAGAACAAGTAGCTGATATCTTCACCAAAGCATTTTGTGAGAAGACCATCAGCAATCTCAAATCACTGCTGGGGATTGCTGATCATGCTGTAAAGGCATGAGTGGAGACAAGATTCTACAATTTTGTTTTACAGTCCATGTTTAAGGGAGGATTTTCCCAAGTTGGTTTTGCCTCTTTCCTTGTTTATTTGGACATCCAGTATGTAAAAGGGTGACTAAGCCTTGTTGCTAGGCCCTATATTTTTTATTTATTACTCATAAAGTCAGGCTTAAGGGGAGGTGTTAGAATAATCAACCCATAGTTTACCCACTTAGACATTAATTCATTTATTTTTGTCTTATTTGCCTAGTTCATGTGTCCCACCTTGTGCAAGTTGCTAATTGCCTATCCATAGAGGTCAAACTTGCCATTTTTGACTCATGTAGCACTTGGGAAAGCCTTAGGAATCAAATCTACTTTATTCCTGGCCTCCTAGGCCCCCTTCTGCTTTTTCTGCTTTATTGCCTGCTTTTTCAGTGTTTTAAGGCACATAGGAAAGCAAGACTAGGTGAGATGAACTAGTTTTTTGTCCTCTTCATCCTACACTCTTTTCTCCATGCAAAAGCATGTATGAGCTGCCATTCCACTACTCTTTAGCTTGCCCATGTGCCCTTGCCAATTCGTGAGCTCCATGATAGATTTGGGATCAGCTTTTTACACCTATGGGGGATTTGCCTATTTTGAGTAAGCCTGCTTTATGCTAGTTTTGGATGCCTCCTTATGCATTCAACCTCTTGATGTATTCTATATATTCAGCAACCTATGTTATTACAGGGTTGGCTATTGTACACTCAGTTAATATAATTTTGTGTTACAGCTCCATATTCAGTCTCTCTTGTTAGCAATTTTGCATGATCAATTGATAATTGTTGTGGGTAAAATTAATCTATTGCTGGCCTGAATTTCTACAGCTATGTCACTACAACGTTCCACCGAACCATAGGCCAGTTGTGTTCATAAATCCATCAAAACAATTGCAACCCCCGAGTTGGGCATGATTTCCACAAGGAACTAGGGAACAACAGGCTCAAACATAGCTAGAACATATCAAACACAGTCAATCCAACCTACAGTTGGATTTATCATACTGTCCATCCAAGCCAATACACAATTGGGTTTATCAAGATGCAGGAAATCAAGCCAATACACTGCTAGGTTTATCAAGCTACTCATCCAATCCATCTAACAGTTGGGTTTATCAGTATACTCAGCCAATCCAACTAACATATGGGTTTATTAGGATACTCATCCATGCCATCAAACTACTGGGTTTATCACGCTACTCATCCAAGCCAGCTAACAATTGGGTTTATCATACTGCAGGAAGTCAAGCCAACATTCACATTGAGGACCAACCAAGCCAACTAACAGATGGGTTTATCATAATACTCATCCAAGCCATCACACTCTTGGGTTTATCAGGCTAATCATCCAATCCAGCTCACAGTTGGGTTTATCAGGTTGTCCAGCCAAGGATGACACATGGCCAAATGCACATCAAGACACACCCAAGCCAACCTATGGTTGTGTTTATCAGGTTGCTCAACCAAGCCAATATACGATTGGGTTTATCAGGCTTCCTAGCCAAGCCAATATACAATTAGGTTTATCAGGATGTCAGCTAAGCCAAAATACCTTTGGGTTTATCAGGTTACTAAGGCAGTGGAAAGGAAGAATTTCTAAGCTAGTGATCTCATTCACAGATCTAGGGACACCTCCACAATATCTATATGGCCCGGCATCCACAATACCTACACACCCAACAAAAGGAAGTATCCCCTTCTCTGCTACACAGTCCCTCAGGATATACCTTCCCTTCCAGTTCTCTTCGGGATGTGCAGAGAATATTCACCATCCACTCTTATATTTTTGTGAGGTTCCTCTCTTCACTAGGTTTATCAAGCCAATTCAGTGTCTCTTCCACTCCTAAGTATTGCGTACAATTCAGACCCAAACCAAGTCACACATAATAGAAAACCATAGGGAGACACAACAACACAAGGCTCCACTTTGTAAAATAGACAACTAGGATTCCATACCAGTCTGTAACATAGGAGAAACAAGGTTTCAATTGTACACAAGAGACCAGGGTTCCATACCACTTTGTAACAAAGTGGCAGAACATTCAAGTATGCATGGGTGACTAACCCATCCATGACTAATGGACATTTCTCTACCACTTCACTAACTTTTCTCTTGGTTCCAGTGGCTAGTTGAACTAACCATGATTTGTTATGATTTAATATCTTAAAATCAAAAATATCAACAATTCTAGGAGTGATATAATTGTGAGTAGATCTAGGGTCAATCAAAACAAAAACATATTTCTTAGCAATCTTACCTTCAACTTCAACCATAGTTGACTGGTGATCTGCTTGACGGTCCTCTAGGGAGGCATAATTTCTAGGGATAGTTCTTGCTAGTGTTATCACATATATAGTAGTCGGGCTAACATACTCTATTTTTCAGATTCCAGTACATTTTTCGGCCAGTTCCCCTACATATGAGATGCTGAGATGAGCATCTATGATGGATCATGATTTGATTGATGAACTATAGTACTCTCCCATGCCATGATTGAGTCTCAGGACACTCATATTTGAGGACTGATGTAGTCATTTTAGCCATTTGCAGAGCATTTATTGATTCTTGGAGTTGTATCAGTGTTTTCTCATTGGACTGATGTTGGTTCAGATAGATTATCTGCATGTTTATGACTCAGCTTATATATCTTTTGTTATGGTTATCATTTCTCTTATACTCATTCTTGTGACATGTATTAGCATCTAGTGTCATGATCTGGTGGTCATATAAATATGTGGACTTGGATGTATTTTTATTATGTATTGATGTCCTTACTCAGACCTAGAAATTCTTGATCTATACTCATTGGTTTAACCTCCTTAGGGAGAATAGAGGTAGTCATTCCCACCAGACTTTGGCTTGCTAGTGTTGGTTTCATTATTCATTGTCTCCACCCATCCATTACCTTCCAATTATGTTCTCAACCCGACCTACTACTTGGCTTATGGCATGGACGACCTTTCCCCACTAGAGCATTTGTTGGACAAGCCTCCCTGTTATTTGTGTGTTGGCTCTGAGTTGCCTAGGTTGTGTTGGCTAACCTAAAACAAGTAGCATTGCCATCAATAAAATGTATTTGGAAATGAAATGAATATCTTATGAAAAAATCCCATTCATGAAAAGTAGTGTTTTAAACATACGTGAATGCAAGGCTAGCCTAATGAAATTAGCTTTGAAGTAAAATGAAAAGATCTTAAAACATTCATGAAAAGTAGTTTTTTTCAACATACATGAATGCATCAAGCCTAAATAATAAAAAACCATGTAATAAAAACATGGACAAAGGCTATGGAAAATAAAAGGCCCAAAAAAGAAATGGTTCCTAAAGTTATATCTAAGGATTGTTGGCCTTACTTGTCTTGAGTTGGATTGTGAGCATTTGTCAAGGTGAATAAGCACCTATGAAGTAACTCACCCATTTGTGAGACACTTCCATCCCCTTTGTTGTTGCTTGTCTGTCATATGCTAGAGTGAGTATCCCCTTTCCATATCCAAATTATCACAATGTCAAGTTGGTAGTCACCCTTTTCCCTAGCGTTGTGAATTCTAGCCCTCACCCTTCACTAGAAAAATGATTACAACTATGAAGTGAGTATGGTCTTGAAAGTCTAGTCTGAGTTATAGTTAATAAATGAAATCCTTTATATGTGGTTGATAGATTTCCAGTGAAATGATTACTACTTGTTATAAGTTTTATTTGAATGATTTGTAGAGCATGTATTTACTTGTGAACACTTGCAGCAGATGGATGCTAGCCCGAGTTATATTATTGGTTATATGATCATTTACATATTATTATTTTGTCTATCTGGATGTTGTGGATGATCATACAGATACCTAGAGGGGGTATGAGTATACACCTTAGATGGATTTGGACTCTTTGAGTCCAGTGAGACAACTTGTTTTTAATTATGGGCACTCGCAGAGATGATTTGGCTTAGTGTACCCTTCTGGTGTCGTTTTTCCATGCTTGATGGCATGTTTGAGCAAGGAGATATCTTTCTGGATCTCCTAGGGAACTATATGAGGGATAGGGGGTCCAACCACTTGATTGTACCATATTACCCCCCTTCCAGAGAGCTTGGTGGGCTCAGTTGGATAACGCAAGTACCCTAGGAGGCATTTTTTGGAACTTCACTTTTCCCAAGGCAGATAAAAAATAATTAAAATGGCTACTGAAGAATTTGATTTGGGATACTGATGCAAGGAAATGGAATGGGATGAGTTATGATGATGATGGTGATGTCTTCCACTTCTTCTCCAGCAATTGCATCACATGGATGGGCCCACATATATTTTTTGGGCATATTATATTATTTTCTGGAGCTTTTGGAGGCTCACGATTTCCTCAAGGAGGCACAATTTCACAGAAAAAATTATATTATTTTTATTGTGCCATGGGGACACCTAAAGGGAGTTAGTTAACACTCCCTAGACCCACCATGTGCTTCATTTATTTTTTGTTGAGTGGGATCCCCTCTACTAGGGTGATTTAGTCCACTTTTATATTATATTATGGCATTGATCCATGGATTGTATGTTGAGCTCATCTCAACCATTGATTAGAACATTTGTATAGTTTAATCTTAGCCACCCATTTGAAAATAGGTTATGATTTTGGTTCTCTCAATCCTATTTAAAGGAGAGAGCTTCTCATTTGTAAGGGGCCTTTGGCTCTTGGATCTGGATAATAGAAAAAAAATTCTTGTGGATATTTTTGGATATCCTTTGCATTTGGTGTTCTTCGATGGTGATTGGAAAATATTTTGCTTCCTATCATTTGAGTATTTGTTTTGAGATCTATATATTTTTCAGGAAACATTTTCTTGTCTACAGGAGGGCAACTTCAACTTGGGTGTTTTTGCAGGGATGCCTCAACTCGCTTGGCTTGGATGTGTCTTGTACCAAGGGGTTTTCATTAGCATCAATGTGATATATGATTTAATCTTGCTATTTTCTGTAGATTTTTCTTTTTTCTCATGATGCAGCAAATCTGATATGGTTGACGTTTGTTGTGCATGAGAGAGGGTGCAGTGGCTTCTTGGGGAAAAACGTTGAGCATAGAACTCACTCAAATCTTCTCAAATTGACCGGGATAGCAGGGATCATCATCATCAAGGAATCTACAAGGTTTTCTAGGTAAGATATACAGGTTAGTTCTTCTTAACAAGATCTCAATCCATTGGCATCCGTATTTCCATTTTTACTTTAAAAACCCTACATAATAAAAAAACCAAAAATATGACGGCTCAATCCGCTAGAGTTCCCGGAAACCCATTTCTGGGTTTTGTAGATCAGGTCATATCCTAGGAGAATCTTCCTCAACGTTGAGTAAGAAGTGACCCATTTGGCCTAGATCTGAGAAACTGTCCTCCAAACCTTAGCGCTATCCTCTAGGTGGCCATATTTTCTTGTGATTTGAATTTTTTGGCAAAACCTCTTTTTGGGTTTGTAGATTGGGTCTATACCTAGGTGATTTTCCTTCAATGTTGTGCAGAAACTGACTCCATTGCCCTAGATATGAAAGGCACTGATATCAAACCCTAGCTCTACACCCTCTTTTGCCTCATTCTCTTGTGTTGTGACCTTTTCTTGGTGGCTTGGGTGCTTTGACATTGTCATACCTTCATACGAGTCTATCCATCGGTACTAGGTAGCCCTAGTCTTGTTCTTTCCCTCCCTGCATTGGTTATGTTTCCCAAGGCAATGGATATCTTCACCTCTTGCTGGTACCTTAACCCCAAATCTAGTATTTACCTTATATGTCATATGTGTCCCAACTTGGATCAAATCTCATATCTCCTAAACCCTAATCCAAAGCCTTGGTTCACCTAGTGACGTCAACCATAGATCTAGGTTTTCCATCACCTTACACCTTATGTACCTCAAGTCCATTTGATCTGTTCTGGTGTCTAGGTATGATCTCTTCTGTCAGCAGCAGATCTAGGTCTCCGCCATTGTTGTCTTGGGATAAGATAACATAAAGTGAAGACTTCCTCAATTGATGTGACAACCATCTATTTGGGAGTCAAGGAAAATCTTGGTTCCACCTCCTTGGTTGCTTGTCCCTCTACCATCCATCCTAGATCCATCTTACATAGGAAACTACAATATTGGTGATAATAACTAGTTGACCCACCATTTCATCTCCTTGGATGTTGTGAGATTTCCTTACGTACGCATTCTCATGCTGACAATTCTTGCTCATATGGTCTCCTCCACGTCCCCAACATTAGCGTGGTTCTCTGATCTCCTTTTGATATCTTGGTCTGTCTCCCATAACTCTGGCTAGCTTAGTCACAGCTTGTGATGGATTCCTTTGTTGATCTCGGAAGTGAGAAGGTTTGAAACCTTTATTCCTTTGGTTAAACTTATAATTCCTCTTGTCCTACCATGTCTTATGGAGATCAGGTTTTCTTTTGTTCTGATCATATCAATACTTGGCATTCCTTATAACCTATTCTACAGTTCGAGGTTCATCAAACTCAATTCTGTCTTTTTATGACTGAGGTAATCCACTTAGGAAACACTGTATTTTCACTTTATCATCTCTAACATACCTCACTAGCTCCAAGAATTTGTTTGCATATTCTTCCATGGTCAACTGTCCCAATTTTAGCTCATGGAATTCTTTGATCTTATCATTATGGTTCCTATCAAAGAGGTACTTTTGCTTGAAATAGTTCTTGAACTTATTCCAAACAATATTATTTTCATTGATCTTCTTCACTTGCCTGAGGTGCTCCCACCATATAGATGCTCTTCCATTCAAATTGAAGATGCCTACCCTTGCCTTCATATTTCCCTAATAGTCTTGGACTTGGAAATATTTTCTCATCCCAAGAAGCCAAGCTTTAGCTTCTTGACCAGATTTTACCTCACCATTAAAGGTAGGAGGCCTTGCCTTCTTAAATTCATCATGTGAACCTTCTGGTAATTCATCTTCCTCTTATCCCTGTGAGACGAAGAGCTTGAACCCCTAGTGGATCCTTCAGAGTTAGATGATCCACTAGAAGACATTTTTCTTATTCTGGTGTTGCTCCTACTTCCTTATGGATTTACTCTCCAATGCCCATAGTACATATTCCTTTGGATGTCTGTCAAACTTTACATCATGGTTGCATTCAACTGATTCTTCTCTTCTTGAGATTTAATCATTCTTTCAATGTCTTCTCTGCAAATCTGCAATCCCACCCTTAGGCTTCTCATGGTGGTTGAAATATCTGGGGGAATCTCTCAATATCTTCTCCCATTAGATTCTGTTTCAGCATTCTCAACTTGAATGTTTTCCCCCATGGCATCTGCCTCGAGCTCATAGGGATCTTATCCATCATTCATGATGTTGATTCTCATGGCTGACCCAAAACAGACTTTTCCAAACTCCACTATGAATCTGAAAAATGTGTTAATAAACACAATTGTTAGTTGTGTGGAAATCTGAGAATATAGAAATCACTTACTGACTATTCACTGCAGTTTTCTCTCTGCAAAAATATTCAACTTATCCCATTTAATCCCAATCTTGAAACCAAAAGCTCTGATACTACAATGTGGTGTACCCTCCCCTCAACATCGACATATAAGGGACGGATGTGACTTTACTGTTCGCTCTGATACCACAATGTAGTGTCTCCTCCCCTCTACATGAGCATACAAGGTAGGAATGTTATTCTGATGCTTGCTCTGATACCACAATGTGGCGTCCCCTCCCCTCTTATATTAGCATACAAGGGAGGAATGTGACTTCACTGCTCACTCTGGTACCATAGTGTCATGTACCCATACCTCGATTATCATGCGGAATTAAAAATTTCTTAAAGAACCTTTGTTCTTCTTTTGAAACACAGGGCATGGCCGTGAAAAACCTCTTCAACAATCATGTTTAAGCATAAACACCACTGTAACAATTGTTCCGTAGTGGACAAATCCATTCTGCCAAAACCAAGCTTCTCCTTAACCTTTTTCTATTTTGTCGATTTTCGCCTTCCGACTTCTGCCTCCTGCAGTGGGCTCGGGGTGCAAAAATCTAACTTTACCTTGTCTTTTCCCAATTTTTCCCTCCTTCTGACTTCTGAATTCCGCCTTTCACAGGAGAATTCTAGAGGGCAAAAAAACACATCTTACCTTAAGATAGCCGCATTTTCAACCCTGTAACACGGATTCTAGCCTCCATGATCATAAGCAAAATGCAGTGGAAATACAAGGCATATACAGATGAAAAATGCAGGGACATTTAAAAATAGTAAACTCTATTTAATTATTTCATAAGCATTCAACATATTCATCATGTTCATAAGCAAACACATTGCAGAAATAATACAACAGAATACTTATCTTGAAGATGAAGTTGCCCCACAACTAGCTATGTCTCTACAACATTCCACCCAACCATAGGCCAGTTGTGTTCATCAATATCTCAACACAACTACCACCCCTAAGTTGGGCATGATTTCCACAAGGAACTAAGGAACAGTAGGATCACACATAGCCAGAACATATCAAACACATTCAAGTCAACCTACAGTTGGGTTTATCATATTGTCTAGCCAAGACAATACACAATTGGGTTTATCAAGATGCAGGAAATCAATCCAATACATTGCTGGTTTTATCAAGCTACTCAGTCAAGCCAGCTAACATTTGGGTTTATCAGGCTACTCAACCAAGCCAACTAACAGATGGGTTTATCAGGCTACTCATCCAATCCATCACACTGTTGGGTTTATCAGGATACTCAACCAATCCAACTAACAGTTGGGTTTATAAGACTACAAGTAGTTAAGCCAACATTCACATTGAGGACCATCCAAGCCAACTAACATATGGGTTTATCAGGCTACTCAGCCAAGCCATCACACTGTTGGGTTTATCAGGCTACTAAGACAAGACATCTAACAGTTGTGTTTATCAGGTTGTCCAGCCAAGGATTACACATGGCCAAATGCACATAAAGACACATCCAAGACAACCTACGGTTGGGTTTATCAGGATGCTCAGCCAAGCCAATAACCGATTGGGTTTATCAGGCTGCCCAGCCAAGCCAATATACAATTGGGCTTATGAGGTTGTCAGCCAATAAAATATACCTTTGGTTTATCAGGATTCTAAGGCACTGGAAATGAAGAATTTCTAAGCTAGTGAGCTCATTTACAGAGCTAGGGACACCTCCACAATATCTCTCTGGCCTGACATCCACAAAACCTACACACCCAACATAAGGAAGTATCCCCTTCTCTGCTACACATTCCCTTGAGCTATACCTTCCCTTCCAATGCTCTTCAGGATGTGCAAAGAAGATTCACCATCCACTCTTACATTTTTGTGAGGTCCCTTTCTTCACTAAGTTTGACGTCTCTTCCACTCCTAAGTCTTGCATACAGTTCAGACCCAAACCATTGCACACATAACAGAAAACAATAGGGAGACACAACAACACAGGGCTCCACTCTGTAAAACGGACAACCATGGTTCCATAACAGTCTGTAACATAGAAAAGACAAGGCTTCACTTGTACACAAGAGACCAGGGTTCCATACCACTCTGTAACATAGAAAAACAAGGTTTAGCCAAGAACCGCTGAGGTTAAACACTGCAGAAACACGTAGCAATACTCTGCTAGCTCTCGTTGCGTGAGGAGGAAGAAATCTGTGTGAATCCAAATAATTGAATCCCATGCATGAATGAGGATAACACTGTTGAACAACATTGTTCCGCGACTCAGAATCGTGAACAATGGAATTCCCTCCCGTGAATCGGAGCGAAGGAATGGAGGCTCCCAATGACCAAAACGTTTAGGTGAAACAGGGATGAAAAACTGGGAATGCATTCACATTATTACTTGCTTCAGAAGAAATAATGCGGCTTCCCAGACTGCAGTATTTCTCAGTCACAAAACCTAACTTCCATACCTTGCTCTGCCCAAGGAATTAACTGCCTCAACCAACTTCTGGAAGAATTGAATGATTGAGTACAGAGGACAAAAAGGGTAGATGAGAGCTTATGGTTTCTCTCATTGACATCTAGTCTCACCCTATAAGCTCAAGGGTTTGGATAATTCCCTTCCCTATTCCTTGTGAAATCATGCCCCCGTCTCTTTTGTTGTAGTACATACCTAGTTGTGGTATTTTATTAAATTGTGTATTTACATGATATATCAAAATATGTTGTGCCTGACTAGCACTATAACCATCGACATCAATCTTGATCCCTGATACACAAAACACCAAATCAATGGCAGGGCCTTGGCCTTGAGTTCCTCGCCATGATTTAAATACAATATATACATCATGTACGACTTTAATACCATGGGGTCAAAATGAGGGTATTACATTCCCCTCCCCTTGACATTAGCAGTGTCCTCAGTGCTCTACAAAATTGAACAAAAATGGATGTGCCAATCTCATGCAATCCTCCATCTCCCATGTAGCCTCATCCAGACCATAGTGCTTCCATTGCACCTTTACCTGTCCAACGGCTCGATTCCAGAGCATTGTGACCTTCTTGTTGAGGATGTGCAATGGCTCGGTTTGGAACTCTCCCTCGGGTTCCACTTGAATCACACCCCAATTAATCACATGGTTAGGTTCATGTACATATTTCTTAAGCAAAGAAACATGAAACACATTATGAGCTCTAGTGCTAGCAGGTAATGCAAGTCTATATGCAACTGGCCCTATTCTTTCAATCACTTCAAAAGGCCCACAATATCTAGGTGGCATCTTGGCACAACTTCCAAGCTTCAAGGAACTCTTCCTTGGCCTCATTCTAAGGTAAACATGATCCCCAACACTGAACTCTCTATGCACTCTATGCTTATCTGCATAGCTTTTCTGTCTATCTTGGGATTCCTTCAGGTTCTTCTTGATCCTTGCAATCTCTTGCTCCATTTCCTTGAGCAATTATGGACCAAGCAGAATATTTTTCACTGGATTATCCCAATTCATTGGTGTCCTACACCTTCTTCCATACAGAGCTTCGTATGGACTCATTCCCAATGAGGCTTGTTGCCCATTATTATATGCAAATTCTACCAAGTGTAAATAATAATCCCACTTTGATGGTTTGTCCATCACATACATGTGAACCATGTCTTCAAGAACCTGATTCACTCTCTCTGTTTTCCCATCATTCTGAGGATGGTAGGCAGTGCTGAAGTTAAACTTTGTACCCAAATCTACATACAGAATTTTTCCAAAAAATGGAAGTAAATTTGGTATCCCTATCAGAAATTATTGCCTTAGGCAAACCATGGAATATGAAAATATCCTTAGCCTTATACGTGCACTTGACCGGTTTAAGATGTGATGCCTTTTTTAATTTGTCCACCAAAACTATGATGGAATCATGTTGTCTCCTAGTCATTGGAAATCCTCTAATAAAAGCCATGGAAATAACTTCCCATTTCCATTCTGGGACTGGAAAAGGCTGCAATAAACCTGTTGGGTGTTGGTCCTCAAACTTCACTTGCTAACATTTCATGCATTTAGCAATATACTGAGCAATGCCCTTTTTCATTCCTGGCCAAAAATACTGCTTTCTGGATGTAGGAATTGTTTTCTGATATCTTGGGTGACCAGAATATGAATCTTGATGGATTTCATCCATAACAATTCTCCTCAAGTATACCACATTTGGAATATAAATTATTTTCTTATAGGTAAGAATTTCAGCTTCTTCCAATTTATATCCCTCATACTTATTTTCAAAGATTTGTTGCTGCAACTTGTCCTTTATCTGCACATACATTTCATCATCAACAATATGATTAATAATCTGTTGTCTCAAATATGGTTGGCAAGTACTAAGAGATGCCACATGCATTTCATGCACCTTCCTGTTGAGTGCATCAGCCACCTTATTTTCTTTTTCTTTTATGTGTTTGATTTCAAAATCTAGCTCACACATAAACACTAGCCATCTAGCTTGCCTAGCATTTAAATTTGGATGATCAAACAAGTATTTCAGACCACATTGGTCTGTCCTTAGCTCAAATTTTCTTCCCATTAAGTAATGTCTCCACTTCTTGAGAGCATGTACTATGGCTTCAAGTTCTAGATCATGAGTAGCATAGTATTTCTCATGCTCCTTCAAATTTCTAGACTCGTAGCATACTATGTGGTTGTCTTGCATAATAACTCCTCCAAGTCCTTGATTGCATGCGTCAATACACACCACAAGGTATTTTTTTGGGTCTACAATTTTCAGAATTTGTGCACTTGTAAGAAGATTCTTCAACTATTGGAAGCTTTCTTCACATCTTGGTGTACATTCAAATTTTATCCCCTTATTTTGCAAATAAGTGATTGAATATGCAACCTTGGAGAATCCTTCAATGAACCTCCTGTAGTATCCTGCAAGTCCCATAAAATATCTCATGTCTGTCACATTTCTTGGGGTTGGCCAATTCATGATGGCCTCAATCTTCTCAAGGTCCACATATATTCCCTCCTCTGAGATAATGTGACCCAAATAATGAATTTTATCTTTAGAAAAGTCACATTTCTCAACTTTGCATACATCTTATGCTCCCTTAGCAATTTCAATGTCAGCCTCAAATGTTCTTCATGCTCTTCTTCATTCTTAGAATAAATAAGAATGTTGTCTAGGAAAACAAGAACAAACTTGTCCAGATACTTGTTGAAAACACTATTCATGAGACACATGAAAGTAATCGATGCATTTGTGAGACCAAATGGTACCACTACAAACTCATAGTGTCCATACCTTGTTCTAAAGGTTGTCTTATGAATATCTTCCTCTTTGATTCTTACCTGATGGTAACCAAACCTCAAGTCAATCTTGGAAAATACATTTGCTCCTCTCATTTGATAAAAAATGTTGTCAATTCGAGGTATAGGGTATTTATTCTTCACAGTAACTTTATTCAACTGCATGTAATCAATACATAACATAAGTGTCCCATCTTTATTTTTCACAAATAGAACTGGTGCTCCCCAAGGGGACACACTAGGCCTGATATAGTTATTTTCCAACAACTCTTGCATCTGCATTTTCAGCTCTAGCAATTCTGGTGTGCTCATGCTATATGGTGTTTTGGATATTGGTGTTACTCCTGGCATAAGTTCAATTGTAAAATCAATGTCTCTATTTGGAGGAAGCCTTGGAATCTCATCAGGAAAAACATCCCTAAATTCCTGCAGTACATGATAGTCCTCAAATATAGGAGTTTCATTCTCTGCTGCCTCCAAAACATGGGCTGCATACAATCTACAACATTTCCTACGGAACTTCTTCAGCTGCATTGCTGAAATATGCCTAACAAAAATCACTTTTAGAATGCCTCTTACAACCCTTGGGTTTCCTTCTTCATCCATGCACTCAAATTCCTTGTTGTAACAATTAATCTTAACTCTGTGTGCTTCCAACCAATCCATTCCAATGAGAATATCATAGGAACCAAGTGGCAGAACATTCAAGTCTGCATGGGTGACTAACCCATCCATGACTAATGGACATTTCTCTAGCACTTCACTAAATTTTCTCTTGGTTCCAGTGGCTAGTTTAACTAACCATGACTTGTTATGCTTTAATTTATTAAAAGAAAAAATCTCAACAATTCTAGGAGTGATATAACTGTGAGTAGATCCAGGGTCAATCAAAATAGAAACAGATTGCTTAGCAATCTTACTTTCAAATTCAACCACAGTTGACTGATGATCTGCCTGATGGTCCTCTAGGGATTCATAAATTCTAGGACGGTCCTTGCTACTTGACCCACCGTTTCATCTCCTTGTATGTTGTGAGCTTGCCTTACGTACCCATTCTCATGAGAACAGTTCCTACGCATATGGTCTCCTCTACTTCCCCAACATTGGAGTGGTTCTCTGATCTCCTTTGGATCTCTTGGCCTATCTCCCATCACTCTGGTTGGCTTAGTCACGGCTTGTGATGGATTCCTTTACTGATCTCGGAAGTGAGAAGGTTTGAAACATTTCTTCCTTTAGTTAAAATTCTCATTCCTCTTGTCCTTCCATGTCTTATGGAGATTAGTTTTGCTTTTGTTGTGATCGTAGCAATACTTGGCCTTCCTTATAGCCTCTTCTAGAGTTCGAGGTTCATCAAACTCAATTCTGTCTTTGTATGACTAAGGTAATCCACTTAGGAAACGTTGGATTTTCACTTTATCATATTTGATATACCTAACATACCATAGCATCTCCACGAATTTGTTTGCATATTCTTCCATGGCCAGCCGCCCTAATTTCAACTCATGGAATTCTTTGATCTTATCATCATAGTACCTATCAGAAAGGTACTTCTGGTTGAAATACTTCTTGAACTGCTTCCACACAATATTCATGTCATTGATCTTCTTCACTTGCCTGAGGTGCTCCCACCATATAGATGCTCTTCCATTCAGATTGAATATGGCTACCCTTGCCTTCATATTTCCCGTGTATTCTTGGACTTGGAAATATTTTCTCATCCCAAGAATCCAAACTTCAACTTCTTGACCTTTCCTCACCATTAAAGGTAGGAGGCCTTTGCTTCTTAAATTCATCACGTGAACTATTTCGGTAGCACCTCTTCCTCTTATCCCTTTGAGATGAAGAGCTTGAAACCCTAGTGGATCCTTCAGAGTCAGATGATCCACTAGAATACCTTCTTCTTCTTTTGGCACTGCTCCTACTTCCTTCTGGATTTACTTCCCGATGCCCAAAGTTCATCTGCCTTTGGATGTCTGTCAAACTCTGCAACATGGTTGCATTCCACTGATTCTACTCTTCCCGAGCTTTAATCATTCTTTCATTGTCTTCTCTGCAACTCTGCAATCCCACCCTTAGGCTTCTCATGGTGGTTGCAATATCTAGGGGAGTCTCTTGATATCTTCTCACATTAGATTTTGTTTCAACATTCTCAACTCGAATGTTTTCCCCCATGGCATCTTTCTCGATATCATAGGGATCATTTTCATCATTCATGTTATTGATTCTCATGGCTGAGCCAAAACCAACTTTTCCAAACTGCACTATGACTTTGCAAAATGTGTTAATAAACACAATTGTTAGCTGCGCGAAAATATCAGAATCTAGAAATCACTTAACAATTGTTCACTGCAGTTTTCTCTGCAAAAATATTCATCTTAGCCCATTTAGACCCAATGTTGAAACCAAAATATCTGATACCACAATGTGGTGTACCCTCCCCTCAACATCAGCATATAAGGAAGGGACATGACTTTACTTCTCGCTCTGATACCACAATATAGCACCCCCTCCCCTCTGCATGAGTTTACAAGGGAGGAACACTACTCTGATGCTTTCTCTATTACCACAATGTGGCATCCCCTCCCCTCTTCCATTAGCATAGATGGAAGGAACGTGACTTCACTGCTCGCTATGATACCACAGTGTCACGTACCCATACCCTGATTATCATGTGGAATTAAAAATTTCTTAAAGAAATTTTTTTCTTCTTTTGAAACACAGGGCATGGCTATGAAAACCCTCTTCAACATTCATGCTTAAGGATAAACACCACTATAATAGTATTTCCACAACGGACAAATCGATTATGCCAAAACCAACCTTCTGCCTTAACCTTTTTCTGTTTTTCTGATTTCGGCCTTCCGACTTCCGCAGCGGGCTTGGGGTGCGGAAATCCAACTTTACCTTGTCTTTTCCCCATTTTGCACTCCTTTGACTTCCAAATTCCGCAGATGGATTTCTGAGGGCGGAAAAACACATCTTACCTTAAGATAGCCGTATTTTTTATCATGTAACCAGGAGTCTATCCTCCATGATCATAAGCAAAATGCAGTGGAAATACAAGGAATATACAGATGCAAAATGTAGGGACATTTAACAACAGTAAACTCTATTTAATTCTTTCACAAGCATTCAACATATTCATCATGTTCATAAACAAATACATTGCAGAAACAATACAACAAAATACTTATATTGAAGATGAAGTTGTCCTACAACTAGATATATCTCTGCAACGTTCCACCCAACCATAGGTCAATTGTGTTTATCAATCTCTCAACACAACTGCCACCCCCAACCTGGGCATGATTTCCACAAGGAACTAGGGAACAACAGGCTCACACATAGCCAGAACATATCAAACATAGTCAATCCAACCTACAGTTGGGTTTATCAAACTGTTTAGCCAAGCTAATACACAATTGGGTTTATCAGGCTGCAGGAAATCAAGCCAATACACTTTTTGGGTTTATCAGGATACTTAGCCAATCCAGCTAACAGTTGGGTTTATCAGGCTACTCATCCAAGCCAACTAACATATGGGACTATCAGGATACTCAGCCAAGCCATCACACTGATAGGTTTATCAGGATACTAAGCCAATCCAGCTAATAGTTGGGTTTATCATACTATAGGCAATCAATCCAAGATTCACATTGAGGACCAACCAATCCAACTAAAATATGGGTTTATCAGGATACTTAGCCAAGCCATCATACTATTGGGTTTATCATGCTACTCATCCGAGCCAGCTAATAGTTGGGTTTATTAGGCTATCCAGCCAAGGATTACACATGTCCAAATGCACATCAAGACACAACCAATACAACCTACGATTGGGTTTATCAGGATACTCATCCAAGCCAATATACGATTGGGTTTATCAAGCTTCCCAGCCAAGCCAATATACAAATGGGTTTATTGGGCTATCAGCCAAGCCAATCTACCTTTGGGTTTATCAGGATGCTAAGGCAGTGGAAAGGAAGAATTTCTAAGCTAGTGAGTTCATTCACAGAGCTAGGGACACCTCCATAATATCTATCTGGCCTGGCATCCACAATACCTACACACCCAACATAAGGAAGTATCCCCTTCTTTGCTACACAGTCCCTCGAGCTATACCTTCCCTTCCAGTGCTATTCAGGATGTGCAGAAAAGATTCACCAACAACTCTTATCTGTTTGTGAGGTTCCTCTCTTCACTAGGTTTTCCAAGCCAATTCGGCATCTCTTCTACTACTAAGTCTTGCATACAGTTCAGACCCAAACCAGTACATACATACTAAACAAACCACGGGGAGACACATCAACACAAGTTCCACTTTGTAAAACATACACCAAAGTTCCATACCACTCTGTAACACAGGAGAAACAAGGTTTCAGTTGTACACAAGAGACCATGGTTCCATACCACTCTATAACAAAGAAAAATAAGGTTCAACCAAGGACCACTGAGGATAAACACTACAAAAATGCGTAGCAATACTCTGTTATCTCTCGCTGCACGAGGAGGAATAACTCTACGTGAATTATAATAATGGAATCCCTTTCGTGAATGAGGACACTGTAACGTCCCCAACCCTCCGACCAGGCAAGAGGACGCTATTAACACCAATACAAAAGGGCAAACAGCCCCCATGAACACGAACATGGATAAATGTTGATATTAAAGAAACTTAACATAATGCATACTAAGATGCATAAAACATACAAAGATACACAGTTATTCAACATTCAGCGGAAGCAACACACACATTCCAGCATTTAACATGTTCATCATAATTCATGGAACAGTAGATATAATTGCAGAGATGAAATAGTCAGCAGTACTTATCTTTTAATGAAGAACTCGCCTCGCAACCAGCTACGTCGCTGCAACATTCCACCCAACCATAGGTCAGTGTGCTCATCAATCTCTCAGCAACACTGCCACCCCCGAGTTGGGCATGATTCCTCAAGGACTAAGGGTCAATGCAGGCTTACACATAGCCAAGGTTTGCCAATCATCCAAACCCACACCGTAGGGTTTTACCAGGTCATCAAGGAGCTAGGATAGGCTAAATGCCAAGCTGGTGGCCTCAACACCAACTTCTCAAGCATACCCAGCCTCTAATCCCACTCTCAACAGTCCGAAGACCAACCACTGCATACCGCAGCAAAACAATCCCTTCACAGCTCTGTGAAGAAAGCAAAGACAATCGGGTGACAATCCCAACCAAGAGGCAAAACACAGCTCAAGCCACAAGGCAACTCAGAGTTGTTCTTGGAAACTTAGAGTTTTTCTTGGCCCTAGCGTGGCCAAAACAACTTAGCAACAACCCAAACCCAGGGTACTTCAGCAACCCAACTTCATAGTGAAAACTATGGAAACGTCACACAGTCCTGAAACAGAGGAGAAGCCAAACTCCCAGCGTAGACATGGGAAAACTCAACCAATGGATTTGGAAATCAGCAGTCACCCAACGTCCACGAACCCACAGCACACACAGTTCCCCAATGTAATGGCTGGAGAACTTACACAGGAAGAAAAGGGAAAAGAACAAACTCCCAGCCTGTGCGCAAGGGAAAAAGACACAGCCCAGGAAAAACATGGAAGAAACCCACACACAGTTCGAAATGGAAAAAGGAATCAGACTCTCAATGGCATCCAAAAATCAGGGGAAGAATGACAGCAACCCAAATTGCGGGTTAAACCAACAGCAGGCCAGAATCATGGATTAAAACCATGGCTAATTCACATACACATCAGAAATCATGCCCTTGAGGCCGCTCTTCCAGCTCGTCAGCTCTGCGTGAGGAAGATGAACCGGCCTCCCCCTTCACATCTCTGCGTGAGAGTGAACAGGAAATGGAGAGAATGTGATGGAGGTTGCTTGCCAACGTGAGGTCAACTCGCTGGTGGAGTGTACGTGTGGGAAAGGACTGACAGTCCTGCCACACTCCACTCCCAGCCATAACTGCCTCAACTACTCAACAAGACATTAAAGAGGTTGGATGAGACAAGGGAATATGGGCAAATCAAACAAGGTGGTAACACATGGATTTCCCCCCCATAGACCAAGGTTTGACATCCCTCACCCTTATCCTTTGGAATCATGCCCTTTTCATTTTAACGTTGCACTGCCGTAGCTGGTTGTGGGTTTATTTTTAATTGATGTGCGTGTTTACATGATTCCAAACTATAATGTGCCAAATAGCATGTTATACCATCGGCAACTACCCCTATTGCCGAAACATACACAATCGAATCGATGGTGGGGCTTTTGCCTTTAGCTCCTCACCATGATTAATTACATTATATACATCATGCAAATGAGGTCAAAATCGGGGTGTTACATTCCCCTCCCCCTTGGAATAACACCGTCCTCGGTGTTCTAATACACAGGAATACATATACAATACATACACAATTGCACATCAAAATTTCAAAATTTTGCAGATCTATCCCACGTTCAATTATTTACTTTGAACATTCAAGACCAAGCCCCTCGGCTTCCATGAACTTCTCCTGCTGGTTCTCAGCTTTCAGCTTATCCCGAAGTCTAGGAACTTTGCGGCTATTGCCCTCATCATGTTCCCTCATTGGGCAGTCCCGGCGTAAATGATGTCCTCCGCATCCCCAGCATTTCACTGGCTGCTTCATCTTTACCTGCTCAATTTCCTTTGAGTATTCATGCTTGGACTGTTTCTTAACGGGTCGCTTGGACGAATGTCCCATCACTGATCCACCTTCCTTTCCTTTGACGATTGCTCCCAGAAGGCCTTTCACCTCCCTTTGCAAACCAATAGAGTCTTGCAAAATCTGGTGGTTCATTTCATTCTGCCTTTTCTATATCTTGAGCATCTCCCCAAGATTCTCTTGGGTCTTGGAAATCATTTGAAGGAGACTTCCATCCAAGTCCAACAACTTTTGATCTGCTGCCATGATCAATGTGCACCACCGGGTTTCACTTTTCTCACCTGTGAAAT
>LPNX011103705.1:328067-373131 GCA_001517045.1 Pseudotsuga menziesii
AGATGGTGGCACACATCTACGGAAATTTTCCCCCAAAGGAAGAACAGTTCAAGAAGTGGAACAAAAGGTTCCAAGCCCATGCAACTAAATATGATGATCAAGAGAATGAGAAGAGGACTAGAGAAGATGAAGAATTTTGTGAAGAATATGTTTTGATTTCAACCCTCATAGGTTCGGTTTCAGATAAAAGTGATACTTTTCTAGTAGATATTGGTGCCTCCAAGCATATCGAAGGTTACAAGGATTCTCTCTCATGTCTTGTATAGATGTATTCCCTCACACAAAGTAAATCTTAGAGATGATTACCAATATCCCATCAAAGGGGTGGGAGAAGCCTCTTATAATCTAGACTCTAGAAAGTCCATGAATATAAAGGATGTTCTATATCATATTTAAAGAAGAATCTCCTTTCTATCTCAGCTTTATATAAGAAAGAGTTCATATTTTCTTTCGTAGATGAATCCCTTATGTGGTCAAAAGGGAAATATATAGATGATGCAGTGGTGATTGGGGTTGAAGAAGGAGGACTGTACAAATTAAAGGGTCATGCAAATTCATCCTTAATGGATAGCACCGTAAGCCCATGTGAATTGTGGCATAGAAGAATTTCTCATATACATTACAAAGCATTGCAAATTGTGAGAAAACTGGTGACAGGTTTACCAGAGATCCAGGTAGACCATGAAGGAGTGTGCAAAGGATGCGCATAATGAAATAACATAAGGAATCCTTTTCCAAAGAAATGACAGTAAGCAAAAGGGATCTTAGACATTGTTCACTCTGATATATGTGGACCAATGCAATCTACTTCACTAAGCGGGTATGTTTACTATGCTTCATTTATTGATGATTACTCCCACGAGACATGGATTTATTTCTTGAAGAATAAAGATGAAGTATTCAAAAATTTCAAGGAGTTTAAGGCTCTTGTAGAAAACCTCTCTGAAAATCAGATCAAAACCTTAAGATCAAATAATGGAGGTGAGTTCACATTAGATGAATTCAATGATTACTGCAAAGAAGCTGGGATTAATGGGGAGTTCACCATCCCCTATAATCCTCAATAGAATGGTGTGGCTGAAAGGAATAATAGATCTATCATGGAAGCAGTAAAATCCATAATCCTTGATCAAGATATATGTATGTAATTATGGGAAGAAGGAGCTAGAACAACAGTTTATGTACATAACAAAATCTCTCATAGTTCTCTTTAGAATAAAACTCCAAAATAAATGTTTACCAAAGAAAAGCCCGAAGTCAGTCACCTGAAGATATTTGGTTGTCTAGTATACATATATATTCCTAAGGAGAAGAGATCAAAGTTGGACCCTTCAAGAAAGAAGCGAATGTTTCTGGGATATAGTGAGCAATCAAAGGCTTACCGAATCTATATCCTAGGATACCGTCAAATTGAACTCAGCATAGATGTCACATTTGACGAAGATACAAATTTCAAAAAACAAGGAAAATTAAGGAAGATGAAGACGAGCATGAAGCTCTTAGAGTTACAAAAATCTCCAAACGAGTTAGAAATGACAAGGAAGAACATATTCCTGAGGATCATGAAATAACAGAACCTCATAGACCTAAGGAGTTACCTGGTGAGATGATCTCACACAAAAGAAGGCTTTCTTGGGCACGCGAAATAATTGAAGATGCGGAAATATATGGTGCTCCAGAAGGAACCCTTAGAGAAAGTAAGAACCCAAACCCATACCCCAGTTATGTGCCTTTGATGTGTAATCTCATTGACAAATAATCCACATGATTTGAAGAAGCAACAAAGCAAAAGGAATGGGTAGATTCCATGGTCGAGGAATACCAGTCCATTATAAAGAACAATGTATGGGAAGTAGTACCAAGACCGAAGAACAAGTCAGTAGTATCCTCGAAATAGATCTACAAAACAAATCATTTAGCAGACGTCAATATAGAAAAGCAGAAGGCAAGATTTGTAGCTCATGAATTCTCTCAAAAAGAAGGAATATACTATGAGGAGGCCTTTGCAACAATTGCAAGATACACCTCAATCAGAACCATCCTTGTCTTGGCATCCAAGATGAAGTGAAAGTTACATAATATGGGTGTAAAGACAAAATTTCCTAAATGGTGTGATAGAAGAAGAAGTATACACTGGAACAACCGCAAGGATTTAAGACAAATGACTAGAAGACTCATGTATGCAGAATAAATAAGGTGGTGTATGGGTTGAAGCAAGCACCCAGAGCATGGTATGGAAGAATTGATGGCTTCCTAATGAGTTTGGGCTTTACCAAGAGTAAAGAAAATACCAACATTTACTATAAGGTTGAGGATGATGGGCTTATGATATTACTATTATATGTGGATGATTAATTTTTTATAGGTGAGGATAATCCCATCAACAAATGCGAGAAGAAACTCATTGCAAAATTTGAGATGAAATACATTGGTATGATGCAAATTTTTTTAGGTCTTGAAGTATGGCAATATCATGGTGTGAGGGTCATTTATCCCCACAGGGTAACAGGGAGAGACTGCCCCAGAAGGTTATGTCTTTGTCATTTTCTAGAAGCCCAGAAGGATTACCAGGGAACTTGCCTTTATAAGTTAACTAGTATAATAATGTTGTGCAAATAAAGTATAAAAGGTTGCTTGTTTAGAGTATAGTGGAGCCTTCTCATCATTCCACCCATATGTGAGACACTGCCATTCCCTATTGTTCACCTATTCCAACTTATGAGTGTGGATCCCCTTATCCTTTATCACAGGTGCTTATAGTGTCGAGTTATCAAGTCATCTCTTTGGCCTTACCTGGTTTTAGTTTCCTTCACCCTTGACTAGCAAAAGGGATAAATCTATAAATGAGTATACATAGGAGGTTCTCGTTTAAAGAAACTAATCATTTTGATTTAGATTATTATATATGTATTGTGCTTATACTTGCCAACATAATCTTATTGTACTTGAATGTCACTTCTAACATAGATAATTGAGCATGCGTGTCCATTTTGTACTTTGCAGCATCAGAGTTTAGCACTTGGGTCATCATTTGATCATTCTTGACCTGGTCAACCCAGTGTTGACCAAGCCAGGAGCAGGGTTTAGGATGTGTTATAGATCGATGGTTATGGATGATGATATTTTATGGTCTACATGTGTCCATTAGACATATTCATGTTTCGGATGGTGATTTTCTATGATGGATTGTATTATTTTAGGATTATTAGCATTTACAGGCTTTATTATTATTATGGTTCTGACATGGATGGGGATTCTGATGTACCTTTGTGATGGTCATATTGTGTATGAATACTCATCCCTAGTTGGTTTGGACATTCTAAGTCCATTGGTGCAATTGGTTTTCAGTTTTAGGCAATTGCAAGAGAGATATGGGCCTTTCAGGCATTTTGCAGCAAATTGGCCCTAGGAAACTAAAAATAGAACACGGTGAAAATATTGGTGAGATATCATGGGGAGATGGAGTGGATACTTGGGGTGCATCCAAACGATTGTACCATATACCTAGGTTTACAGGCACATATATCCAATCATTGTTTTGTGTAGATGCTTCCCAAGTGAGATATTGGTGGTTTTATGTTCTCAAGGCAACAATTTAGTGATAAAAAATGGCTAATGAAGAAACCGATTTGGGAAATTAAGGTAAATTAATGGCATGGAATTGGTCCGAGTCACAATATTTGGGTCACCTTCATCATCCGACATCAACTTCACTTCTCTTGGTGTCCACACTTCCTTGATTTATGCAGTTTGAGGGTGTTTTGATGTATTTTGAGGGAGATAACCTAGTGATTTTTATCACTCCTTTATATTATTCACCACCACACCTTGTTATTGTCTCATGGGTCCATGCTAGTGAAGGATAACATGACCTCCTAGCTACACCGTGTGTTACTTTGTGGTCAATAGTCATATTTTATGTGGTGTTCCCCCTCATTGGGAATTTCTAGTGATGTGCCCCCTTGTTTTAGTGAGTTGATCCATGTGAGATGTATCTGGATAATCTTAGTTGTACATGAATATGATGTTATCTTATGATCTTGACCCTTGATATTTTTGGATCTAGGTTTTATGTACTTGAGAGATCTATATATTAAGATGCTCTCTCATTTGTAAAGGGACTTTTGGCTCTGAAAACATTGAATACAATAAAACATTTGCAGAAACTATTGGAATCATTGTGAATGTATTTGGATGTGATTGTTACGCCTCTTCCTTAGACATTTCAGTTGATATTGCACGCAAAAAATATTTTCATGTGGTAGTTGCACTGATCTTTTGTAGGTTAATGAATTGGTTGGAGGAGATTGCTAAGACGTCTTACATAGTCTTCTAGTCAAATCGTTTCATCTTCAAGGAGTGCTTCAATTGGCATTCGTACATTGGATCTGTTTCTGTAGATGTTGTACGTAGCTTGTCTTTTTCATCCGTAAACAAATCTCATTTGTAGTTTGATTTTGTAGGTGGAGAAGAGGGAGCGCACTACCTCCATCATACATTTTTTCATTGTCTTGTGTTAGATCTAACTCTAAATTGTAACGAAGTGGAAGGATCATCGACATCTGAGGTGGCCACAAGTATTTCAGGTATGATATGCAAGGTTAGTATTTTTGTTCATTATTTTCATTCTTTTGTCCATTTAAAACCCTTTCTTAAAAACCTAGTTTTGTAGATATGATAGATATGGTAAGTGTTTTATGACAACCATCAAAAATCACATGGATATTGTTAAATAAACCCTAGGTCTCGAATTTCACGTAAATTAGACTCCATTTGCCCCAAGATCTAGCACTAGTATCTCTAGGTGCAGTGCCCCCTTTGGGTGGGTGTCCTTTTTTCAGATCTATCAGTTGGGTATGCTTGAACCCGCTTGATTTCCATAGATCTATCCTTCAAGTTTCCCGATCTAGTCACTCCTTGCCACTATCTACTCTTTTGGGTCTTCCATGTCCATTTTTTCATAAACCTGTAGAAATAGCAGCTCCAATGCTATGAGGAAAGATGCTAAGAAGCATTGGAAATAGATCTTGCTACTAAGATAATTCTCACAAGCATACACAAGAAAAATAGAGAGAAGAAAATAGACTGAATCACATGAATGAAGAGATGAATATTGGAGTGTATCCTTCTATTGAATAATGATGAATAATAGTGTACATAAATAGTACATCCCTCATAAGTAAAATTGAGTTGTATTGGAGACACCTCATAAAGCTCGAAAATGTAGACTTACTAAATATGATAAACACCCACATGTGGCTAAAGAACTTCCCAAACTAGTCTATGTTATACCATGAAATGTCACTTCCCTGTCTGAGTAACGACTTCATCTTGTCGTTGCACAAAAGGACATTATGGATTGAAGTGACCATAACCTTACAGATGGATTGGATCCTTGATACATGCTTTCTCCTTCAGCTTTTCCACTTTTTAAGAATGAGGTTGACTTGCACTCGTGGTTCATTCCATTGAAACTCGTGTGTCACTCACAGGTAAGCCCATATGCAACCCACGAGTCATCTATAAAATTTGTAATCGTGACTTTCCTTAAGGGAAGTCGTGAGTCACTCACAAGTTTCCTTATATATAACCATGAGTTCCATTAAAACAAACTTAAAAATAAATGATGATTAGTTTAGGGGCAGTTGGGTTCGAATTGGTAACTTCCCTGACTCCCCTAACCATCCTAGGCCTTGAAACCTCTCCTCACCAACAACTATAAAGAGAGGGGAGGGGTTACTGTGGGTAGAGGATAGGGGAGGCAATTTTGAGAGAAAAGTTATGCTAGAGGAATCCATTGGAGAGAGGGGCAATAGGACTCAGTTCTTGGTCTGCAAAATAAGCTTGTCTCATATGGGGTTGTAATGTTTCATGAACTTCTTAAATAAGGAGTGTCTTTCTTCCATGTTTGTCTTAGTGCACACTTTTGTTGTTATGAATCATGATCTATATTGTTATTTATTTCTAAATGAAATTGCAATCTGTTTATGCTTCTTTATATATCAATAAGAGATACTATGGAGGAATATCAATCTATGTTGTAGGTATAGAAGATTAGACGACTGAGGAGCATCAGAGGAGGAGAGTTAGAGATTGGATCAACCGTCAGTAAAAAGGTACATGTCCTATTAACTCTATTTATTTTATATATGTTTCTAAACCATAGATGTCTACAAGAAATACCCTGGTATGTTGGTGACCCTAAGACCCCAAGTCATAAGGTAGATATCCCTCATAATAGAACTGGGAACTCCACTAGGGAGTCTAGTTTGTGTTGGGGCCTCTTCAATCAAGTTTTTTGTCAAGTTTTTGTTCTCTCTGTTTCAATTCATGATTTCCAACTATTGTCTTTCAGCCATGTATTTTTAGATCTTTAGGGTTCTTGGACTTGTTATTTTTCTTTTTGAAATTTTTGGGAACCACTCGTGGGTTTCTAGTACTTGCAATGACAATTTCTCTGTAAATTCGTGGTTTTCCTTGAGGACAGTCGTGAGTGACTCGTGGTTCTATCAAATAACAATCACGATTTCTTGTAGATGGGTATACAAAATGCTAGGGTTTGTATCCTTTGAATGTTTTTTCTATCCCACCTGCTTATAAGGTTGTGTCATGAGTCTATACTAGTCTGTTCCCTGTTGCAAATCTCCGTTATCTGGCTTTTAATACATCATTTTTTAGTAAGTTAGGTTGAATGCATGTTTATGCTTTCTCTTAGGTCTTCCCAGTTGGAACCTTTGGTTAAAGTATGAGTAGTTCTTGAGTGTTCTGATCTCTGTCAGTACCTATGTCTTCTCATCTCTATCTGTTTTCTTTATTAAGTTATCTTGACTTGCATTTTTTCCAAGTTGTTGATCTACCTTGTTTCCAACTTGAAGTAGTTCATCCCAAGTAGGATTTTGGCCCAGCTTTGTAGAGTCTTCAAGGTTGTGATTGTAAGACATGATTAGTGAATCTTGTGTTTACATATGTTCATGTTTCTGACTTTCTTAGGTGCATTAGTTTCCATTTAGCTTTTGTTTTTTGAAAAGATAAAATGAAAACAAAGCATTTAGTTGCATTGTTAGTCTTAGATAGGCTCATTTTATGTTCATTTTTAAATTATTTTCAAAAAAGAAAATGTAAAAAGTCTTTTGTTTTCCAAAGTTCATTCAGTAAATTTCAATTGTTTTGAAAAAGGGAAAAATAATTTGAATAACATTTGTATTTTTAAAAATTATTTTCTTTCAAAAGAGTCATAACACCATGATTTTCACTTCCGCTACCCGAGTAATATTAACCCTAAAAAGAACGCTATTAATTAAAATTTAGTAGTAAAATATTTTCTTTCTAGGGCCTACATCAACTAGCTTAGGATAGGATCTTGGACTCGATCATCTACAACTATCCAAGATCGTTTAAGCTCATACTTAGTGGCTTATCTCTTAGGAAATCCAAGTTTGCAAGAGATCAACCAGAAAGCTCCTATAACACGGGAGTTAAGAATGAGGTCGTGTGAGGGCTTAGTTGCGGAGATACCCCTCCAATACTTCATTCAAGCATATACCGGGATTGTTGTGCATGGGGTTCTTTCAGTACCACCTTTGGCCCCATGAGGTGCCAGTGTTGTTTGAATTTCAAGCTTAGCTACCCTACCCATGCACACCAGGCTAATCATCCCATGCTCTCATTTGGAAAATATATCTTTTACCCGCCTTTTTTCTGATACTTAGGATTTTTCAGTGGTGCAATTTGTGGATTGCTTGTGATCTAGTATGAACTTTAGGTGTGTGATTTAAATATTTAGCTGTGGAATATCAACCTCCTCATAGGTCTCGATGTAACCTTCATCCGCTTTCAACAATGGATCCTCCACCGCCACCTCAAAGGTGGAGATTGGACACAAACATTTATTTTGAATCAACTGGTGTCAGTGAAAGTCCAGGGGAACCTAAACTTCGTTATATTCAGGCTGATCCTTTGTTAGTGGAAATTGAAGATTTGCAAGATGAATAGTTTGCAAGGAACTATAATTCGCCTCTTACTGAGTTAAGAGATCTTGTTTTAGTGCAAGTTCGTCCGTTCGGTCCACCTGGTATTTGTGTTCCTTTGGGTTTTGTTATGTCTAGTTCAGGAGAAGGTCTGGGGGATATGTCTTCCCCCACTTCAACCATGATGGATAGTGGATTCTCTTTTTCACTAGTGAGTGCACCAAGGCACAATATATCTACCGCACTAGTGGTGTCCTTAAACTTCAATTCATCAACTTCGGTCTCTTCAAGTTCCCGAGTGGCTAATCCCTCAGCACCTTCAAACACTATTGGTCTGTCTAACATGGTTGTCACTGGGATACCCAGTGTGCCTTTTACTTCTTCTATGTTATTTCAAAACACTCAAAGCGATCCTAGTGGTTCCACATCCTTTTTTCCAAGGATTTCCTTGGTATGGATGACATATTCCTCCACCCCCCCCTTATGTAGGTCCTTCACCTACTTATGTTGGTGTGTCATCTAGAATCCCGAGCCCTTTTTCAGGGTTTAACTTTCAAACTTGTAGTCAAGTGTTGGATGCACCTTTCAAAATCTTTCCTTTCTCACTTTTCATTGGGGGAATCATAGCTCCTGTATATGCAACTCCAACTTCAGCCGAGATCAGTCGAACACGGTATAACACACCTCAGGTCAGCAATTCTTTGGCCTTTGGATGGAATCCATTTCAAAAAATTGCTACTTCCTCACATCCAATGGCTAGGGGTAACCGTCAACCTCTTTTTTGGGAACACTGGTGCGAGTGCTTCCTCGCCCCAAACTCCTCAATATCAATCTTCAGCTATGCCCATATTACCCTTTATGACAACTTTAAACTTGCCAGACTTATTGAAACTCATGAATAACCTTGTGTGCCACGATCCAACTTGGCCACCGGTTCTGATTAAATTACCATATAGCATTCCTAAGTTTGAAGGGAAAACTAGAGAGGATTCGGGTGACCATGTCAGGACGTTCCATTTGTGGTGCTCCTCCAATATGTTGAACGATGATTTGATTTGGCTGAGTATTTTTCAATGAACTGTTACCAGTGTAGTGGCTAAATGGTATATCGAACTATCGTATGTTGCCTATGACAATTTTCTTGATTTAGCAATCATTTTTCTGAATCACTTTCAATTTCCTATATGGTATGATGTCGATACAAACCTTCTATCGACCTTTCAGCAAAACAAGGCCACTCCCATATTTAAGCACATTCAGGAGTGGAAAATGAGAAAGAGGCTCATTAAAGTCAATATTCCTCTTGAATTCATGTTGGAATGGTTTTTGAAGTATTTATTGTCGTATATTTCAAAAGATGTTTCAACTTCGAGAGTGACCTTGTTAGATTTTTATCATTTAAGCAATATGATCTAAGACCTTATTTGAGAGAATAACATGCACAACAATAATCACAAGAGACAAGAGACACAAAGATTTTCCTCGAGGAAACCATAAAGGAGAAAACCCCACAACTTCCTCAAAGATAGAATGAGCACCAATGGCAGCAGTAAAATCCAAAGACAAAAAGATGATCTCCAACAGTTGTTCTCTCTCTCACTTGTGTGAGCACTTCCTCTCTCACTCATGCGCCCCAGTTGAGTGAGTGTGTGTGACAAATAGAGAGCCTCACTCTCTATTTATACTAATTTCCAACTTGACAATTACTTACCAGGGCTGTCATCTCTAGGAGAGTCTAATAACCCTAGTGCCCCTCAACTGTGGGGACTTTACCCTCCGATCAACAAAGAGGGTTAACCTTAACTCAATTGTGGGGACTATTTCCCCGACTTACAATGGAGGGTTAACCTCAATCACTTTACATGACTTTATTATATTAATGACTCTGACGATAGAAACATCGAGGTACAATATATGATATACTAGTGAATACATTCTGAAGTTACAAATACATCAACACTCCCTCTTAATTAGGAAGGTATTCTCTTGACATAATACATCAACGGAAGTCTTCTTCTCTGGATCATCATCAAAACTAGATCATCACTAGATCATCATCAAAACTGGATCGTCATTGGATCATCATCAAAGCTGGATCATCACTGGATCATCATCATCATCACTGCTTCCGCTATCTCGATCAACTAGTGCTATCTCTCAATTCTACTCGTCATAGGAATTTCTACAGAGCCAACCCTTTTTCATGCCAATTGTAGGCCTAGCCTCCATGTAGGTATTCATCTTCTTCAGAACTTATATCTGACCATGGGAGGAACACATCCAACATCCATGTCAGAAAGTCCCTCCCAGCACTTACATTTGACCATGCAAGGAACACATCCAGCATACATGTCAGAAATTCCCGCCCAACACTTACATTTGACCATGCGAGCGGAACACATCCAGCATACATGTCAGAAAGGCTCTGCACTTACATCTAACCATGCGAGGAACACATCCAACATACATGTCAGAAAGGCCCTGCACTTACATCTGACCATGTGAGGAACACATCCAGCATACATGTCCAAAAGGCTCTGCACTTACATCTGACCATGCGAGGAACACATCCAGCATACATGTCAGAAAGGATCTGCACTTACATCTGACCATGCGAGGAACACATCCATCATACATGTCAGAAAGGCTCTGCACTTACATCTGATCATGCGAGGAACACACTAAGCATACATGTCAGAAAGGCTCTGAACTTACATCTGACCATGGGATGAACCAATCCTACCACCATGCCAAAAAGGAACACGAACTCATCACTTCCCCTTGGAAGGAACCTCGATCTGGAGAACACCAAGCTTCTCCCAGAAGCACTCAAACTTCACTCTGGCCATTTCTAGCATAAAATCACATCAGGGCTGATTACGTCCAAGGATAACCTACAACCTTAGCCATGACCGATTACATATGAGGACAACCTACAAGATTGTTTACATCTGAGCAACCTATGAGCTTCACTAGGATTTATGCTCAGACAACCTGTCTCACCGACTATGCTAGAACTCCCTCTTTCAAGAGATCTCGATCTGGATCACATACTAGAGCTTCATTGCTCCTCTCTGCATCATACAAAAATGCAAGTCAGATCAATCAAATCAAATGGTAGTTTTCAAAAGAAACATACTACCTCCCAACTAGCCAAGCAAGTGGCAACATATTTTGCCACGGCTATTCTCAGCGCCATGCAGGACTCCTTCCTGCTAAACCAAGAGATCACACCTGATCCCATACTGAAGTAGCACCCTGAAGTGCTCTTCCTATCAATGGCACTTCTTTCCCAATCCGAATCCACATAATCCTCCAAGTTAGTCTTCTGATTCGCTTCATACTTGAGCCCATACTCAACTGTTCCCTTCAGGTACCTCAATGCATGCTTTACAACCATCAGGTGAACATGTCTCAATGTGTTCATAGCAAAGAAAATATATGGTCTCGTATTCGTCAAGTACATCAAGGAACAAATCATCTAACAATACATCATGGAATCAACTGACTCTGATGAAGCAACACTCAATAGCTTCAGGTTTGATGCCATAGGTGTGGTCATGGCCTTGCAGTCCATCATATTAAACCTCTTCAAGATCTCTATTGCATACTTCCCTTGTCCCAGGGAGATTCCATCCGCATTCTGCCACACCGCCATGCCTAGAAAGTAGTGCATCATATCCAAGTCCTTCATCTCGAACTTGGCATCAAGTCTCCATCTTGCAACTTTAATGAGTTCCTCTTTTCTGTCAGGAACAAGTCATCGACATATAACAGGAGCATCACTGGTATTCCTCCTTCAACCTTGAAGCAAAGGTTGGAATATGCTTTACTCTCAGTAAATCCTAGATCCATCAGTAAGCTGTCCATCCTGTCATACCATGTCAAACCTCAGGATCTTCTGCAGTCACTCCCTCTGAAGTGGAGCATCATTCTTTCATACTATATGTATTATGTACCGGAGTGACAAGTAGTTTCCTCTGCTACTAACATTCTATGTATCCATCTAGGGTCACTAGATACCAAGATCATCTATCTTGAACCTTTTCAAAAGTTCTTCTCGCACCCATCTGTGAGCTTGTCATCCTCTATAGGCTTTCATCTTTAACCTTGTAGCAAAGGTTAATATCTTCATCACTCTAGGTGATCTTCAAGCTCTTCATCTATGTGTTATCCCATGGGTGCCTTCTTATCTCGAATAAGGCCTTCTTTCATTTGCATGCATGAGTCTATATGTCATGTGTCTTAACTTCTTATTGCTGCAAATGTCTCTTCGTAGTCTATGCCTTCTTTCCATGAGAAGCCTCGTGCTACGAATCTTGCCTTGTATCCCATGATGTTTCCATCTACTACATGCTAGATCCTGTAGATCTATATGGAAGATACTACGGACTTCCCTTCAGGTCTTCGATATCGCATTCTAGTCATCATTCTTCATTTTGTATTATTAGAGTGAATCTTGAACTGTCATCACTTGTTCTTCAGAACAAGTCTTATCCTTCTTTTCTTGTAGGCGATTGTACACGATCTTTCCTAGAAGTCAATTGCACTAGTTGTATGGTTAGAAAAATTTCATAAGGCATATTCATAATGAAAAATTCTTATGCATAAAGATACATCCATGCAACTATTTTAGCCAATAAAACATTCATCCATTTCTCACGAAAACTTTCTAGATGTCTTCCATCTCTACCAAGACATCATTGAGATTGTGCACTAATCCAATGTTTCAGCAAAGAGGTTTCATTCTAGATAAGTAACAACAGAGAGTTGTATAGCACCATGAGCTACTTACCCATCACATGCATATTAGTAGTATACTGTCATTAATGCAAACATTCTATCATGCATAATACATCAACTGAATATAAACAAATACATAACAAAAACATATCATGAAATGACAATTGAATACTTATCTTTATTTGTTTCGTGGGTAGACTCCTTTCAACTTCATCATCTTCTTCATTCATAACATCATCATTTATTATCCAAATGCTAAGATGGATAAGAGGTTCTTCAAGAATTGAGTTCTTCATATTCCCCATTGCTTGAGGGATCTTCTTTGAATCTTGAGCACTTGACCTTCAGTTGCTCCCATCTTCTCTTATTATGGGTTGAGCTTCATCTTTTGTGTGCTGTTCCCAGACTCTTCTGAAAGTAATCACTTCCTTCTGGCACACATTCCTTGAATGAATGAATCCCATGATCCTGGGAAGCCATTCATGGTGGTTATCACAACTTCTACATTCTCCACTTCTCCTTGTACTTCTTCAAGTTGTTCTTTGATTTGAGAGACCCTTGTAAAGTATGACTACATGGTCTCTACATTATGGATCTTCACATTCTTCAACTGTTTTCTCAAATTAATGTTCTGATTTATGTTCTTCCCTTCAAATAGCTTGGTCAATGAATCAAATATCTCTTTAGGTGTCTTTAGGGAAGACACTTGTGTTATAAGGTGATCCTTGATTGAATCAACAATGATCTTCTTTGCCTTGACCAAGTTCTTCTTGTGTAAGGCTTTAGCTTCATCTCCCTATGGAACTGGAACCTCTCCACTTATGTAGGTTTCCAATTCATTTTCTTCAAGAACCAGTGAAATCCTATAATTCCATGCTCATAATTTTTCAGCTTCACCAAGCTTGTCATCAAGCTGGTGTGATTAGTCATCTTGAAATGAGAACCTCAAATGTAAATAGCAAAAGAATAGATCTTTACTGATTTGAGGTGTCCATCCTAGTTCCGAAGCTCGCTGATCTAGGGTTTGTCAGAGAAACCCTAATTTTCAAAACTTGGAATTTCAAACTTCTGATTGGATATAAATATAGGCCTCTTCAAGGCGAGCTATCCAATGTACTCATTTTCTGAAAACAATGGAGGGAAGCTCCCAGAACAGGAAGCCCTAGTTTACCAATTTCTTCTGCAGAAATGTTCGATACTATTTCTGCAGTATATCTAAAAGTAATACTCATCTGTGTCTAAAATTTCCTACTGAGCTAACCTCATCTATCCTCTATCCAACTCCATAGGTTTTACCAGAATTGGTTTCACCAATTGGTACTTATGAGAGTTTTCCCAAGGTGACTTATTTCGGGATTGTTCAGCATAGCGAACTTGTACGGACTGCCACGTGTTCCTATTTCATCATCAGGGTATGAAACTTTTACCACAGAAATTACAGTCCGTGCCCTATCTGGAACATCTTGAGAAATTTTATTTGGACCTTTGTACCCTGAGATATAGAAATTCTCCCTAGGTGTCCTGTTTAGGGATGAATCCTGGAAGAGGATGGAACCCTAATTTGAAAGAAACATATCTCACATAATATAGTGAATATGAGACTGAAATTTTTACAAAGGGTACATCAGGATTATATATTCATCCTATGAAAATTTTGGCCAATGAGAATTCTTCAATCCCGAGATATGGAGAATGTACCAAAAATACCTGTTTGAGTATTTTAGGTCCAGGGTCAAACTAGGGTTTGACTTTCCCGGAGTTTTACCCAACCAAAAATATCGACTAAAATTCGATTTTGATGAGGAGAGAAATCCTATGCTGGGCTCACTCAAAAATTTATCTTCTATGCAAATCCCTAATTTCCTGCAGCAAAGACTGAAAATGCCCAGAATCAAATTCTGCTTTGACAGAGAGATGCGCCCTTCAATGGAGAGTTATCCTAGCCTCCTTTTGCTGATGGATTGTGGAGAGAGACCCAAAAAGTAAGAAGCCCTAGCTTCTGCAACTACACAATGTATTCTTCTTAGGCTAGCTCCGATACCATATTAGATTTTTATCATTTAAGAAATATGATCTAGGATATCATCTGAGAGAATAACATGCACAACAATAATCACAAGAGACAAGAGACATAAAGATTTTACTCAGGGAAACCATAAAGGAGAAAACCCTGCAACTTCCTCAGATATAGAATGAGCACCAATGGCAGCAGTAAAACCCAAAGACAGAAATATGATCTCCAACCGTTATTCTCTCTCTCACTTGTGTGAGCACTTCCTCTCTCACTCATGCGCCCTAGTTGAGTGAGTGTGTGTGACAAATAGAGAGTCTCACTCTCTATTTATACTAATTTTCGACTTAACAATTACTTACCAGGGACGACATCTCTAGGAGAGTCTAATAACCCTAGTGACCCTCAACTATGGGGACTTTGCCCTCCGATCAACAAGGAGGGTTAACCTTAACTCAATTCTGGGGACTATTGCCCTGACTTACAATGGAGGGTTAACCTCAATGACTTTACATGACTTTATTATATTAACGACTCTCCTGATAGGAACATCGGGGTATAATATAAGATATACAAGTGAATACATTCTGAAGTTACAAATACATCAATAAACCTCGGAGGAGGATACCATACTCAAGGGCTAACAAATGGATTTGATCTATGCTCAGTCTGGGATTCTCTATGAGATTACTCCTGAGGCACCAAGGTCCAACACGGAATTTTCTAAACCCAACCCTGTACCACATGTCAATGGCATAGTAGGTTCAGTTGACACACAGACTGTAGAATCATTGGCCAAACAAATACATGAACTGTTATCGAAGCAATTTGCAGCAGAGGCAGCCAAGGCTGCCACCCCCTCACCTCAGAATGTGAATGTTTATACTGCGTAATCTACCTAAAAGGGCACTCAACATCCTAGTGGGAAAAAGAACAAGGGTAAGAAGGGTGAGGGAGGCCAGAATAAGCAGAAACCCACAAATAATGTTGAGGGGGGGGGGAAGAAAAGAAGAAAGTCAAGTTTCCTTGCAAGCTCTGCCAAGAAGACCATTTGATATATCAATGTCCCTTAATGGATCAAGCAAAGAAGTTGTTGAAACAACAACAACAACCTATCATCCTGAAGGATCTGTTCCTGCAAGGACAGAATGCAACTTCTAGTGATCTGAAGAACGCTAGGGGCATGCAAAATGATCCTTCTACTGATCAATCATTTATCAATATCGTTCAATCCCATACCTTACTACAGACCAGAGCCAAGAATTATGAAATAGAGGCTCAACAGAAAGATAAACAAATTGTCGAAACATCAACCCCGCTTTCAATGGATAAACTGGTTGATACTATGTCGAAAATACCGAAAGGTGTTTTCAAAAGTACATTTCACAACCTTAACGCGAGGGCCACTTCGAACTACTTGGTTGTAGAAGAGTTGGCCCAAATTCCTTGTGCAATGTCAGCCTTAGAAGTGTTGCAGAGTTGTCCTTTATAGTGAGATGCACTTTTGGCGGCCATCGGTAGTATGGAATTTGCGATCCTGATGCCTAATTTTAATCTTTATGATGTCAAACCATGCCTACCTTACCATGCGGACTTTTTGATTGATGTAGCCCATGGTGGAAAACCATTGGATGAACAATGATAGATGAAGGTGCATCCACATGTGTAATGTCGATTTCATGTTGGAAATCTCTGGGATCCCCTGAGTTGGTCCCATCTAACACTTTGTTGACTGCTTTTGATGGAAGGTCTTTCTTCCCACATGGTATCATGTCATCTTCTGAAATAAAACTGACAAGGAAAACAATCTCTGTATAAATTGAAGTTGTTGATGCCCCTATGGACTATAACTTACTTTTGGGGAGGAGTTGGACCTATGCGATGTGCATTATTCCATCGTCTGTTTTTCGAGTCCTTGTGTTCCCACACGAAGTAAAGTTGGTAACTATTGACCAACTGTCATATACTCGGAAGGGTCGTATGGAAACTTCAGAGTAACGTACCCTTGATTGATCAGTCGCACCCGATGAACGAGAGTTTGGGAGTTGGGGTGTACACATCATTGATGGGAAGTTTTGATATTCCTGCTCCTATAAACTACATAGGCACGACTATTGTAGGGAAGAATGTCTCTACAGTTGTATATAGAACTGACCCGTGGGTTCTCCCTTCTCAAGACGAGCCTCAAGTGCCCTTATCAATAATAGAAGTGTTCTACCAAGCTATATTCGATGCTACTGTTAATTCCATCTCGAATCCTCCAGTCTCAGAAGAGTCAAATGAAGCTTACTTTCCCGCATGGGCAGAGAACTCAACTTATTTTTATGACTACATAGATATGGTTTTTTCATCTGGTGAAGCCATTCTGGAAGATATGATAGGACCTGAGAAAATTTGTGAAGATCTACATCACAAGTCCTACTTGCTTACAGACCTGAGAAAGATAGAAAATTATGAGTTCTATGTGAGACTAACTAAAGGTGTTAATCAACTTGTGAATCCTTTTCCCAATGAGGGAGTGTTTTCCAAGGGGAACATGGCCAACATTTCCACCACCATACTTATCAATATCTCTACCAAATCGGATCTCGTGGAGAATGTGCATATCGGAGCAAACTCTTCACCTGAAGAGATTGTTAGCTATACTGCCTTATTTAAGGAATCGCGCGATGTCTTTGCCTGGTCTTATGAGGATATGCAAGGCATCGACCCATCAATTGTGGAGCATGAGATCGGAACTTACCCTAATAGTAAACATGTTCGACAAAAGATTAGACCTGTGAATCCACGAAAAATGACAACCGTTAAGGATGAAGTGGAAAAACTGTTGAAAGTCGGTTTCATTTACCCTATCTCTCTTATGAAATGGGTATCCAATATCGTTTTGATTGATAAGAAGCATGGGACTATACGCGTTTGTACAAATTTTTGAGATTTGAAAAAGGCTTGTCCTAAGGACAACTACCACACACTGTTCATTGATCAGATTATTGATGTATGTGTGGGTAGCGAGGTTTTCTCATTTTTGGATGGTTTTTAGGGATATAACCAGATTCATATTAAACCCGAAGACCAACAAAAAACTGCCTTTATTTGTCCCTGGGGTACGTTCACGTACAAGAAGATGTCTTTTAGCTTGAAGAATGTCGGGGAAACCTTTCAACGTGCAATGAACTTTGCTTTCCATGATATCAAGCACATTGTCAAACCATACCTAGATGATCTTATATCCCATTCTCAAAAGAGGAAGGATCATTCGGATCATCTTCGCTTAGTTTTTGAAAGATGCAGGCACTACAAGATCAGCTTTAAATACCCATAAGTGCGTCTTCTGTGTCAAATCGTGGCGACTTTTAGGCTTCATAGTCTCCAAAAAGGGTATAAGGGTCAATTCGTCGAAAGTAGAGGCAATTATTAATCTGTCTCCTCCTCAAACTATCAAACAACTGCAAAGTCTACAAGGAAATTCAAACTTTCTCAGATGATTTATTGTGAACTATGCCAAGATCACTAAGGGATTCATGCGCTTGCTCAAGCAAGAGACCCCATTTCTATGGGACGAAGTTTCTCAACAATCCTTCGAGGAATTGAAGAAAGCACTGCTATCAGCTCCTCTTTTGCACTTGTTAGACTACATGAAGGACTTCATATTGTATCTGGCTGCATCTGAGTCTGCGATTGGTGTAGTGTTACTTCAGGAGGAAGACAAGCTCCAGGATCATGTTATCTATTATCTCAGTCACACTTTGGCTGGTCCTCAACTGAGGTATTCCCATGTAGAGAACTGGCTCTGGTGGCAGTCTATGTCATTCAAAGGTTGAGTCATTACATTTTACTGAGGACAACCATTGTGGTTTCAGACGTGAATCAATTTCAGTACGTTTTATCCCGACGAATAATCGGGGGAAAGTTTAATAAGTAGATTTTCATTCTCCAAGAGTTTGACCTAGATTTTTAGTTCGCCAAGTCAAAGAAGTCCCTAGTATTCATGGAGCTTATCTCAGAGTTCTCGAGTCATGAAAGCGTAGTAATAGAAGATGAGTCATTCCTTGATGAGCACATTTTCTTAATTTCAACCTCTAATCATTGGTACAGAGATATCCTAGTATACCTCCAGACTTTGAAGTGTCCTACGACCTTCTCACGGGAAGATCGGTGCAAGTTAAGGTTAAATGCAAAAAACTACCTCATAATCGGTGATACATTATATAGACAAGGGGTAGATTCCATCTTACGTCGATTCCTTACCCATGAGGAGGTTGAGCTTGTCCTGAATGATTCTCGTAGTGGAGCATGTGGGGTTCATTTATATGGGTTAGCAACTACCCAGAAGATATTGCGTGTCAGTTATTTTTGTCCTACCATCTCCAAAGATTGTGTAGAAGCTGTAGAATGTTGTCATCTGTGCTAGCTTTACACCAGAAAGATGCAATCGTATCCTAGTCCTTTTTTTCCCATCATCGCGGTAGGGCCCTTCACCAAGTGGGGGGTGTATTTCATGATTTTCAACCCAGTGTCTATTGGGGGGCCCAAGTATATCATTCTTGTTGTTGAATACTTTACGAAGTGGGCAGAGGCAATGCCTACCTTTAAAGCCGATGGTGAGACGATGGCGCATTTTGTGTTCAATCAAATTATCACCAGGTTTGGTATTTTGAAGTAGATTGTCACTAACCATGGTGAGACATTATCAGAACAAGATGATGATAGAGTTGACTAATATGCTGGGTTTTAGGCAAGACCACTCATCTTCCTTTTACCCATGGGCGAATGGGCAAGTAGAAGCAATTAACAAAACTTTGAAAACCATTCTCAAGCGAACTATTAATGTGAGTAGGTCAAACTAGCACATCATGTTGTATCATGTGCTTTGGGTGTATCAAATGAATGTTAATACTGCCACAGGGTTTTCACCCTTCCAGCTTGTTCATGGGGTGGAAGCAGTCACACCGGTGGAATGCGAAATACCATCCTTAAATATTGGCATTCACGTACTTCCTGATACTTCTGAGATAGAGAAATGTTTAGTGCATATTGAGTATCTATATGATCAGTGCAAAGATGCGCTCACAACAAACGAATCACATAGGAAACAAGTAAAAAACTAATATGACAAATCCATTAAACCTAGGGATTTCTCTGAAGGAGAGCTTGCCTTGGTCTACGACCAGGATAAGGAAACCCTGGGGGAAAACAAGTTTAAATCTATGTGGTTAGGGCCATACGTTGTGTCAAAATTCCTAAAGAAGGGTGCGTAAGATTTAGTTGATTATGATGGTAATAAGTTGCCTAAGTCCCGAAACATGCTCTACCTGAAAAAGTATTACGCTTAGTCATTATGTTTTTTCTTGTATTACAAATGTATAATTTTTTAAATGGTCATTAGTGGTTAGTGTTTCTTATGTAGTCTGGTGTTGTTTCAGATGTCCTTGGAGTGGTTCGTAGGGTTCGATGATGGTGCCAGTCGTCACACTTGCAACCTGGTTTCAACTGCTTGGGTCATTTATGCACCCACAAGACAACTGGTTTCCTCAGGAGGCACTTGCTTAGGTTCTGCAACTGACAATGTAGTTAAATACAGTGTTGTTATTAAGATTCTTTGGGATGTTATATCGCATGGTATCACCTGCCTAAAATTCAAACTTGACTCTCAGTTAGTGGTCTCTCAACTCAATGGGGTCTACCAAGTGAGACACCCTACCCTTTTACGTCATTTTTTGAGGATTAGGTTACTTGAATTTTTTTTTGAACATATTATATATCAACACATTTCAAGAAATCAAAACGCTATTATTGATGCATTTGCTAACTACATTTTAGGCTAACATTTGTCACACACTTTGTAAAATGAATACACATATACATAGAGACACATGTAAATAACCGGATATATATATACATATAAAGCAGGTCCATATACATCGAGTTCTGGTCCGAACATCTAATAAATATGCACATCAAAAATACAAAACAGGATCGTAATCATTCATGTGCTAAAAAATATGGAAGCTCCTCAGCCTCATCAGTTGAAGCTACCTCCACGGCCTCTCGGTAACATAGAATAGCCCTGAACACCTTTCGGAGTAGGCATAACCAGGATGGAGATACACCCACTACATGCTCCTGCATGGCCATAGGAATCCTCTCCATCCTCAGTGTTGGTACATCATGGGTAAGCTTGACCAGATTTCCCTCCACAATACGAAGCATAGCTTCATCTCTGGCTCCGTCTATTGGTCGTACATAAGTTCTAGGATGTCCATTTGGCCGGACAGGTCCAATACTAGCATATCATCAAAAGACGTTTCAGATTCGAATAAAATACATATGTATATAACAATTATGAATAAAAAATTCATAAAATTTTAAAATTTTAAAAAGTAAGGACTCACCCATGTCTCCCCATGCTTCTCCTAGAAGGAGAACTAACTCGAGATCGCCACAAAAGTCCAAACCTGCATACGGGAACTGCTCCAAAGCAGGCACCTAGCGGCTCCACCCTAGATAGAAATCGTCATCATAGCCACCATGGCGGAGGAATACATCCCCCCATCATGTAAGTCTAGGCTCACGGGGAGGGGAGGGTGGAAGTATCACTGTGGGACTCAGAGCAAGAACCCTCTCGAAGAAGAAAGAAACCAAGATACTCGCATAGACGAAGTTCTTCTTCTTCCTTGTCCTGCAGTCTGAGAATTGTTTTTTCATGACCAAGACCAATCCCGAACACCAGTCAAAGACCACACCTCGAAGACACTCCACTACTATATGCATGTGTCCGTGTAGCTAAATGTAATGCTGACGACCCCACCACTCTAACAATAGTGCTCACAAGCACTTTCAAAGGGAAGTTGGTGATCTGTGCAATCGAGATTTGTGTCCCCGATTTCTGTGTTCCAGGTAAACAATACGTGTTGACATAGTCTTGCATGCTAAGGGGATCAACCCCACAACCGATGCCACCCAAGTTGATTACTGCCCCTCAAAGAGATAATTCGGTAACAAAGTATATGTCCTCTGCAATAAGCTCTAAGGTCTCCCCCTGAAGATCAAACATTACAAACTCATGATCCCATAACCGTACTAACATATCTAGCAGTCAAACTTGGGATCTCCTATTTGGAGGGCATTAAGCGTCATTGGATCCCCCATTGCCAACCTATCAATGTCTTTGTGTTCTCTTTCCCTCCACTCTAGAACTATTTTGTGCTGCAAAAGAGAGTTTTTTGCCATTAGATTCATCAAAAAACCTTATTTCACGCCACTCGCGACTGTCCAGTAGGAACAAAGCGTGTCACTAGTGGGTTCCCCACTTCAAACCCACAATTACTTTGTGAACTTTTGACTTTGTAGTGGGCCACCCGCAAGTGCTGCATGGTGCCCTTAAAGTTTGCCAAAAACATCAAATAAGCATGGAAATCAAAATTTGAAAGCATGAAATCAAAGATGAAGGAAATACGAGTTACCTGCAACTTGCAGATCGGAAATTCGTCCATTGGTTTGATCACACGAACCGTTTGAAGACTGGAGGTAAAACTTGCACTAATAGTGGTAAAAATCAAATGAAATGTTTTTTAACCAATTTTCACTATTTATAGTAAAAAATTTAAAATTTTTACATACTCATATATAGTTTTCGTCATTTTCTGTCATTTGAACTAATGTTGATTGTTTTTACCTAGTTATTATGGGTGATGGATGAAATTGGAGTATGTTTCTTTTGCATTTAGGATAGGATTTTGTCCCCTTTTGCATCTTGCACTTATACCTTATCCCCTGATGAACCTTGGGGTCTCATTTTTTATCCATGGACTATGAATTGCAACCACTTCTTACCCTTCAGACATCGTTGTTCTTCCATGGTTAGAGCCTACCTCACATGGGTTACCCTAGCTAGAACATTTTTTTATCGATTCTGGTACCCATACCACATTTTGCTAGGTTGCGGGAGCCTTCATAGTTGTTTTTCACACAAAAATGAGCCTCATTTTGTATCTTTTATTGAACTACCTTTGATTCTAAGGCTCCCTCCCTATGGAGTTATCTTCAAGCCCTGTCCCGACTCCTTAAACATGACTAGATAGCCAAGTTGCTTATTCTTTTAGACTCGTTAAAGGAAATGAAGGATCATCCATAGCAGTATAAGTTTAACCCTTTTCCGAACCCTATGGATTATTTACGAAAAAAGAATACTCTATTTTCTTCGGAATCTAGAAGAGTATCTTCAGGTATAGATTTATCTCTTTTATGGGCCTAGAGGACTAAACTTACAGAAAATGAACCTTTTTTTAGATTACTTTTCTCTTTTTAGTGCTCTAGACCTAAACATGAAAAATATTTCGAGCATTCTTCATGCCATTGTCATGCTCGTTAAACCTCAGTACAAAGCATCGAGTTTACTGTTGTCTGTCCCATTCTCGTAAATAAATCGAACTTTCCAAGTGGTCTTGCCTTCCTTCACACTCGTTAAATTAAGGCTAGATGCTTGCTTTTGAAGGAGTGTTGGTTATGTGATAATTTACCCATTGCATCGGTTGGCAGCAACTCATCCTTGAACAAAGCACTAGTTTTAGTCTCTTGATACTCATGTCTCAGTTTTTCACTTCTCAACTCAATTATCACTTTGAGTCATTACTCCTCCACTTGTCCTAAATACATGGGGAATATGTCCATGTCTCCTACACATGGCAGAGGAGTCTAGTTGTTCCAGTTGAAATTCTAAAGCTTTCTTGGGTCATCTCTGTGTCGTGCTCACTGCTCAAGGATCTTTACCTCCTGTCTGTTCATCATGATCCCTATTGTTTCCATATATGAGATCACCTTATGTACATCTTCCATTATCCAGTATACTAGTAACTCATGTGACTTGTTGAAGGACTCAGTGCCTTCCACCTCGCAAAATGGCTTCTGATCAATACCTCCTGTAGAAGAAGAACTATAGTTTCAAAGATAGTACCTTAGGATCCACTGTTCATATTGGTGGACTCCTATGCATTGGTTATTAATACAACTCTCTTGTACTGACACTCCGATGGCATCCTTCCATGTTCGACTTCAACTCATGTATTCACATGGTAGGATTTGTACTGGTTTATATGGATTTAGAAGAATACCTTGGGTTACAACCTATATAACCTAAGTTGCGCAAGATTGTGCCATGCTCTATGATACTATTTCTAGTTATTGAAGATCTATCATTGTACTATTGTGCCTTTGATCCACCTTTGTAAAACATATGTGGCCCTATTGCCTATACTATATGATGTAAATGAATCTTGTAAAGGAGCTAGTGTTCCACATTATTGAACATGACATCCTCAGTGATGATTTTGTAAATGACCTTGATTTGTCTGTTTTAGGTACTTCTCTGCGACCTTGATTCTAAGTCCTCCGAGTTAAAAAGATTGTAATGTATTTTGGTCATCGCTACCCTCTAACCTCATACATTAGGGGGCCTCTGTTATACCATGAAATGTCACTTCTTCATTCGAGGAACAACTTCAGCTTATCATTGCGCAAAAGGACATTATGGATTGAAGTGACCATAACCTTATAAATGAATTAGATCCTTGATACATGCTTTCTCCTTCAGCTTTGCCACTTTTTAAGAATGATTTTTGTTGCACTCGCGATTCCTTTCATAGAAACTCGTGTGCCACTCGCAGGTAAGCCCATATGCAACCCACGAGTCATCTATAAAATGTTGTAATCACGACTTTCCTTAAGGAAAGTCACGAGTCACTCACAAGTTTCCTTATATATATCGACAAGTTCCATTAAAACAAACTTAAAAATAAAAAATATGATTAGTTTAGGGGCAGTTGGGTTCGGACTGGTAACTTTCCTAACTCCCCTAACCATCCTAGGTCTCGAAACTTCTCCTCAGCAGCAACTATAAAGAGAGGGGAGGGGTAGAAGATAGGGGAGACAATTTTGAGAGAGAAATTTATGCTGGAGGAATCCATTGGAGAGAGGAGCAAGAGGACTCAGTTCTTGGTCTGCAGAAGAAGCTTGTCTTAGACATGGTTGTAATGTTTCATGAACTTCTTTAATAAAGAGTGTCTTTGTTCCATATTTGTCTTAGTGCATACTTTTGTTGTTATGCATCATGATCTATATTGTTATGTATTTCTAAATACAATTGTAATTTGTCCATGCTTCTTTATATAACAATAAGAGATACTGTGGAGGAATATCAATCTTTGTTGTAGGTATAGAAGATCAGACGATTGAAGAGCATATGAGGAGGAGAGTTAGAGCTTGGATCAACCGTCAGTAAAAAGGTACATGTCCTATTAACTCTATTTCTCTTATATATGTTTCTATACCCTAGATGTCTACAAGTCATACCCAAGTATGTTAGTGACTCTAAGACCCCAAGTCATAAGGTAGATATCCTTCCCAACAATCAAGGACCTCACGAATTAGCAAAAGCATGAGTGAGTTGTCAAGAGTGATGAAAAAACATGCTAATCCTGGAAAATGGAGAGAAAAATCATGTAGGATGGGTTGGCAACAAAAATAGCAGTTTCCTAGTTGACTAGCTTTACCTTATCCATAGAAAAGATGGATAAAAGCATAATAAGGCAGAATCTACAAAAAAACGCAGTTACTGATTCTGGCAGCCAATAAAGTGGACAGGATTAACCCAGAATTAGGATTAAAGCGTTCCTGAGGTATATATGGTGAGTGTTGACAATGTAGTGCAAGTGGATGCCAACTATCTAGGCTAGTGGGTAGGAAATTAATCAAAATTGATTAAATAGTTTATCCTAAGTTATGAAGTGGGTTTATTATATTCCCACAAAACCCTAGGTGGGTCCCATTAGTATTTACATTCATGAGGCTAGATCTTTTCATATCTATTAGTTGGATATGCTTGAACCCACTTGATTTCCACAAATCTATCCTCCAAGCACCCGGATCTAGTAATTCCATGCCCTTATCTACTCTTTTGGGTCCACTTTGTCTACTTTTACATAAAATCCTAAATGGGTCCTTTAGGTTTCTCTTGTATGTGGCTAGATCTTTCTAGATCTACTTTGCTTAACTCATTGTGGTACTTTTCTTCTTAAGTTGGGTTATTTTCCTAATTCACTAAGTCTCTTCAACTTCACCTCAACTCATATACCACATCTATTTTCTATATCCAGACTACCTCACTCATTACCTTTCTCTTTTACCCATTGCTTACCTTTAGGAGTGTCTTGAGTAGGTTCGTTATCCCGCTTAAGCTAATAGGGTTTCCCCCTTGACCATTCTCTGGATTGATCTAAAGTGACAAGAGCACATCTGGTGTGACAATTACCCTTCATCTGTAGTGGACTAGGCCCTTGCGATGTCACTGGTGGGCTACCCCATCTCTACCGTCTCGGATGGGATACCTTTAGTGGGTAACTACACATTGTGTGATAACATGACCAATACAAGACCAGATATATGTTTTGTTGTAAACACCTTGAGTCAGTATATGGTGGAGCCCAAACATGTTCACCTAGTGGCAACAAAACATGCGATGATGTACCTGAAGGGTACATTGGATTATGGTCTCAGATATGCATCAAATGGTGAGATCAGATTGCACAGATTTGTAGACTCAAATTGGGAAGGAAGTGCTAAAGATAGAAAGAGCACTTCAGGATGTTGTTTTAGTTTGGGATCGGGCATGATCTTATGGTTCAGTAGAAAGCAGTCCAGTGTTGCCCTCAGTACGATAGAGGATGAATATATTGCGGCATGTTCAGCCTGTAGTAAAGCAATATGGATCGCAAGATGTTGGAAAGGTTATTTGATGCAGAGATTTATGTGACTGATATCCATTGCAATAATCAGGGTTGTATTAAGATGACAAAAAACCCGTTGTTTCATGACAAGTCGAAACATATCGAAATTAGATATCACTACATGTAGGATATGGTGCATAAGGGAGTTGTAAAGCTCAAGTATGTTCCTAAAGAGGAACAAGTTACTGATGTATTGACTAAGCCTTTGTCTTGAGTAAAGTTTGAACACTTTCATGACAAGCTTGGTGTAGTTTGAAAGGGACCTCTCTCGAAAGAGGGAGTGATGATGATGATGATTTGGTAGGTTTCATGTTGCAGTGGTGTGGTAGCTCATTCTAGGTAGGGTACGTCTAGCTAGGCTTTTTTGGCCTGAAAGGGTTAGTAAGCCCGACGAGGCATGTTTGATCCTAGAGGGATTAGTATGTTTGGCTAGGCTTGTTTGGTATGAAAGATTTAGTAAGTCATAGAAGTCTTGTTTGGTACCTAGGTAGATCCATTTGTCTGGCTAGGCTTGTTTGGCCCGAAAGGGTTAGTAAGTCAGACAAATTCCCCATGGATCTATCAGAGTACTCACCAAGATGTTGCTTTAGATGTCCTAAGGGCATGATGATGTGGTCCCAGCACTTTGTATTGATGACAACACTCTATGCTGATGATGATGATGTGGTCCCAACACTCTGTGCTGATGACAACATTTCTATGTTGTTGATGATGATGTTGCTCCAACATTTCTATTATGATGATGATGATGATGTTGTCTTAGCATTTTATGCTAATAATGATGATATTGTTCCAACATCTCTATATTGATGATGTCGATGATGATCTAGCATTTACTTGTTGATTATGTTGTTTTAACACTAACATGCTAATGATGTTGTTGTTGTTCCAGTATCTACATACTGATGATGTTACAGGTGATGATGATGTTCCAGATAATGATGATATTCTAGTATTCACATACTGATGACGTTCTAGATGATGATGATGTCCCACTATTCACATACTGATGATGTTCCAGATGATGATGATGTCTCAGTACCCACATGCTGATGATGCTAATGCCGATGATGATGTTCCAGTAGTTCCATGCTGCTGATGTTGTTGTAGTTCTAGATTGATGATGTAGATATATGATGTTGTTCCAAAACTTTCAATGACAGATATTCACCAGTCAGTTGTACAATTGTTGATGATGATGTTGATGTCTGTGTTATCACCAACCTTGTAGTTTCATGTGTGAGGTGGATCCAGGATGGATGGTAGAGGGGCAAGCAACTAAGGAGGTGGAACCAAGACTGACTAGACCCCCAAATGGATGGTTGTCACGCCAATCAAGACAGTCTTCACTTTATGTTATCTAAATCCAAGACAATAACGGGGAAGACCCAGATCTACTCCCGACAGGAGAGATCGGATCAATTATGGCTTGAGGTACGTAAGGTGTAAAGTAATTAGAAACTCTAGATCTATAGATGATAGTAGTAAGTGGACTAGGGATTTGGATGAGGGCTTCAGTCATACAATGGTTGATCCAAAGTGACTTGTAGGTGTAATACTAGATCCAGGGTTAAGGTACTAGCAACTGATTAAGATAACCAATGTCTTGGGAAACATAACCAAGACAGTGTGAGTAAGGATAGAGTTGGGACTGTCTAGTACCAAAGAGATAGACTCAATGAGAGATATGAAAATGTCAGGTTACCTGAGTTATCAAGGAGCGGTCGAAATTCGGGGGAAATAGGTCAACAAGGGGCTAGCGTTATGCTTGGAGATCAATGCCTATTCAGCCTTGGGTAATGGAGTCAGTATCAACACATCGTTTAAGTGAACCCACCTGGGATATGCCCTGATCTATGTTCCCAGAAAAAGATTTGGCCCGAAAGATTCAGGTTACAAGGAAATCAATAGAAGGAGGGTTAGCGCTAGGGTTTGGAGAGGAAGATCTGCAGATCTATAGCCACCAGGAGACTATCAGCTCAGTGTTGGAGTGGAAATGAGATCAGGATGGCCCGATCTACAAACCCAAGTCAAAAATTTTTAGGAAAAATCAGATTTGGAAAAGTCAAAATCTGATGAGAGAGGCCAAGAGGCTGAAAGTCAGTTTTTCAAATCTAGGGCTATCTGGCAGGAACTAGCTCAGCATTGGGGATTTTCTGCGATGAGGAAGACCTGATCGACAAACCCATGTAACTATTTTCCGGAAAAAGTCAACTCTGGAAAAAATCAAATTTTAAGTGGGGCGCTGGGGTTTAAGCAGTCAAAAAGTCAGATCTAGGGAAAACCAGTCACAATTAGGGAAACGTTGAGGATGATTCAGTAGAGAGGAGGCACGATCTACAAAACCCAAAAATGGTTTGGTCAAAGATCAAGCGGTTCCCTGATTAAATATTTTTTGGATTTTTATTATTTAGGACTTTTTTTTCAGAAAAATTGAAGAAAAGCAGGTACAATGGATTGAGATCTGAAGAGAAGAGACTTACCTGTTAGATATTACCTGAAAATTCTTGTATATTCCTTGATGATGATGATCCCCTCCATCCCGATCAATTTAAGAAGATTGAAGCGAGCTCTATGTCCAGTGTTTGCCCAAGGAAGTCAATGCGCCCTCTCTCCTGCACAACAAATGTCAACCATATTAGATTTGCTGTGACATAAGAAAGAAGCTATATGATGCAAAAAAATAGCAATAATAAATCATAAGTCACCACAACACTAATGAAAACTCCCTGATAAAAAAATAAGACAATCCAAGCGAGTTGAGGTCTCCATTAAAGGAAATTTGGGGTCTAAAATGGGCCTTATAAGAAAACATGCCAACAATAAGTTCTTCTGAGTTGGAATTCAAGAACCAATAGAATTCCAATAAAATGAGTCAACCATAATAGTTGAATTGACATTTTTGTCATAAAAAAAAACTACTTTTTTTGTTTGTATTTTCGACATATCTTCAGGTGTTTTTACTCAAATTTCGATCGAGAGAGCTCGTTGGATGTGGAATTTGATTCTGCATCCAACGAGTACCTACACTGCATACTTTTGACGGACTGCGCTACCCTAAAAACAAGAAATACCTGAAAAACGTGATCATACTTTTGATGGACTGTGCTACCCCAAAAACAAGAAATACTTGAAAAACGTGATGATGATGTCATCATCACGTTTTTCAGGTATTTCTTGTTTTTGGGGTAGCGCGGTCCGTCAAAAGTATGCAGTGTGGGTACGCGTTGGATGCTGAATCAAATTTCGCATCCAACGACCTGCACCTATCGAAATTTGAGTAAAAACACAGGGAGATATGCCAAAAATACGAACACAAAAAGTAGTTTTTTTCTTTTTTCCTCCAAAATTAATAAATATTATTTTATTATTTTCCTTAAGAGGCCCATATTAGACCTCAAAATTCCTCTAATGCCTACAAAAACGCCCAAGCTGAAGACGTCCTCCTATAGATAAGACAATGATCTCTAAAAAAAATATAGATCTCATAACAATTTCCCGAATGCTAGGAAACAAAAGACTTTTCAATCACTATCGAAGAACATCAGATGCAAAGCAGATCCATAAAATATCCACAAAAAAATCTTTCTATTAATTAGATCCAAGAGCCGAAGACCCTTTACAAATGAGAAACTCTCTCATTTAAATAGAAATGAGAGAACCAAAATCCTAACCACTTTCAAAACAAATGGCTAAGATTAAAAGATAAAATGTTATAATCAATGGTTGAGATGAGCTCAACATACAATACATGGATCAATATAACCATAAAGTACCAAAGTGGACTTGATTACCCATAAAGAGGGTACCCCACTCAACAAGAAATAAATGAAGCACATGGTGGGTCTATGGAGTGTTAACTAACTCCCTCTGGGTGCCCCATGGCACAATAAAATAATATAATATTTTAATTTTTTAACTTTGTGCCTCCTTGAGAAAATGGTGAGCCTCCCAAAAGCTCCAGAAACTAATATAAAAATACCCAAATAATAGGTGTGGGCCCAATCAGGTGCTACAACTACTGGAGAAGGTGCAGAGGACATCACTCTCATCATCATGACTTGTCCCATGTCATTTTCTTACCTCAATAGCCCAAATCGATTTCTTCAATAGCCATTTAATCATTTTTTAATCTGCCTCGAGAAATGTGAATTTTCCAAAACAGCCTCCTAGGGTGCCTGCGTTGTGAAACTGAGCCCACCAGGATCTCTGGGATTGGGGTACTATAGTACAATCAAGTGGATGCACCCCCTATGCCCATACAACGCCCTAGGAGATCCAACTAAAACATCTCTCTGCTCAGACACATCATCATGTGAAGCAAAACTGCATCAGAAAGGTAAAATGAGCCTGATCATCTCTGCAAGTGCCCAGAACTGAAAATAAATTGTCTCATTAGACTCAGAGAGTCCAAAACCATCTAGGGTATATACTCATACCCTTTCCAGGTCTCTGCCTAATCATTAACAACATCCAATAGACAATATAATCACCTATAAGTGACCAGATACCAATAATATAACTCAGACTATCATCCATCTGCTGCAAGTGCTATAAGGCTAAGACATGCTCTACAAATTATTTAAGCAACAATCACAACAAGTAGCAATCATTTTACTGGCGGTACATCAACCAAATACATATATTGGACTTTATTTATTATTACTCGGACTAGACTTTTAGGACTATACTCACTTTATAGTTGTAGTCAATTTGCTAGTGAAGGGTGAAGGCTGAAACTGACAAAGCTAGAGAAAATGATGACTTTCTACTTAACATCATGACACTTTGGATATGGAAGGGAAAAACTCGCTATAACCAATGCCAGACAAACAACGACACAGGGAATGGCAGTGCCTCACAAATGGTTGAGTTGTTTAGAGAGTGATTATTCAACTTAGGCATCATGCCTACATCAAGTTTGATCCAAGTTCATTAGGACCATCAATTTTATTCCCATGGCCTTTTTGGCCTATATGACCCTTTGGAACTTCAGCAGTGCTTAAAAGCACAGCTAATCGTAGCTTTCATCTGGGACACATTCAAATTTATAAGGTCAACAATATTTGGATATAGAATATATTTAGCCATTGCTTTTATTGACCTTTTCTTATACCCTTCAAGGGGTATTTTTATCATTTCATTGCTCTTGCCTTTTTTCTCATATGTTAAGAAACACAGTTTAGCATTTTTATTTTCCATGGGCCCATATATAACATTTTCCAATACAAGTAGTAAATGAGCTTTCAGTTTTAGCCAACAACATCTCAAGTGACCAGGGGGAGTTCTCCACAGTGTCAAACATCGAGACAACCGACCAGAATGATTTAGGCATATAATCCAACTCACCAAAGGCAAGTTCTGTCACCAACTCAGAGCCGAGACACAATATAAACATGGAGGTTTGTCCAACAAAGGTTCTAGCAAGGAAAGGTCCTTCATGCCACAAGTCAAGTAGTAAGCTAGGTTAAAAACAAAACTGAAAGGTAATGGATGGGTGGAGACAGTGAAAGATGAATCCAACACTAGCAAACCAAAACAATGATGGGAATGACTACCTCTATTCTCCTTAAGGGGGTTAAAACCAATGAGTATAGATCAGGAACTTCCAAGTCTAAGTAGGGACATCAATACATAATACAAATACATCCAAGTCCATATAATTATGACCGCTAGATCATGACACTACATATTAATACATGTCACAAAAATGAGTATAAGAGAAATGATAACCATAACACAATATAATCAAAGTCGAGTCATAATCATGCATATAATCCATCTGAACCATCATCTGTCTAATAAGAAAGCACTAATATAAATCTCGGCATCAATAACTGCTATGTAAATGACTAAATGGTTACATCAGTCCTCAAATCTGAGTGTCCTGAAACTCAGTCTTGACATGGAAGAGTATAATAGTCATCAAGTAAAGTAATGATCCGACAAAACTGCTCATCTCAACATCTCATATGTAAGAGATCTGGCTGAAAAATGTACTGTATCTGAGAAATAGAATATGGTAGCCCGACTACTATATATGTGATAATAGTCTGTAGAATACCTTCCTAGTTAAGAGGGAGTGTTAAAATGTATTAAATTGAGCACATAGATTTGTGGACAAACACACAACTCACATGATAGATCACACAATTTACTCAGTTATTGAAAAATGAAACAGTGCAAAAATGGCTTGCAGCTGTGAATGCTTTTCATTAATCAAAGAGTAATTAGATAATAATTACAATGAAGTACAATGGCTTAAATAGCCACATGCAATTCGAATACACATGAGGAAATTCGAATTGATTAGACTCTACTTGACAGTAGGTAACTAGGACCTTGTCTAAATCACTGTCGAATGACTCAATAGTTAATTGACCTTGTCTAAACCATAACCAGAGTTCATCGGAGTTCTAAAACACAACTCAAGTGTTACATTCAGTGTTGACTGAGGCTAACTGACTGTGGTAGGTGAGAAATGCACCCCTCCTTAGTGCAGCCATGCAAACCTAGCGCTAACTGAATGTAGAGGACTAGAACTAAATGTAACTGACTCATAACTCAGCTTAACCAGTCATCAACTGAACTGAACTGACCTTGGTTGGTTTCGGCACTCCCAGTGGCTCCTAAATTGTAGGGATTGGTCTAGGAGGCTCCTAAATTAATGCAATCAAGTGCAATCAGTGGCAGTGAGCCTCAATTAGTGTTCCCCACACTTTAGTAACTGGAACATGTGCCCCAATTAGGCCAAGTGGACCCAATGGTGTTAATGACTATAAATAGACTGGATGGACTCCCGATTTAGACATATGACCAAATTGGACAAGGAAGGATTAATAATCCTAACAAAATAATGTAACTTCAGAAGTTATTCTATTTGTATTATTGTTATTTCTCCTTCAGGAGACGTCATTGATGTAATTGGTCATGTAAGAGTCATTGAAAGGATCAATGTAAACCTCCAGATGTAAGTCGGGGGTCAATAGTACCCATGAGGCATCATAATAAATTTATTTTGGTATTTTACTAGACAAGTCATCCCAGTTAGGTTTTAGGTCAAGTCAAGTGTCAAATATAAATAGTGAGGTGCTCCTTCATTTGTAACACACTTCACTCAATCAAGTTCGTTAGAGAGAGAAGAAGTGCACTAGAGAGAGAGGAGTTTTCTTGGGGTTTTACATTGTCTTGGTTGAGTTCTATATTGAGGAAGTTTTGCATGGTTTTCTCCCTTGTGGTTTCCTCGAGGAAAATCTATGTGTTCATTGTGTTGTTGTACTTGTTATTCTTTCAGTGATCCTACTATTGTGAATTGTTTAAGAATATCATCTAAGCAATTGAGAAAAACTAACAATTTCAACTTTAAATTACAACGGAAATAAAAAGATCATAGAACGATAGCCATGCACAGTAGACACACGATTTTTTCCTAGTGATCTCAAAAATCTATGTGTTCATTGTGTTGTTGTACTTGTTATTCTTTCAGTGATCCTACTATTGTGAATTGTTTAAGAATATCATCTAAGCAATTGAGAAAAACTAACAATTTCAACTTCAAATTACAACAGAAATAAAAAGATCATAGAACGATAGCCATGCACTGTAGACACACGATTTTTTCCTAGTGATCTCAAAAACTAATTCCATCCCAATGTTTTCGTTGAATAATTACACACTAAAAATTTCAACTTTAAATTGCAACGAAAACAAAAGATCATAGAAGGATAGCCATGCACATTAGACACCAAAAACTTTCCCAAGGGAACCCAAACTTGGGAGAAAACCAAGCCAACTATTCTTTGAAGAAATCAGTCCAATATTACAAGTACATTACCATCATGAAGAAAAATCCTAGCACATAGAGAGTGCCCCTCATGAAGAAACCCTAGATCAAGATAGCGAAACCTTGAGATGATAAGAACCTTCAACAAGATGCTCCTTGTACCTTCGCTAGGCCTCCTTGAAACCTGCACACTAGAAGGGTTGAGAAGAGATGATGTGTTGTCATGATAAAATGAAATGTTTGACCACTCATTTATACACTTCAAGTCACCTTCATTTCACTTTTGGGGCCAACTTGTACTTTTCTTCTAGGGCCGACTTGTACTTTTTATCTTCAAAATTTCTTAGGGCTCCTTTAATGCTTTCTGATACTTCTTCAATGGTTTGACTTGTCTTCTTGGGATTTCTTTTTTTTTTTACAAAAGTTGTCCATGGGCCTTGTTGATGCTATTATTTTCCTCACATGCACATCTATACATATAGATGTCTAATGTTGAGTAAGCCCATCGAGAAGACCTTCATCACAAGAGGTCTCTTGAGCCTACATCTTCAACATTAGACTAGACTTGTAAAGAAGTCAAACCTGCCATATATAAAATAGATCATTCAATCCTGGAGCAGGCAATGTGAGAACATCTCGAGCCTTTTCACTCCTAGTCAAATCAACATAAATAATAGGAGAAAGAATGCACCTGGGCCATTCATCACTAGCCAAATTAGCATGGCCCCGCGAGTGAATGTATCATTCCCCTTTGTTCAAATCAGACCAATCTAGGAGAATGTTTACCCGATGCTGCTAACTGGAGAAACATCAACAAGTATGACCATGGGTGGGGACGTTACAACACCAGCATGGTGGCACCATAATGTCAATCTCACTGTACCCCTAGGTTCATTAACCTATGTGGTAGATAAGATGGGCCCCCCTTGTGTTATGATGTTGCTGTAAATCTTGAATAGGTGTTCATGGCCATTGTAAATAGTATTTAGTTTGCGCCTAACTTTTATTAAAGGCTTATAGCATTATTTGTTGGCCACTACCATTTGTGTTTAATATCAATTGAAAAAAACCTAAATCTTAAAATGCTACACCCAATAATTTTAATGGTCAGTTCCATTTTTACGAAGTCCAAAAAGTACACAAGTTAAAGAAGGATGGATTAGCTAATAAGTATTCATATGTAGGAAGTTCCTTGACAGAAAAACTGTTCACGTGAAAGTATTTTAAGAAAGTCTATGAAAGTTTAGAAAAGAAAATAAAAAATACACCCAAATTCAATTTCAGTCATTGGAGTCATTGGTTTGACTAAGTTCATAAAAGGTATGGAAGTTCATGGAACAAACAATTAGCATTCTATTTGTAGGAATTTCCTTAAAACAATCATTATTCACGTGATGACAATTTTAGTATCAATCTATTAAACTAAAGAAACACGTTCCCATTGTATCATTAGCCTATTTTCAGATATCCATGTAGCTCGTATTCATCATGATTATTTTCTAAACAGATGCAGCTGATTTTAATAAATTTTTGCAATCATGATTCATATCTACCTATAGATGGTGGAAAAGCTAGTGGCAAAATACATGCACGCCTTACATAAATACAAATAAATACCATTAAAAACAGCTCCAGGCTACAAAGTCCAAATAAAAGTGTCCACCACCTTCAACCTTTGATTGGTCAACAAAGCATTGACAAGAATCAGTTTTTGTATATGATGTGATCCAACCTCCTGAACAAAAAACATGTTTGGCCAACAAAACATTGACCAGAATCATTTTTTTATATAACTTGATCCAACCTGCTGAATTAAAAAACATGTTTGGTCAACAAAGCATTGACCAGAATCAGTTTTGTATATACTGTGATCCAACCTATCTAATGAAAAACACGTTATTTATGATTTTTTAGAGTAGGTTGGATCACATTATATTCTAGTCAACAAAACATTGACCGGAATCAGTTTATATATAATGTGATCCATCTTAATGAATAAAAACCAGGTTTGGTCAACAAAGCATTGACCAGAATCATTGTTCTATATACTGTGATCCAACTTGCTGAATTAAAAACATATTTGGTCAACAAACCATTGACCAGAATGTAATGTGATGCAACCTGTTCAATAAAAACATAGTACGAAAATATTTTTGTGAAGATGCTATTTATTCTTGGCATGTCGCATGCAGAAGGCTGCTATTCGGTCCAATCCCTCTTCTAAGACGCTAGGAGAAATTCCGAAAGACACACGTATCCAATTTTTCAATCCAATGGGAGACCCTGCCAACAACAGAGAAATCAATAGCACGAAATGGTATTACTGAATTGTACACCAAAAAGATGACCTGCAATTATGCATCAGAAATATGTCTGCGTTCCCTCTCTAAGAAAAAAGAAGATAAAACTTGTATCTAATTACCTGGTAAGACTATGACTGATTCTTCTTTGGCAAGCATTGCAGAAAATTCAATGTCATCCCTTACATCTACAAAGCTACATATATTTATCTTCACCTGCCACAGATCAACATCAAACCAGATATCTGAAGAAATAACCAATTTTGAACATAGGTTTGCAAAGAACCACTCAGTCTAATGTGAAACATCTTATGGTTGGTATATTAATTTCCTATAACCCTGAATTTTCATATATTCCTCAGACCTATAAAAGATATCTTAAAAAAAACTAAACTTCTTCCGTAGCAATTTATGTAAGGACTCTGATAGCGGTATATATGTGGCAATGTATATGTGAAGGTTATAATATGGAATATGTGTAGATGTAAATACTTAATATGGTAGATAAGCCATAATCTGAGTCTACATGGGCAACATGTGTGAATGTCCTACAAACAAAAGGGTCCTATAAATCAATTTGGTGGCTGGCTATGCTGTGATTGTAAATTAGATATTATTATTATTAATGTTGAAAAAGTCGGCATCAAAAAAAAGTTGGAAAGGGTCTCGAATACAACTTTTCGACAACATCGACGAAAAAAAACGGAAAAATGGGCAAAAGTTGGCAAACATTAAAAAATACAAAGTACATTCATTTTTTTTCAGAATTTTAAACATATAAAGCAACAATAACATTAAATAAACACATTGGAACATAAATATGGAGAAAGCACTAATGTATATCATCATCATGTAGTCATGCCAAAAATAAAATGATACATCAAAATCGATACTGAATCCTGAAACATCATAGTTGTCCAATCAAGGACTCAAAAGTGGATAATCAATACAAAATGACATCACATATATAAATATATCTGAGGAAAACTAGCAGCTAGCTATCTAATATCAATGCCCTCTTCCAGAGTTTCCTTTTTACTTATTACTTCTTTCTCATTTTCATTATAACTTTACTTCACAATTTATTCTATTTTCCATTCATACTTCATATTTTTCCCTACTCCAATGATTAGGTTTATATAAGGTATTCATAAATGCTCTTTATTGTACCTCCGTCTTATGACTTAAACCTAATTTTTGAAAGGTATATTTTATTGATTTGGTTGTCATCCATTAAATTGATCCGGATTTATGCAGGAACGCAACAGAATACACAAATAACCATAGAAACAAATATGCAGCGGAAATAACACTTCATTTCATTAATCAATAACTGAAACTGGTTTACATACAGAATGGAAATAAACTAGCTAGAGTGCTAGTAGCTTATCTCTGAGAAGAGATGTGGTGGCTACATGCCTCTGAACTCTGTGTTACAATGAGGCTCGAAGGCCTATATATTATTGAGAAACAATGGAAACCCTACACATCCAAAAACCTAACCCTAGGAGGTGAAACGCCAGAATGTGGGCCCCGTTGGGTAACTTGGTACATCAATATCCAGGAGTCGTAACTTTAGCATACTACCACCGTTTGATGCGTATGATACATCGTTAGAAAGATTTGTTTAATGACTACATCCATAAACGGTACATATCGAATCTGGAACGTGTTGCCCACCTATTTCGACTAGGTGGCAACTCCATGTACATGAAGATGTACATAGTTGTACAAATTGTACCTTGAAAAAATCTGAGGATTTTTTCACTTCTGCAGAGCAATTGCCCCTTTATAAAACGAAATGTCCGCTCCCCTGCGTGGGAAAATTAATGTAATTATATGTGCTAGTGTGGGTCATATGATATGGATGCCACACCATGGAACTGGTTGTTATGGAAGTCCCCTCATCGAGTGTTTTTTCCCTTTCCAATTAATCTTGTTGAGTAAACGATTTTAATTGGTTTGGTTTTTCACTCAAAATCCTCCAAAGTGGTGACGGGCGTTCTAACAGTCAAGTCCATGAGGTGGCTAAGGCTTCAAAATGTTATTCATGACCAAGCTAGACATTTGTATAGAGTCTTGTGGAGTTTCGTTGTGTTGTTGTATTTTTATTTTTTCTAGTTAATTAATTTCACCCCTTGGTGGTTAATTAACTCAATTTTGATGTAATAATGTAATTGGTCAAGCACTGGCATTTTGTAATAGGGGCTATGAATGCAAGGTAAAATTGCTATGAAACCCCCTAAGCCACTGCTTTGAGTCCCATGTCATTCTGATAAGGGGTTGAAGAGATAGACCATTTTTGTCTAAGCAAGGTCTATTTTTCCTAGGGAATTAATTAATTTCCTTAAGTCAAAAATTCACATTTTTTGATTTTGAAGTGAAAAATCAAATAATGCCATGGTAATTTTGTTTGGGGGTTGCTAAGCCTAGGAAAAATTTATTTCAAATTTTTCCACCCCCCCCATGGCCAAGATATGATTTTTTCAAGTTATTTTTAATTTTTTCCTAAGTCAAAATTGGAAAAATTTAAAAATTAAATTGAAAAATTAAATCTAAGGTGAATTATGTATTTAGCCTAAGTCTAAAGGTTAAATGTTTTTTTTGAGCAAAGGCTAAAGTCAAAGCCAAGTTAGAGGACTTAAGCATGGTCCAAACCACACCAAATAAGAGGAGGGCGTCAACCTTGGGAAGATTAAAAGTGTGCTAAACCCTTGTTTAGAGGGGCGCTAGGATGGAAAACTCCTCCAAAAAAGGGCGCAAGCACAAGAGGGCGCTACCAAATAAGAGGAGGGAGTCACATTAAAAGGGGGCGCTACCAAATAAGAGGAGGGAGTCACATTAAAAGGGGGCGCTAGCTATTTAGTGGAGGCGCTAGCCATAAAAGGGGACGTCTAACATTAAAGGAGGGCGCTAGCCATAAGTGGAGGCGCTACCATATTTGGAGGAGGGTGTCATACATAGAGAGGGCGCTACTTATGGAGGAAGGGCGCCACATTAAGAGGAAGGGCGCTAAGTTTAGAGGAGGGCGCCTAGCCTATGGGCCCACTCTAAACCACAAAAGCATCTAAGGGTAGCTCTTGGTCAAAACCCTAGATCTAAGGGTGCAGATTAGTTAAGACATGGATCAAGCACCTAAGCCATGGATTGAAAAGTAATCTAAGAGTGTAGAATGGTTGAGATGGGTGCAAAGTCAAATACCTAGATCTAGTGGTGGAGATCTAATGTAGATCTAGATCTAATCTTGGCCGTTGATCTTCAAGGGGTTGGGGTTGCTCCTCAACTATATAATGAGGGTCTCACTCCCTCATTTCACATGATCTCTCATGCTATTGTTATGCTGCCGGAATATTTCCCCATTCTCCTCTCATATTCTCTCAAGCTTCTTTTGCTATTGTAATGTTCTTGCCCTAGTTGGGCTTAATACAAGTAATCTTTGGAGGAATTCTCGGTGTCTCTCTTCTACATTTCATGCTTCTTTTGTAAGGTAACTTGCTTTATATTTATTTGATTTGCATTTGTATTAGCTTAGATAGCTCTCAACAAAGTATTTTGTGGAGAGACTTGTAGGTAGAAGTATTTCTATCTGCATTTGTGAGTAGATTAGTAAGATTCTACAAAGTATTTTGTAGGATTTATTTTTGTGCTCACCTCTTTGCTTACATTTTGTAGCTCTCATAAGTTTATTTGCAGGGATCTAGAACAAAGGAGTATTTTCTCCATTGGTTATATTTCTGTTTTCCATTTTCGCACATTTGTTTACAAGGGTTTTAAAACTCAGTTTTTATCATTGTATAGTGATAAAAACCTTGGTTTTAAGGCCCTAACCCCTAGTATATTAGTTAAATGCTTCAGATTTACTGTTTTAACATCATTTAGGTGGCTGGAAACTCAGTTTTCAACCCTCTAAACATCATATTTCTGTTATCTTTGCACTCAGATTTTTGCTGTAAATTAGTGATTTTTTGGTACTAATTTTTTCTGACAATTTCTTTGAGTTTTTCTGTGATTTCCAGCGGACAAAGCTTGCTGTTTTGTGACAGGTTTTACACAGGTGAAGGGGAAGTGCTGCCCAAATTGGCCCAGAAATACCTCAACCTTCAACCGGTTCCAAAAGGGGTTCAAACCCTCACTCTTCTTTCACATTTTTCTGATATTTGTAAACCCCAACGAGAAGTTCTCTTGGGGTATTCTACAAAAGTTTAATAAGCACTTGTAATCTATATGTAAATAGATTAGGAAGTAGAGTAGGAAGTAGAATACTAGTTGCTTGGATTTCTGTTTATGCAAGTTTTTCTGTTTACCCACCTATCTTTGTGACAGACCACCATCTCTGCCACAGAGATTGAAGTGAGGTTAGTTTAATCTTTTTGTTACTTCTGTTTATCCACCTGTCTCTGTTACAGACCACCATCTCTGTAACAGAGATTGTTGTGAGGTTAGGATAACTGGTTTTATTTTCAGTTTACCCACTATCTCTGTGACAGACCACCATCTCCGTCACAGAGATTGCTGTGCGGTTAGGCATTGCTTTAGCTAGTTACAGTTTCTTTCAAGTTTCAGTAATTTTAAATTTTCTGTTAAAGGAAGTAACCATACAACCCACCTATCCGGTGTATCCTCTGTCCACTTGTCATCTCCCTTTAGGGACTTCAAGTTGGATACGGAAAGCAGGAGAAGTGGGGGCTTAGCTTAGTTAAACAACTTTTTTTTTTCTACTACAATCAACACATTTTATTTTCCAAGTCCAAGATCAAGTACCAGCACCTCCCATAAGGGATACCGCTTGGTTGATCTTGTTGATAGTTTAAAATAAACTTTGTATGCTAATCATAAAGACTAAAATTTACCCCTAAAATTAACCAACAACAACTTCATTATTTCATGTTCCTCTACTCGGTTATCACCCTTCGGGGTACTCGCGAGATACGACAGGGGATAGAGAAGTCTTAGTTTAATAGGCATCCATCCAGCTGTTTTTCCAGTTAATTAAAAACAGTGCCCTCGGAGGCGACTTGGGGTAAAAGACCGTGGGGGGTCTCTAGGCGTTCTACGTCCCCCTTGTTGAGCACCAAGGCATTGGGGTTTGACCTGTGAGCTACGGGTGGGCTTTGCTCCCACTTTGTTGAGCACAATAGCATTCCCTCTTTGACTTGAGAAATACTGGATTGGGGTAGTTACACCACCGGTTCGAAAACTAAATTTCAAGAGGAAAAACCTTAATAAAATCTACCTAAAATAAACCAAGAGACATTGCAAAACCGGTTCTATAACATTTTTTTTCATTTCAGCGCACTTCCATTCTAGCATTGCAATCCAGCACTTTACTTTTCAGTTTCATTTACTTTTAGTTCTGCAATTGTTTATGTGGTGAATGCTTAACACTCGTTTAAATGCTTCAAGTAATTTTCCTTCTGCTATCTCTTGTCTATAATTTGTAAATCTGGTTCATATTTGTCTAAACTGTAACTATTTCACTTGATTTGTTTATACTGATAAATTTAGATCATCTGTACATTGCTTAGATATCTTGATTCATTATTGTATCATTTATTTGTTTATTCATCTCATTTGTAAGACAACTTAACCTGTGGGATAATTAACTTAGACTGCATCCATTGAAAGTTGCATTCTCTGACTCCATTCTTTAGGCACTGGTTATAAATAAAAGGATTGACTGTCATTTAAATATTGCATCTTGCATTGGTTTGACTGTCATCTCTCAAAACCTTAGCCTCACAATCATAATAAAAGATCCTTTTAATTAATTTGTAATTAATTAATAAATCTGGAACTTAGTTTTCCTGTAGGGACTACCCCCCTTGGCTCTGTTGGGATCTTGCCTAAACGGAGGAGTTGTGGACTGTGGTGATAGTGGTCCCTAGCTCTCGCTTGCCCCCAAGGGCACACATAGCAGGTTGTGACTTTCCTGTGTCTTAAAGTGTGAATTAGGCGGCAACAGAACGAACTCATATTTTCTCGACCATTCGATGCCAAAAAAATGTCATTTAGGGCCTCAAAACGGCTCCAAAAGTTTAGGACCCGAAAACTGACAAAAATAGTAAGTTGTGCTACAATTAAGGAAACTGGAAAACTGAAAGAAACAATGGTGGGGGTCCAAGTGGAATAGGTGGGTGGCCACCAATATCCTCCTAGATCATAAATGTATTTCTTGTTTTGTATTGGAGATAAACTGTGTTGCATGGGTACCCGTACTGAGGGGTCGAGTACACGAACCAGTATGGGGACACGTACCAGGTACTTGGGTACTTCAATGGTATGTCCCCAGCCGTACCCAAATCCAACCTCACGTACCGGGTACTTCATGTATGAAAATTGGGTACTCGCATGGATTTCGGTACGCCGTACCACGTGTTTGGGTACGCGGCTGGTACAACCGTTGGACAATTTATGTTAGCTCGTCGTTTGGAGCAAGTCAATTTGCAAAGTTTAAAGTTCAAAATTTTAAAAATTAAATAATAAAACATTAAAACAGATGTTATATGGGCCCTTGCCCCTTACCTAAATTCGCGCAACGCTGCGTTTCTCACTGCTAGTGCACTGTGCTCACTACTCCAGCGACGACGTGACAGAGGACCTTAGAGATGCTAATGACATTGATCCTAAGGATGCTGATGACATGGCTTGAGGAAGCCAAATCAACTATCTTGTTCATGTTCAATGTTTACTGTTTTGAACTTTCTTTTTCATGACTAAAAATGCCTTTAGGCAAATTTTGGATGTAGTATGACAATAAAGTTTGAACTCATGGTGTCATGGACATATAATATTTTATGTTGTTAATTATATTAATATAACTTCAATCTTCCAATTGATATCTACTATGAGTCTATGTCATATGATTTATCAAATTTATTATTTTATGTTTCAAATTTTCAATGCGAATGTTTATGAATTATTGAATTTAGAAATATCAAATATGCATGTATGATGTGAGTGTGACTTTAACACACACACACACAATATATATATATATACAATACCCTCGACGTACCCAAGTACCCTATTTCAAAAAGTGGCGTCCCCGTCCCTGTCCCCGTACCAGTACCTGTCCCTGTACCCACGTTTCCTGGCAACTTAGGTGATAAATCATAGATGTATTTTTCCCTCCTCCCAAATTGAATTTCCCACATGAGCCCCACATTTAACCCTAACTCATCTACCACTTGAAGCATTGCTGCCTTTTTCCTACAATGCACTATGATGATCACTCAAAATATGTTTGCTCAAGAAATTCTCTAATAGTGAAAAAAAGTAATTCAATTACCAGTGTGATCTTTGATAAATGGACACAATTTTTGTATAGCTTATCCTTGCATGTTTTGATCTTCAGATACAGCAAAGTTTCGAAACATTTACGCAGCAGTGGAAAGGTGTTGGTACACAACAAAAAGACTAAAATGACTATTTTTTGAAAAATTGGTCATTTAGCCATTTTAGCCAAAATGACAACATTTTGGAAAAGTCACAATTTTTTGGAAATTTAAAAAATCACAATTTTTTCCAGCCAATTTTTTGGCTTAGGGAAAAATCGAGATTTTTTTTAAAATTCGGCAATTTTGTGGAGAGTTTTTCAACACTGATTATTATTATAGGTTGATATAATCATTTTTGTATACATGGACACATGAGTTGGCTATATGCTAAGTCACAGGGTTCGCCGAACCTAAACCCTCCAGGTTCGAAGTTCGGCGAACCTCATATTTTTTTTTAAATTCGTTGATGTTCGGCTCTGGTTCGAGCACATTTTTGGCGGGGTTTTCAATTTTTCAAGGGATAGGGTCTCCACGAACATCTCCACGAACTTCTCCACGAACATCTCCAACGACAACAAACTCTCGAGCAACATCTCGGCCCTCTACGTGTTAGCCCGAGCCGCCAATGAATATTTTGATGATTGGAGCGTCGACTGTCTGTGATTCAACCCAAGCCACCAAGAAATACAAAACCCTCACGCGTCAGCTTTAGCTCTAACCTCTGTCAAATGGTCTGCGACTCCGCAAGCAACATTCGACTTCGCATGTCCGACTCTCTGGTGAACCCGCGGCTATAGTGGAGGTAGAGTCCAAACCCGTTGGTTAACCACCAAAGGCAGAGGCGTAGAAGGTAGAGGCAGCTACGTTCACGGAGGCAGCAGAGCAATCAAACCCAGAAGCGGAAACATAGGCTCCCGAAATTGAGCATGTCTGGCTCCCTACAGGAGTGGTGGCTAAGGGTAGTTCGAGTAAATGTTTACGGGATAAAACCATTCACGGGAGTTAGTGTTTATGGAATAAAAAAAACATTTACCGGAGTAAGTGTTTACGAGATAAAAAATATATTTAGATTTGACCTGTTTTTAAATTTCCGAATTTGAAATAAAGGGTGTCCGTTTTAAGTTTTGTAGGTTTAACTTTTAAGAATACTTTTTACTTATTTTTGCAATTGCAATTTTATTGTCTTTTTTAAACTTTAATAAA
>LPNX011103705.1:373347-396640 GCA_001517045.1 Pseudotsuga menziesii
GAAATTCGAACCTGAATCGAACTTGAAGGTCGTCGAACCCGAACCCGAACCCGAACCGTGTGACATTGGCTATATGGATGCACTTTGATTATTTGGTAAGTGTTCTCCTAATCTATAAGGAGTTACTGTATATCTCACCTCTATTATTGCTTTGGGCACTGTGATCCATGCTCATATTTATATTTAGTGTACATTTGTAAATATTACAGTTTATTATGCTATTTTGAGAATTGGGATCGAAATATCTAGTATCAAAGAGGACAATCCTCAAATCCACATTTTCAAAAAAGGCATCTTACCATTTTTGCTAAAACTTTTGTTTGGGAAATTGGAATTAAGTGGAATTATAAGGTTGGAAAGAGGAAACAATGAAGTATAGCGGGTCAAAATTTCAGAATCTCGTTCACTGTCATTTTGGAGTTACAGTGGTACAAGTTGGGGTTTTTTTCTCTAGCCCTGAAACTAGGTTTAAACAAGTAGTTTCAGTAAAACAGACACATCTGACATATGTGAAGATTGTGAGGTCCAAATTAAGTGCCTTGTGTGGCATTGAAAATGATACAGTAATTCAAGGCCAAATTCAGAGGAAGATCGGAAATATTGAGAGTGGCAGCTCATACAAATTTCCTCTCTTGAAAGGCCCCAAAATCAGCAAATTTTAGGAATAAACCATAATTATTTTGGGAGTATCAAAATTAAGTGCGTCTCATGGAATTGTACAACAAACATATCACACTGTTACAGGCAACATTATAGATTTAGGTGCAACAAATTCGGAGATACATTAAGTGAATGGTTGGGCTGTATGTTATCTTCAAAATTAAATTAATATAACTTTTGATTGGAGGGTCCTAGCCTCTAGGTGATTCAACAATGGCTGAAAAGAGGAAATGAAAGATAATATATTGGTAAAAGAAAATTGATGAACTGGATAAATATTTAGTGTTTGGAGAGTTGGAAGTTTAAGGTTTTGACTAAAATATTCCATTGTTCAAGGAAAGAACTAATGGAAATACCTAGATTTAGGGGAGACGAAGATAGAATTAATTCTCTGGAATGATTTGATGTTGCATAGGAAAACACTATAATCCTGTTATCACATACCTGTTATCACATACATTGTATCTCGTCTACCATGATGCAGCAGTTGCATATTTTCTCTTTTTCCAGAGCCAAACTTTTATATGGGGGATACAACATGGATTGATTATTAGCATGAGCCACTTCTCCGAGATATTCAGAACCTCATTCAGCACTAGATGCAGAGTAGTCCTTTTTCATGACTGAGATTTCCTAGTCTATTGAGATGACCTTGGTAGTGTCATAGTCCATTTGAGCAGAGCAGCAAAGATGGTGCATTCTTGATAGACAGAACGATTTTCTTCAAAGACATATATATGGTGAGATTAGGTATATTGCTTCTTGGTTTTAGTTTGCTCTCTGATGTATATTTACACCCTGACTTATTGTGCTATGATGATTATGGTGACATGTGCTTATTTGACTATTATTATGATTACTAACTTGTGTTTGAAGCCTAATACGTAAGGCCAATGTCTATGCCATGCTTTATACAAACTTATTGTGTCTTGTTGTGTTGGTTCCACCTTATCATTTTTCCTCGTACATCCAGTCTTCATCCATTTCTGTCTTACCCTTTGGCTTGTGGCTTGGACCTCTGAGATTGATGAGCTTTTCCCCACTTTGACCCCTGTGCATGATAACCCCCCATGTTTACATTGTGTCTTTGGCTCTGGAGTATGTGGCTTGGTTCCTTGCCTTTTGCTTGTATGATGCAGGAAGGGTTGTGCTACCAGTGTCACCGGATGGTTTTCCTTTTAGTCCTCAAACCAAGTGCTCCTAACAAAAGTGTCTTTAGACACTAAGTGCATCGGAATGCATAAATACCAAATCTAAATGACGCAAAATGAAAGCTACAATTAGTAGTGCTTCTAAGCACTAAAGCCTAAATGAGTTAAATGTTATAAAACTAGTCAGTGGCCAAGGGATGAGCACTCATCCTTTGTTTGATATAAGGCCATTTTGCCCTACTGGAAAATAGGGTGGCAAACCCATCGGGACTATGGACGCTCACTACCAGCGGGACTAGGCTGAGTCATTATCTAGAGCCCAGAAGGCTATCCAAGCCTTAAGGCACTTGCCCTTGGAGGCTGATTATTATCTTTTGAAATTTTAAATGCTTTAAATTTAAATCCTTGTGAAATGTTAAATGGATATTTGTTAGAGTCTAAAGGAAACAAGCCCAAGTACTCTACCCATTTGTGAGACACCACCATTCCCTAGTGTTCTCTGTCGTGCATATGTCACTGTGGTTGTGTGTATTCATTGTCACTTGGAGAGATCACTTGATCAAAGCCAACAACAAGTCATAACCCTTATACCTTAAGCCTTGTTTATCCACCCTCACCCAGCAACAACAAATGAGTTAAACTTTGTAAGTATGGCATATGCAAGGGGTTTGGTAGGAGACAATTTCAAGACACAGGTATATTCATTGTCACTTGGAAAGATCACTTGGTCAAAGCCAACAACAAGTCATAACCCTTATACCTTAAGCCTTGTTTATCCACCCTCACCCAGCATCAACAAATGAGTTAAACTTTGTAAGTATGGCTTATGCAAGGGGTTTGGTAGGAGGCAATTTCAAGACACAGGTATATTTTGGCTTATGTATTATTATTCAGTCACCATGATCATTATTGGTGTGTTGTAGTTGGGTATTAATATACATCTTGGAGCATCTTTTACCAATGAATGCATACAAGTTTATCCAATTTTTTATCTCACCTTCATATGGAATATTTTGACCTGGTCAACCTAGTTGACTGAGTCAAGCACAATTCCCGAGGCAGTGCCTACAAAAATCAAGATTGGTTATATTTGTTCCAGGCATGCCTAGCACACATACTGCAGTCTTAGTTTTCAGCAGATGGCCACAGTTTTGAGTTTCAGTGATTATTATCACTTTTATTATTCTGGTCATATTATTTATGATGAGATGATGATGAGGATGGCACTCCCAAGGCGATGTGAGGGACCAAGGGGTATGTATAGTCACCATTACCATTCTCCTATGTCTCCAAATCCATTTTTGTGCTCAATTTGTCATATGATGCAGTCGACAGAGAGTTATTGGCATTTTTATATCTCTAGGTGAATGTACCGGTATAAAATACACATAAAATGGATTATGCAATTACGAAAGGAAATTGATTTGGGCGGACAATCAAGGAAATGGCATGTGAATGTTTTGTGATTATATATGATGGCTCTTTGGACCATTCTTCACTAGTTTCACTCAGCATCAGGGTCCACATTATTTTTATTTGGCTTCTCTAGGGAGGACGTCCCCCATGGGGCGCCCCTCACCTAGGCACATGATGTATTTACATGTTATATCTTTATATCATTGTATCGGGGCGCCTAGGGAGACTATAGACCCCTAAGGAGACCCCCTTTTATGTACCACATGGTTTTATCTTGTTAGAGTTTGCACTTTAATTCAATTATGTTAGATCTTTAAACTGAAAGATAGACAAGCACAACAATACACAAGAACACAAAGATTTTCCTCGGGGAAACGATAAAGGAGAAAACCCCGCAGACTTCCTCATAATAGTTATGTCACTAAGTACAATGTCAAACCAAGATATAATACCCAGAGAAAAGATATCTTCGACAACTTTTTCTTCTTCTCACAATGGCGCACTTGTCTCTCTCTCTCTTTAGCGAACTTAAGGGAGTGAATGTGTTCAAATGAGGGAGGGTGCCTCCCTATTTATATTCTTCAGTTGTGTGACTCAATTACTTAACTAGGTCGGCCAAGTTATCTAATTGGGGCCAACTTGTTGAAATTTTACCTAGGAAGTGTTTGTCCATTCATGCCTTGGGGTGGACAAGGACACTTTAAAAAGTGGTCCCTAGCTTATTTAGAAGGTGAGAATGACTTTATTTTATAAAGTGACCTTTTTAATGTGAGTTTGAGTTATAATGATTTTCAAGTGACTTTATGAGATTAAAAGGTTTGTGTGCATTAAATTTAATATTTAAAAAGTAATTTTTAATGAGGAAATAAGATGGGCCTTGGATCTCATTTAGTTGGCTTTTAATCTAAGCCATTGATTTGGAGCTATGTTGCGTGGGAGCGCCCCCCACCCGCTTTGCTCCTGCTCTCAAAGTTCGCTTCCTTTGGAAGCTCGCTCCCAAAACGCTCCCAGTTTTGGGAGCACGCCCCAAGGTGCTCCCTTCTTTTCCTATACTATAAGCTCCTATACTAAGTTGATCGTTTGATGACAATGTTATGGTACCTCATTTCTTTACCAAGCTCCTACAAAATTTTTTATGGTTGATCGTTTGATGATAATGTTATAAGTTATAACTACTACATGATTGATTTTATATGGTTTTATCCATGTATTCCATAGCTAATTCAACATCCTACATGTTTTTTAGATATGAATCCATCAAAATATATTAAAATATATACGATACAAAAAACTCTCCCAAAACGAGAGCTTTTGAAAATTTTGTTTTTCGCTCTGCTCCTGCTCCCCGCTCCCAACAGCATAGATTTGGAGATGGAAGTTACTAAAACAAAAAGGCTTGGGAAAGGCAAACCTAATTCATTGTTCACAATCCAAAGAGAAAAATTTTGGAGAGAGGAGGATCAAGAGAAGAGAAAAACCATAGAGAAACCCCTTGCACAAATTCCAAGAAATGGGAAGAGAAAGAAGGGCACGAATTTCTAAACAATTGTACTCACAAAATGGCACAATTTCCAATGCAGTCGTACAACAATTAATGCTAACCGTACAAGTTTGTACAACACATAAATCAAGGTGAAAGCAGGCACAGGTTTCGAGGCAGATTCTAGAATCCGTAAAACACAGTTTTGGAGGCAGGTGCCAACATTTATTGATGTTTGTACAACAAACCGTACAGGCATAGGTTTCGAGGTAACGTACAACATAGAAATCGAGGCGTCTGTATAGTCGCATGTGTGGCAATAATTGAGAAATCCATACAACAATTTGTTAGTGTGTTTTCTCGCACTATTGTATTTTGTTGAGTGAAATTGTCTTTGAAGAAATAAAAATCTCTTTGAAGAACAGGTTTTCCCTTTGGGGTTTTTCCTAGACCACTTTGATGAAAAATCTGAGTCTTTAATTTTCATGTGTGTTGTCTGAATTAATTTTCTGCATAAGAAAACTAGGGCTTTCATAAATTTTCAGAGTTGAAAAAGTTAAAAGTATATCTCGTGTTTCAATTTTCAGTAAAATTTTTATTTTTAAATGTACATGCATGATGGGGTTTGGGCATTAAACCATATGCAGTGATTGAAACTGAAACCGAGTTGAGGCAACCAAAAATTTTCATGGTATCAGAGCAACATTGAAGGGTGAAAATTACACACATAAATAAATCTCAGACTTGGAGAAATAAGAGAAAACAGGGTTTTGAGAAGAAACAGGTACTTGGACTTATTTGCAGTGTTGGCTACCAGACTTGGGCTAGAGGACATGTTGGATGGGGCAGTTAATTTTAACCCGTGGAAGGCTAGGATTGTACTCATATTGCGAGAGAATGAACTATGGGAAATAGTAAATAATATCATTGCTCATCCTGTCACTATTCCTACAGTTGCAGCTGATAAGGCCGCTTTTGATAAACTGGACATTAAAGCAAAAATAATCTTACCTGATGCCATTAAAGACCATATCATACCACAGATTTTTGGAAAAGACTATGCTCATCAGATGTGGATTGCATTGACCAACCTTCACAAAAGTTCCAATGAAAATTGGAAAATGGTGTATAGGGAGAAACTAAAGAGCATTAGGATGAACAAGGGGGAGAACATGGTCTCCTATCTTACCAAGATTACATAGGTTCGAGATGAGCTTGGAGCAGTGGGAGAGAGGGTGTTGGAAGCAGAGTTGGTTTGTACAACACTGAATGGCGTGACAAAGCCATGGTCTGTTTTTGTTGAGTCCGTTGTTGCTTGTGAGCACATGCCTACATGGGATCGTCTTTGGGATGATTTCATACAGGAGGAGACCCGCAGGGCATATGTACAGAGGAGTACATCTCACAACAAGGAGGATGAGGAGAATGTGGCTGTAGCAGCAAAGGGGAAGAAGAAGAAATCCAAGAAGGGTTCCAAGGATGGAACCAAGTAGCAGGATGGCGAAAAGAAGGACATGAGCAAAGTGAAATGCTTTGCTTGTCAGAAGTTTGGGCATTATGTTGGACAATGCCCAAACAAGAAGAAGAAGAAACAACAGACAGCAGCTTCAACAAAGATTGATGAGTATGCTTCTAGATTCGAGAGAGAGTTTTCTCTCTTTGTTGATGGTTGTATAGAGAGAGCATCATCCATCACCGGCAGGGATATTGAGGACTAGATAGAGCATTCCATGATCGTTGGGCATTCACCAAGTGCTTCCACTACTTCCTCTACATGGTACATTGATAATGGAGCTTCGAGTCATATGACAGGTGTTCGAGACATGTTCACAGAGATGTCAAAGACAGGCCTGGAGTTGGCGGTTGTATTGGGTGATGATACAGTTGTGAGAGCAGTTGGGGATGGGAAAGTCCGTTTTAACAGGGAGTCCATGGAGCCCATGTTACTGAGGGATGTCTTGTACGTCCCTGGGCTGAAGAAGAATCTTGTGTCAATTTCCACGAATGAGGACAGAGGCCTAGGGGTATATGTCCTAGGTGGGAAAGTTTACATCTTTACCAAAGCAGAGGGTCCATCTACTTCATATGCGATTGGAGTTAGATGTGAGAAACCATACAAGCTTCTCTTCCAGCCACATCATGCATTGGCACACACTCAGAGCAACAATGAGTTGTGTGAGTTATGGCAAAGGAGGATGGCCCACCTTCATCATTCAGTTTTGAGGATGCTGGGAGATATGACCACAAGGTTGCTAGATTTCAGTACAAAGCAGAGTGATGTATGTACAGGGTGTGCTTTGGGAAAGTACACCAAGACTGCTTTTCCGAGCAGTAACAACAGATCAGAGGGAGTGCTGGATTTTATTCATTCAAACTTGTTTGGTCCCATGTCTCCTATCTCATTGACAGGTTTTGAGTACTACATTACATTCATCGATGACTTTTCCAAGAAGACTTGGATCTACTTTTTGAGAAGCAAAAAGTCAGAGGAAGTCTTGCTTCAATTCCAAGAGTTCAAAGCTCTTGTGGAGAACCAAATAGGAAAGAAGATCAAGGTGCTCAGATGAAACAATGGGGTGAGTATACTTCCCATTCTTTCGATGAGTTTTGTAGATAAGCAAGTATTATGAGGCAGTTGACAGTTCCCTACACTCCACAACAAAATGGAGTGGTTGAAAGGAAGAACTGTGTGATAATGGGTGCGGCTAGAGCCATGCTACATGATCAGAGTCTTCCTTTCTTCCTATGGGTAGAGGTTTGTAGCGCAACTGTTTTTGTATAGAATAGGAGTCTACACCATGCCTTGGGGTGCAAAATTCCTAAGGATATGTTCACCACGAAGAAGTATGAGATAGGCCACTTCCACACTTTTGGATGCCCTACATATTCCCATGTCTCTTTTGAGAAGAGGACAAAGTTGGAGACTACTAGAGAGAGGGGCATTTTTGTTGGCTATGATGAGACTTTGAGGGATTTCTGCATATACCTTCCTATATAGAGGAAAGTTGTGGTGAGGAGGGAGATGAGATTTGAGGAGGACTAAGCCTTTCGAAAGTCTCGAGAGTCCGATGACTACTCCACAGGTGACAGCATAACATATTTCAGCGAGTCAGGGCATAGGGTCACAGGTCTCAGGGGTCACTGGGTCACAAGTTACAGTTCATCAGTTTCAGGGACACAATCTACAGGGACTTCTGGTACTGGGACAGGTTCACAGGTTTCACCTTTATGTGATTCGGTTACACATGGTTTAGGCTCAAGTTCACCAGGTACAGGATCTCAAACCATAGGTACTTCTTCAGGAATAGATTGGTTTGATGAGGATATAGAGGAGGGTCTTCCATAGGATGCTACTTCCAAGAAGAGAAAGCCAAGTTTGCTTTAGGATCTTGTGAAGGAAGCAAAGGAGTCTGCGGGGCCACCCAAGAGGGAGGTCAGAGAGAGCAAGGCACCAGAGAGATTTTCCAGTTACATGGCACAGGTGACTAGCTTGCGTGAGTCTGGGCCTACTACTTATGAGGAGGCATCTGCACATCAAGTTTTGAGAGATGCCATGATGGAAGAGTACAATTCCATCATGAAGAATGGTGTGTGGGAGGTGGTTCCGAGACCAGAAGGGAAGTCAATTGTGACTTCCAAGTGGCTCTATAAAATCAAGCATGCTGCGGATGGCAGCATCGAAAAGTACAAAGCTCGATTTGTAGCGCATGGGTTCTCATAGGTAGAGGGAGTTTATTATGATGAGACCTTTGCATCGATTGCTAAATTTTCTTCAATCAAAGTAGTGATCTCCATTGTTGCAGAGATGGGTTGGAGGATTCATCTGATGGATATGAAGACCGCTTTCCTTAACGATCTTCTTTAGGAGGAGGTATATCTAAAGCAACCACAAGAATTTAAGATTCATGACAGGGAGTCCCATGTATGCAGGTTGAAAAATGCCTTGTATGGTTTGAAGCAAGACCCTTGGGATTGGTACTCGAGGATTGATTCTTATTTGCTTTCGATTGGGTTTCAGAAGAGTGAGGTTGATCCCAACCTATACTACATTGTGGTTGGAGGTGTTCCGCTCATTCTTCTGCTATATGTTGATGACTTGTTCATTACAGGAGGAGAGCACCTGATTGAGGCATGCAAGAAATATCTTGCTTCAGAATTTGAGATGACTGACCTTGGGTTGATACATTACTATTTAGGCATGGAGGTGTGGCAGGAGGATGGACGTATTTTCTTGGAACAAGGAAAATATGTTGCAAATGTTCTGAGGAGATTTCAGATGGAGGATTGCAGATCCATATCCACACCCATGATCACCAATTGGAAGAAGCTTCATGCTTCTGAGGGAGAGTTAGTGGATCCTACTTTGTATCGTTAGCTTATTGGTTCGTTGATGTATTTGGTCAACACCAGAACGGATATGAGTTTTACGATGAACACTCTCAGTTAGTTCATGGAGGATCCTAGGAGAGTACATTGGATAGCCGCAAAACACATTTTGAGATAACTTGTTGGGACAGTAGACTATGGTCTGGACTACAGGAGGACAGGTGGAGTGGGCTTGGTTGTTTTCACAAATTTGGAATGGGCAAGCAGTGCTTCGAACCAAAAGAGCACTTTTGGTTGTTGTTTCTGTTTGGGCTCAACAGTTGTGTCATGGTTCAGTCTGAAGCAAAAGTTTGTTGCTTTGAGTTCTGCAGAGGTTGAGTACATGGCTTCCAGTCAGGCTAGTTGCGAGGCATTGTGGCTTCGCAAGTTGATGGTAGACTTATTTGGTCAGGAGCTGAGGCCTACTATTATTCATTGTGACAATCCGTGTTGCATCAAGCTCTCTGAGAATCCAGTGTTTCATGACAGGTCAAAGCACATTGAGATCAGATACCATTTCATCAGAGACTATGTCCAAAGAGGAGTTGTAGAGTTGCAGTACATTTCTACTGATGAGCAGGTAGCAGAATTTCTCACAAAGTCTTTGGGAAGAGGGAAGCACATTCATTTCAGAGACGATGGGAGTGGTGAAAAATGCTTTCCTCGATAAGAGGGAGTGTTGAAATTTTACCTAGGAAGTGTTTGTCCATTCATGCCTTGGGGTGGGACAAGGAAACTTTCAAAAGTGGTCCCTGGCTTATTTAAAAGGTGAGAATGACTTTATTTTATAAAGTGACCTTTTTAATGTGAGTTTGAGTTATAATGATTTTAAAAAGACTTTATGAGATTAAAAGGCGTGTGTGCAATAAATTCTCATTTAATATTTAAAAAGTAATTTTTAACAAGGAAATGAGATGGGCCCTAGATCTCATTTAGTTGGCTTCTAATCTAAGCCATTGATTTGGAGATGAAATTTACTCAAACAAAAAGGCTTGGGAAAGGAAAACCTAATTCATTGTTCACATTCCAAAGAGAGAATTTTTGGAGAGGAGCAAGAGATAAGAGAAAAACCAGAGAGAAAACCCTTGCACAAATTCCAAGAAACAGGAAGAGAAAGAAGGGAACGAAATTCTAGACAATTGTACCAACATAATGGCACAATTTCCAATACATCCATACAACAATTAATGTTGACCATACAGGTCCTTACAACATAGAAATCGAGGTTAAAGCAGACGGTTTTTTAGGCAGATTATTGAATCCATATAGCACGATTTTCGAGGCAGGTACCAGCATTTATTGATGTCTATAAAGCAGACCGTATAGGCACATATTTGGAGGCAGTGTACAACACAGAAATCGAGGTGTCGTATAGTCACACATGTGGAAAAAATTGAGGAATTCATACAACAGTTTGTCAGTGTGTTTTTTGGAACAATTTTCGAGTTGAAAATGAGATAAGTACTGTTGTATAAAAATCTCTCTAAAGAACAAGTTTTCCCTTCAAGGTTTTTCCTGGACCACTTTGGTAAAAAATCCAAGTCTTTAATTTTCATGTGTTGCCTGAATTAATTTTCTGAGTAAGAAAACTAGGGCTGTCATAAATTTTCAGAGTTGAAAAAGTTGAAAATATATCTCGTGTTTCAAGTTTTTAGTAAAATTTTAATTTTTATGTACATGCATGATGGGATTTGGGCATTAAACCATATGCAGTGACTAGAACTAAAACCGGGTTGGGGTAACCAAAAATTTTCACGACCTACCTATGAAGACTCAAAATACATTTTATATAATACTTCTCCTGGGGACTATTGCCCTCACTTACAACGGAGGTTTTACCTCGATATTCTAGCATGACCAAATACAATAATGACATCCTCGAATGGAGGAAAAACATCTTCGACAAAGGTACAATAAAATACAATAGAATATCTTATGAAGTTACATTAACAACAACACTCCCTCTTAACTAGGAAGATATTCTCTCGACCCGGTCATCATCACAACTGGACACGGTCTCTGGACATCGTTGCTAGAACATCACTGCGTCATCATCTCTGGATCATCATCGTTGCTGCATCAATTCTCATCTTGTCGACCATTGACTAGTGATATCTTTTGAAGCTACATGTCCTCAGAAGTTTCTATAGAGCCATCCATGTTTCATGTTGGATGTAGGCCTAGCTCACATCTAGATCTTCATCATCTCCACGAGCAAGCCATCACGTAGGTACAACCCAGGACCACACATTACATTGCTACCACAATCACCTGCATCTCCTACCGTCATCTCATTGTATCTAGATCATCTCATCATCATCACACACAGAGAAACCCAGATGCACACCTCATGTCCAACAGACCACCTACGTCTCCCACCCAGTGGGTACAACCCAGAAGCACCCCAGGTGCGTTACGTCTCTCAACGGTCAGCTCGCGTCTACCAGCATGGGAACACAGTTAGGAAGACTCTAGGTGCATTACATCTCAAGGACCACCAGCGTCTTCCACCATGTGAGAACCAGCCTAAGCGCACACAAATTGTCTTTGTGGCCAGTGGAGCTCTCATCGTCTCCAGCATGGGAGTACAGCCAGGAGCACCCGAGTTGCATTATGTCCCAAAGACCACCTATGTCTTCCACCATGCAAGAACCATCTCCAGTGCATCTACGCCTTCCAGTGAACCTTTCATTGTCTCCAGCATGGGAGTACAGCCAGGAGCACCCGAGGTACATTACGTCCCAAGGACCACCCACGTCTTCCACCATGCGAGAACCATATCTTGTGCATCTGCATCTTTCGGTCTCATCACTCCCTCTTTCTAGGGACCTCGATCTGGATGACACCAAGCCTCTCTCTGAAGTATTCAAACCTCACTCTGGCTAACGGCTTGGTCAACAGATCGGTTATTTGCTTGTGTGTCACTACATACTGGAGCTTCATTGCTCCTCTCTGCACAATATCCCAGATATAGTGATACTTAATCTCAATGTGCTTCGACTTGTCATGGAACACTGGGTTCTTCGACAACTTCACGCAACTATGGTTGTCACAAGAGATACAAGTTGCCTCTAACTCGCAATCAAACAAATCTGACAGTAGTTTCTGAAGCCATATTGCCTCACAACTAGCCGAACAGGCTGCAACATACTCTACCTCAGTTGTACTTAGGGCCACACATGATTGCTTCCAACTAAACCAATAGATCATACCAGATCCCAAACTGAAGCAGCATCCTGAAGTGCTCTTCCTCTCTGTGGTGCTGCCTGCCCAATCCGAATCAACATAACCATGCAGGTTAATCTTCTGATTTGCTTCATACTTGACCCATACTCAACTGTACCCTTCAGGTACCTCAATATATGCTTTGCAGCAATCAAGTGAACATGTCTCGGATCCGTCAGGAATTGGTTCAAGGTGTTCACAACAAAGAATATGTTTGGCCTCGTGTTCATCAGGCACATCAACGAACCAATCATTTGTTGATACATCGTGGCATCAACTATCTCTAATGAAGCATCACATGGTAGCTTCAAGTTTGATGCCATTGGTGTGGCCTTGCAATCCAACATCTCGAATCCCTTCAAGATCTTGACCACATATTTTCCTTGGGTAAGGAAAATCTCCTATGGATTCTGCCACACCTTTAATCCCAAGAATCTTGAACTCTAAGATCTACTATAGTCACTCCCTCTGAAGCGGAACACCATCCTCTGTCTACATCTTGTGCTCTCTGCATCGGGACATTCTATACTAGAGTGACAGGTAGCTTCCTCTGCTGCTGATCTTTTGGGTATCCATCTATGTCGTCACTCAAGGTCATTGGATATCAAGATCCTCTATCTTGAACTTTGTTGAAAGTTCCTCTTGCACCCATCTATGAGTATCTCGTCCTTTGTAGGCTTTTATCTTCAACCTTGTTGCAAAGGTTGAGATCTCCATCACTCTAGGTGATCCTCAAGTAACTGTATGTGTTGTCCCATGGGTGCCTTATGTGCTTGTACAAATCCTGTGGTTCTCTGCTCCATATGCACTCTACTTCACTAGAGAAGTCTGTCTGGTCAATGGAACATGTCTCGCCATGATCTACTCCCTCCTTCTGAGAGAAATCATGAACCTTGTTTTGTATTTCTCGATGCTATCATGTGTTGCATGCTTGATCTTGTAAATCCACATGGAAGTCACTACGAAGTTCCCTTCAGGTCTCAGAACTATATCCTGGACATCATTCTCCATGATCAATTGGTACTTTCAATCATAGTCACCCTCTAGTTCTTCTCGACTGCTTCTTTATAGCTAGAAGGATCTGCATCAATGATGTCACACAACAATGCCACATAACTGGAGTGTGTCTGAAGCCTCTTACTTTCTTTGGAAGTCTCGTCATACTTTTCTTCATCTTGGATGATCTCCAGTGCCCAAGATGGTCTTCATCTCTTGAGGTGGATGTGTTGCTTTCTGTGGCTTGGTCATATCATGATTCTTATATTCTTCTGAAGCTCTTTCTTCCGTCACGGTGTCTCTGACCCTGGGACCTTCAGGTTCCTCTTCATGTACGTTGTTGGAGTGAATCTTCTAGCTGAACTGTCATCTCGTGTTCTTTGGAGCAAGTTTCATCCTTCTTTTCTTGTAGGTGATTGTACACGATCATTCCTACAAGTCAAATTCAGTTGCATGATTATAAACATTTCACAATTTCCAAAACATATTAATAATAACAGGTTCTTAAGCACAAATACATATGTCACACAATCATGTAACTATCTTAGCCAATGCAACATTTATCCATATCCCGTATACATACGGTAACTTTCTAGATGCCTTCCATCTCTACCAGAACATTATTAAGAGTGTGCATTGCTCCTAATATGTCAGCAAAGAGGTTGCATTCTAGATAATTAGCAATGGAATGTTGTACAGCACCATAGGCTACTTACCCATCACATGCAAGTTAGTAGTATATTGTTCATAAATGCAGACACTCAATCATGCATAATACATCAATTGAATATAAATATGTACACAACTAAACAATATCATTTAAGTAACTGGATATATAGGAAATGACAATTTAAGCACTTATCTTTGTTTGTTTGGTGGGTGGACTCCCTCTTGATCCTTGTCTTCTTGTGAGAATTACTGGAGTCTTTGATAGTGTGATATGATTCTGAGGACCTATGCCTGTCTTGCTCATGCCGAGTAAGTCTTATATTCCATAGATCACATGGGACTATGTACTGGTTCTGAATTTGAGTGTCTCTTCTTCATTCACAATTGTATCCCTTCTTATCCAAAAATTGAGATGGATAAGAAGTTCTTCTTTATCATGGGTTGAATCCTTCTGGATTAAAGTACATATTCCTCATCACTTGAGGAATCTTCTCTTTCTTCTCTGATTCTTTTCTTTGTTGGTTTATCATCTATAGCGGTGTGAGCATGATGTCGTTTCTTGTTAGTCTTCTTGTTGGAGGAACCTTTGTTTCTGGGAAAACCTCTGAAGTAGTGTCCCTTCTCATCACATGTGTACCATCTAACACTAGATAGATCTCTTCTAGGTCTCCTTTGTCTTCTGTGATGGTGGTCCTCCCTCTTGTTGTGATTTCTTCTAGTCTGAACTATGAGAGCTTAATCATCAGTTGCTCCCATCTTCTCTTCTCTTGTTATTAGCCGAGCTTCTTCTTGAGTGCATTCTTCCCATAGTCTGCTGAAAGTGATCAACTTCTTTCTGGCACATATTCCTTGAATGAATGAGTCCCATGATCTTGGAAGACCATTTAAGGTGGTCATAACGATCTCTCCTCCTTCTACCTTTTCTTCAAATGCTTCAAGTTATTCCTTGATTCGAGCGACCCTTGTGAAATAGGATTGCATGGTCTCTGAGTTTAGGATCTTCACATTCTTGAGTTGGTTCCTTAATGTCATCTTTCGATTAATGTTCTTCCCTTCGAATAATTTCCTCAAGGCATTGAACACCTCCTTGGGTGTCTTCAGAGATGACACTTGGGGAATGAGGTGATCTTTAATAGAATCTACAATAATTCTCTTGTCCTTGACCAAGTTCTTCTTGTGGATAGCCTTTGCTTCATCTCCCTCTGGTTCTGGAAATTCCTTACTAATATATTTGTCCAAATCATTTTCTTCAACGACAAGAGAGATCATATACTTCCATGCTCGGAAGTTGTCAGTTCCCTCAAGCTTATCATTAAGTTGGGTGTGGTGAGTCATTTTGAAATGAGAACCTCAAATGGAAATAACAATGAAATAGATTTGACCAATCTGAGAAGCCCAAGTTGATTATGGATATGGTTGTCATAGGGTTTGTTAGGGAAACCCTAATTTTCCAAAATAGGAATTTTAAACTTTTGATTGGACAGGAAGATGCGCCTCTTCAAGGCAAGTTGCCCAATGTACTCTCTTTTCCAAATTGATGAAGAAAAATCCCAAAAACTTGATGCCCTAGTTTTCTCCCAACATAAGTATCTAGTCAAAAATGAAAATTCTTCAAACTTGATTTTTCTTCCTTCAAAAGATGTGCCCTCCTAGGGCGAATTAGACTAGCCCCCTTTTCTGACGAACTGTGAAGAGAGAAGACCTTGAACTAGGAAGCCCTAGTTTTTGAAGCTGCATAGTGCCTTCTTTCAGAGTGGCTCTCATACCATGTTAGAGTTTGTATTTTAATTCAATTATGTTAGATCTTTAAACTGAAAGATAGACAAGCACATCAATACACAAGAACACAAAGTTTTTCTTCGGGGAAACCATAAAGGAGAAATCCCTGCAAACTTCTTTAGAATAGTTCCATCACTAAGTACAATGTCAAACCAAGATAGAATACCCAGAGAAAAGATATCTTCGACAACTTCTTCTTCTTCTCACATCAGCACACTTCTCTCTCTTTCTCTCTCTCTCTCTCTCTCTAGCGAACTTGAGTGAGTGAGTGTGTCCAAATGAGGGAGGGAGCCTCCCTATTTATATTCTTCAATTGTGTGACTCACTTACTCAAAATACATTTTATATAGTACTTCTTCTCGAGACTATTTCCCTCACTAGGACAGAGTGACTCACTTACTCAAAATACATTTTATATAATACTTCTTCTCGGGACTATTTTCCTGACTAGGACAAAGTAAGACTCTAGAAGGTACCCAAGGGCCCCCAGTAGTCTCTTGGGGTTCTTTGTCTAGGACCAAGCAAGTTGATGCCATGGCAAAGCCCCTAGCATGTGGCTAGGGCCCCTATATGCCACTAGGGTATTCTGGTCTAAGACTAGGGACACAATGTCCAAGTAGAGCCTACAGATAGAGATAGAGATATATTCTGGTCTTCAACCAGGAACACGATGTCCAAGTAGGTCCTGCAGGTAGTTGATCAATTTTCAGTGTGAGACTGAAACTCAGCTTAGTACTTGTTGTCGCCTAATTCACACCTCGGGTAACGTGGCAGAAATCTTCAAGCCACTGGGTGCGACCTTGGGGGCAAGCTCGAGCCAAGTGTTGTCCCTTGATACTCAACTCCTCCATCTAGGCCAACTCCTAGCGAAGCCAAGGGGGTTCAACCCTAATAAAAAGTAAAATCTAGGGTTTTTTACTCTACGAGAGGAGTAATTAATTCTAGGAGTTTTAATATAAAATGAATGAAATTAAAGATTACCAATCACTGCCAACAAGATTAACCTTAGCAACACTTTAACTCAAATTAGATACACAATATTCAATGACACATTGTGAGATTAACTTATGCAAAAAAAGAAAAGAATAGACCAGTGTCGAAATGAAGAGAGTGCTTGCAAATGTGGGTTGCTAGTGTAGTCTCAGTGAAAGTATTGCAGTGTCTCGGTTGGTAAATTTTAGATTATTAAGTGAATTGATTAAGGAATGGGTAAATTGTGGGTTTGGCCCAACAAGTCAAGTCCCTTCGAACTGAGTGCTAAAGCGATAATACCAAGCGTCCAACGGGGTGAGGATGAACCTGCTTGGAGTAGCCCCCTGACTCTGCAGTGATTACCCTTTGCAACCTCTCGAGTTCTCGAAAAAATTACTTGTGTGGATTTTCCTATTAAATCTAGTAACTCGAATCCCTTTTTGATACAACCAACTGATCAGACAAGCTACAGCGGTGTAGAGCATACGGGGAAGGAGTCTTGGTTTATTTTATTTGAGACGTAATAGTGAGTTGCTTAGATGACGACCGAAGAGTCTCTTTCACCTTTCGGGTACTCAGGAAAGCAACGGTCGAATTGATTTAAACTCAGCAGTGCAAATAAAAATTGAAGCTTTTTTAATTACTACACTGCTCAAATCTTTTCCCTTATGGTACTTCGGTATAGAGCAGTGGGTAAGTATTCAAATTACTCTTGCAAAACTTAAATAAAGCATGAAATTGATAAAGAAAAACAACTACGCTAACAACATATAAAGAAGACAGAAAAATGACATCGACACAAATCCCCCTAGGGGGAATGGGGACCGGGCTCTAATGAGCCTACTCAAACTTTATTTTGCTTTTACAATGAGGAGGAAGAAAGTGCACTTTGGTCCTCAAATTGGGATCCAAAGGCTTACAACTTATTGGAAAATTTATTTTTATGCAAGAGGGAGCTCCATTGGTCTTCTTTTTGCTCGATTTTGCGAAAATTCGCCAGAGTTTCCTCCTCTTTTATCGTAAACCTGCAAAAAACAGCCAACAAACATTAATAGAATATGCCCCAAAACACTTTAAGAGTGCTTTGGGAAAAATACCAAAGTATGCCGAAAAAATTCTAAGTAAAAAGCTGAAATGAACCAAGTAGAAGCAACTGAAAAAATGAGCTAGAAAGCTATTTTTTCAAGGTCTTTGCTTGTTTCGTATGGAGAACAAACAAATTAGAGCACTTAGATGCTAGATCTGAAACTTAAACTTGGCAGTCAGTCTTATTAATCAAGACTTTAAATTTTGTAAATGCAGATGACTTGAAGCAAGAAGAACTCGGTAATGTAGATCTATACTAGAAAATTATTCTTTTTCAACTTTAGCTAGATCTAATCATGAAAAGTAATTATGATTTATGTATGAGAATGAACTTAAAACCTTAGATATGCAACTATTTTTCAAATAAAGGACAAAAATAATTTTTTAAACAAATTTGAGGAGAAAGGGGAAGTTTAGAGAACAAGATGATCCTTGAGGCTTTGATTGTGGGGCACCGAGGGACTTTATCTGTAAAAAAAAAATGTCTAAATGAGAAAGATCAAACAAGATCCTCTCTATCTCCAGCTAAGATGACCTGCACTTCAAACAAAAAAAATGTAGGGACTTTATCTGTAAACAAAAAAAATGTCAGAATGAGAAAGATCAAACAAGATCCTCTCCATCTCCAGCTAAGATGACATGCACTTCACACAACTCAACAAACAAGATCAAATCCAGCAGCATATACACTTAGAGATCAAAATATAAAAATGTCCATAAACAAATGAAAATATTCAATTTCACATCTCTAAACATTCATACTAAATAAAATGAAGTAGTAAACAAACAACTTCATTCAACTTGCAAAACTAATACCAGTCCTTCAAGCAAGCTAGATCTGGAAATTGGAAGCAAAATGGATCCGGCAAGTATTATCTCAACAAAGCACAATGATAATACATCGACTCACAAAGCACCACATAAGTAGACCTCCAAAGTCTCTTTTATTTCTCAGATAAACAATGATTACATTCAGCGAAGCTCTTCCCAGTACATTCCAACTAGTTTGAATGAAGAGAGCAAAGCTTTATTTATAGCAAATACAAGCCCAGGGGGCATCACCAACACTGGCAGAAGAAGTTTAGTTGATAGAGTGATTTGTGGGATGCGATCGAGAGGTTTCTAAGGGGAGGGCGCCACATCTCTCAAGAGAGATGCGCCCTCATCTAATTTCCAACTCTTCAGTCGAGTGAATGCCACATATCCCCAGCGTGAAGTGTGAAGGGAAAGATGCTTTCTCGAGCTCAGTGGAGTCGCAACCAATTTCAATCTAGTTGCTAACTAAAAGGGAATACTAGCCATCACACTTATTTCCCTTCCAACGTGTAACTCCACTTAAACCACTGGTCACGATTTGAATGCCGTAAGATCATGCGTTTTGAGATGGTGGGCGATTTCCCAATCATGAAGTGATTCGCTTGATCCTTAAAATTAGTCACGTGGTATATCAGTTCAGATGAATCACCAAAGTATTTTGTAGCTTCACGTGTAAAGAGGGCTCCACCTTTGCTGATTCGCTACCACCACATGGGTTTGACATCACCCTCCACACCATTTACGATTTACCTTATAGTTACTTGCTATCATAACCTAAAACCAACGCTTATGTTTTTATTTTATTTTAAATGGTGTGGATATAAGGTGGGGGTCACTCCTTGGCTAGTGCTACCATGCTCACCACTAACGTGACCACCACTTGAGGTTGGTGTCACCCATCCATATTTATTCACCACCCTTCACCATAACTTAAAACTTAAGTTAAAACATGAAGAGAAAGGTCGCATGACTATGGGGGACCATGCCATGTCACCCCATCCATAAATATTTTAATATTTTTGACTATTCAACTTTTGACCATAATGCCAATTTGTCCAAACTTAGCATTAAAATGCCATTTTGATGCATTTTTAGCCAAATAATCCCCGTCACGGGGTGCTTCGGTTGCCCGACTGATGTAGAAAGTGGTCCATTGGGTAAAGTGGATACTCCGGGTGTGAAAACGAGTGTCCCCACGTCAGAAACAGAATTTGTATTTGACTTTTATTACATTCTAAAGTTTTTTAATTAAACCATTCAAACATGGCTTAAAAAACAAAAAAAAATATTTTTCTCGGAAATTGATGAAACTCTAGGGGGGCCTAGTACATGTCCATACGACTCAATTCGAATGCCTAGCATGGTGAAAAACACAGACACGAAGGCTCTAATAACCTCCCTAGGCCGAAATACCAAGATGACGACCCCAGCTTTGGAGGTGTGAGTAAAAAACTCAGAAATTATTAGTCGTTTGTTCAACAACCAATAATAACCGAGGGAAAAAAGACTCTGGGCTAGTCGGCTTGATGCTCAAGTCCGGGAAGCCAAGCCTTTTATAAAAAATTAAATGCTAGGACATTTTTGACATTTTCCCCAAGGGGGTATGAACATGTGTTACAAAAAATAAAACGGCTATGAAGGCCTGAAAGGACTTCTGAACTCTGAATATGAACAAGTATCTTGTTCATTAATGGCGGCTCACAAAAAGTCCAACTAGGTGCATCCTAGTCGATAACATCTGGCTCCAACTATGGGACGTGTAATTGATCTGAACCTCGTGGAAATTGATCATACGAGAAACCTAGAATCTCTGATTCCTGCACAAAAACTAGGTTAAGTCAGTGACATGAATATAGATAACCAAATGAAACAAGATAAGCGGCAGTATATGATACAAAAATAAAAAAAAAATTTACAACTAATATACAAAAAATAATGCACAAAATAATATACAGAAAATGAACTAAGTTAAGAAATAAAATGCGAAGAGAGGTTTAGAGAGTGATGATACAAAGATACCCCCATGGGCATCAGATATTTTCACTGAAAAACAGTTTTAGAATCTATCCGTTAACAGGCAGACTATGCTTTTCCCCATCCATGTCACTGAGATAAAAAGAGTTGTCACCCGCTACATCATGAATGATGTAAGGGCCCATCCATAAACTGTCAAATTTTCTGTGCTTGCCCAACTTTTCTCTTCGTTTGTCCCAAAGTAACACCGTGTCTCCTTTCTGAAAAACCCTTGGTTTGGATGATTTGTCAAAATTTCTTTTAACCTTCTCCTGATTTTTATCACTCTGATTGACAGCCCTTCTTCTGACCTCATCCAACTCTATCAGTTCATGTATTCTAATCTGAAAGTCATCCTGATCTGAACCTGAATCTTGCAGAGTCTAATACACTGGTAATTGAAGATGAATAGGCAAAGTCACATTCATCCCATAAACCAACTCAAAAGGAGATTTTCCCTTTGCACTTTTCTTAGTAGTACTATCTGCCCAAAGTGCAAACTTGATTTTACTGTCCCATGCCTTCTTGTTGTCACCAACAATCTTTTTTACGATGGTCATCAAGTTTTTGTTGCTTGACTCAGCCAGACCATTTCCCTGTGGATAGTAATTTGAGGAATGGGATAGGATAATGCCATATTTAAAGCAAAAAGAAGACATTGCTACTGAACTGAAAGCTTTGGCATTATCTTGCCTTGTCTCTGCGATCTACCTCAACGTGAGTCTCTGAGTTTTTCCTCGACGTGATTCTGATCTCTGCAGCACCTGTGTGTCTTTCCTTACCCAGGGTCACTTGCATGATTTTTTATTGAATCACCTGAGGTCTGTTTATTCCTACCAGAACTCTCTCTCTCAAGGTACGTATATAGTTTAACCAGGTTGACTTGTCCTTTCATTGACAAGATCAAACACAGAACTATCTGAGTATAAGGCGGATCCAAATAATGGTTGTAATTCGTTAATGTTGTTTCTCATGTGTATGGTTATTTTACTATAAATGTTAGTTGAGATTTATTTAACTGAACTTAGCATTTGATGATTCTCGAGGACAAACATTAACGTAGTGACCAAATGGAGCATTAAGTTGAAAGAGATGAAAGTTATATTGTTAAATTTTATTACAGTTTAAATTTTACTTAAGTCTTTTTTGTTCATGTATTGAAGTTTATTGCTGGTATTAAAACTCATCTAACCTGTAAAATTCAACATGGTATCAAAGCTTTGGTGTAGCTAACTCTGTTTTGAAGCCAACAAAAACTACAACGATCCTAAGACAAGATCTATACTTCACTCTTCAAGTTGACAAGTAAAGGTTAAGATGACTACTTCTTCAGTAAAATCAGAAGATAGGCTTGAGGGAGCCTCCAACTTCAATGCATGGAAGGCTAGGGTTCTAAATATCCTAGAAGAAAGCGATCTAGATGATTTGGTTACTAGAGTTGTTGAAGAGCCCGCTACAGCCCAAGGAAGAGCAACATTCAAGAAGGAGCAAGCCAAGGCAAAGCGGGTTATCTTTGACTCGGTTAAAGATAACCTGATGGTTGTGTTAGCTCCGTTAAGGACATCCAAAGAATGCTTCGATACTCTAGCTAACCTCTATGAGAAGAAAGCTCCTACTCAAAGAAGAGCCTTAAAGAAACAACTCAGATCTCTCAGAATGGAGAAAGACGAGAAGGTTGCTACCTTCTTTTCTAGGATCGCTCAGATAAGAGAACAACTCCTTGCCATTGGAGATAAGGTATAAGATGATGATCTTGAGCAGACAGTGTTCGATGGCCTTCCTACAACGTGGGAGACATTCTTTGCTTTAGTAAATGGAAGAGGGGATCATCCCAAATTTGAAAGGTTGTGGATTGATTGTTTAGATGAAGAAAGCAGGATCCAAAGCAGATCCGTGCCCCCACCAGAAAAGAATCAAGCTCTAATTGTCAAAACAAAGAAAGGAAAAAATCTCTCACCACAGAAGGACAACAGTAAATAACCTCAAGGTAAGCATTCCTTGAAATCAAGAGTTAATTGTTATAATTGTGGTAAGCTTGGTCATTATGCATGGGAGTGTAGAAAACCATCTAACAAAAATTGGCATAGAAAGAAACACCATGTTTCAGTTGTTACCGAAGAAGGGCAACGTCAGCAAAAGGGGTCTTGGGTTTAGACAAAGAATCCAGATCAAGGGAAAAAATATTACTTGGCTTCAACACTTTCAAGTCCCACCTCCAACTTTTTAGATTCCTAGTGGAGAGAGAGTGTAGCCACTAAGCATATGACTGGATTCAAGAAGACCTTGGCAACTTTCAAGGTCAAGCAGTTCCACAAGAAAGAGGAACTTGGAGATGGAGGTACCTTTGACATTAAAGGGGTTGGTTCAACCAACATACAGCTTGATTCAGGTACGTTGATTAATGTTGAAGAAATTTTATATGTTCCTGGTCTAAAGAAGAATGTTATTATTATCACCTGACTTGTAGTTGTCCCTATGAGGTGGATCCAAGATGGATGGTAGAGGGACGGGCAACCAAAGAGGTGGAACCAAGATAGCCTTGACTCCCAAATGGATGGTTGTCACGCCTGTTGTCCGCCGATTGCACACCAGCAGCAGAAATCTTCCGAAAGCTGTCTCCTCACTTGAGAAAGTGGGAGAGGTGTGACCTTGGGGGCAAGCACAG
>LPNX011103705.1:404993-418771 GCA_001517045.1 Pseudotsuga menziesii
TAAAAAAACTTTTTTTTTAATAAAAATCATTTTTTTACTAAAAATCATTTTTTTACTAAAAATCATTTTTTACTCAAAACTAACGTTTTTGAGTAAAAAGGCATTATGTGTCCGATTGTTGATCTGAAAGTTGGTTCTGACTGGCTGGCTGATCAAGAATGATTTTTGGCTTAAGGTTAGAGCCTTCAATCACTGAATTCTGAGTCCGGATCATGAACGTGTTTTTTCCATTTAATTTATAGAAAAATTAACCCAAAAAACTTAGGAAAATTAATTAAAAATTAAAAAATAATTTTTCACTGTTCGAAAAAGATTTTTTCGAAATTTTTTTATGTGTCCAAATGACTTAGGACAAGACCATGATCTATCTAAATAATGTCTAGTAGGCTTATAACACTCAGTTGGGCTCTAATAACCCCCCAAGGCCCAGAATTCAACATCGGGCATTCCAGCTTTGGAGGAAGCGGGAGAAAACCTCGTCAATTATACTCGGCTGAAGGCAAAGCATAATTGTCAGGGGCAAAAAACTCCCTGGAATACCCTATTTGAGATTCTACGTCTTAGGAGACCGAACCACTCAAAAATATCCTACTAGCACATTTTATCACAAACCCCGCGGGGCCATGGTCAAAATTATTCAAATAAAAAAGTGACTAGCCAATATTGGCTAGACAAGCAGACGGATCAACTGATACACTGGAATCAGACTTTGAACAAGTCTGTCAACCGGCAGCTCCTCAGGTAACCCGACTTATGGTACAAAAAAGTTGGATAACAACGCCAATCGAGGCAATCTTCGTTTGATGTTGTCTTAGTCCAAGACAACAATGGGGGAGACCTAGATCTACTCTCGACAAGAGAGATCAGACCAAGACGCCAGATCAAATCAATGGAACTTGAGTACATAAGGTATAAGGTGAAGTAAACCCTAGATCTGTGGATGAAATCACAGTGTTAGTTATGGGTTGGATCAAAAAGGTATGGTATTTGATCCAATGTCGAAATGCAAGTGACTTATGAGTTCTACTACTAGATCCAGAATCAAGGTACTAGCAAAAGATAACAATATCCACTGCCTTGGGAAACATGACCAATGCAGGGAGGTTAAGAACAGGATTGGGGCTATCTAGTACCAAAGGATAGACTTGACGAAAGGTATGACAGTATCAAAGTACCCAAGCCTCAGGGATAAGGTCAAAACGCAAGAGAAATTGGCCAAGTGAGGGGTTGTGCTAGGGTTGAGAGATCAGTGCCTTGGGATTTGGGCCCAATGGAATCACCTAAGAAAAACGTATAGGAGGACCCATTTAGGGTTTAATCTGGTCTACAAAAGTCAAAAATGGTTTGCCAAAAGATCAAGCGGTTTGATCTATAAAAATTTATTTTTTATATTTAGGGTTTTGACAGTAAATGAAAGTGCCAATGGATTGAGATCAAGAAAAGAAGAACTAACCTGTGGATCTTACCTGGATAATCTTGTAGATGCCTTGATGATGATGATCTATGTTGTCCCGATCAATTTGAGAAGATTTGGATGAAGCCTTTATGCCAATCGTTTTGCTCAAGGAAGCCAATGCACCCTCTCTCCTACATAGCAAACGTCAACCATATCAGATTTGATGCATCAAGAGATATAGAGAAATGCTACAGAAAAATAGCAAGATGAAACCATAGATCACAATGATACTAATGATAACCCCCTGATACGAGCGATGCTAAACAAGCGAGTTGAGGAAGCCCTACAAAAACGCCCAAGTGAAGTCGCCCTCCTGTAGACACAACAAAGTTTCCACAAAAATATAGATCTCACCACAAATACTCAAATGCTAGGAAGCAATAGACTTTCCAATCACCATAGAAGAACACCAGATGCAAAGGAGATCCAAAAATTTCCACAAAATAGTTTTTCTATTATCAAGATTCATGAGCCAAAGACCCCTTTACAATGAGAAGATCTCTCCTTTAAATAAGAATGAGAGATACCAAAATCATAACCACCTTTCAAAAGGATGGCTAAGATTAAAAGATCAATATGTTCTAATCAACGATTGAGATGAGCTCAACATAAAGTACATGGATCAATACAATAATATAATAAATCAATGGACCAAATCGCTCTAGGAGAGGGGGTTCCACTCAATAAAAATGAATAAAGCTTATGGTGAGTCCAGGGGGGTATTAACTAACACCCCTAGTGTGTCCCCATGGCACAATATAGATAAAATATAATTTTAAATGCAAAATAGTGCCTCTCTGAGGAAATCATGAGCCTCCAAAAGCTCCAAAAAATCATAAAATATGCCGGAGAGATGGATCTAGGTCCATCTAAATCCTGAAACTGTTGAAGAAGGAGTGGAAGACATCACACTCATCATCAAAACTCATCCCATGCTATTTCCTTGCCACAATAGCCCAAATCGAATTCTTCAGTAGCCATTTTTGTCATTTTTAATTTGCCTCAGGAAATGTGACACTGCCCAAACTGCCATCAAGAGTGCCTACATTGTCAAACTGAGCCCATAGGCCTCTCTGGGAGGGGGGTAAAATGGTAAAAACAAGTAGTTGGACCCACCCCTCCTCATACAGTGCCCTAGGTGAACCAATCAAGTCACCTTTCTACTCTGACAGGCCACTCAGCATGGCAAAACTGCACAAGAATGGTATACTAAGACAAACCATCACTGTAACTGCCCGGAACTGAAAATAAGTTGTCTCATTGGACTCAGGGAGCCCAAATCTATCTAAGGTGCATACTCATACACCCTACAGATCTTTGCATTATCAGGTACAATATCTAATATGCCCAGACAGAGAAAATAATAGTTTGTAAATGATCAAATAATCCATAATATAACCCAGGCTAGCATCAATCTGCTGCAAGTGTTATAGGCTAAGATATGCTCTACAAATCATTCAAATAACAATTATAACAAGTAGTAATTATTTCATTGGCGATCTACCAACCAAATATATAGAGTTTTGTTAATTAGTTATAACTCATACCAGACTTTCAAGACCATACTCACTTCATAATTGTAATCAATTTGCTAGTGAAGGGTGAAGGCAAAAAATCTAAAGGTTAGGCTAAAGGGTGACTACCAACTTGACACTGTGACACTTTGGATATGGAAAGGGGATACTCACTCTAGCATATGCCGGACAAGCAATAACACAGGGTATGGCAGTGTTTCACAAATGGGTAAGTTACATTCAGAGGTGCTCATTCACCTTGACAAATGCTCACAATCCAAATCAAATACAAATGAGGCCAGCAATCTTTAGATATAACTTTTAAGAACCATTGCTTTTTGGGCCTTCGAGTTTCCATAGCCTTGATCCATGCATTTGTTACATGGATTTTAATTTATTCAGGCTTCATGTTCCATGTGTGTTTAAAAACCACTTCTTTTCAAATCCAATTTCATTAGGCTTGCCTTGCACTCACGTATGTTCAAAAACACTTATTTTCATGAATGGGTTTTTCACAAGATATTCATTTCATTTCCATATACATTGTATTGATGGCAGCGCTATTTCTTTTAGGTTTAGCCAACACAACCTAGGTAACTCAGAGTCGAGACACAAATAAACAGGGAAGCTTATCCAACAAAGAGGCTATAGTGGGGAAAGGTCCTCCATGCCACAAGTCAAGTAGTAGGTCGGGTTATAAATATAATTGGAAGGTAATGGATGGGTGGAGATAGTGAACAATGAGACCAACACTGGCAAGCCAAATTCTGGCGGGAATGATCACCTATATTCTCCCTAAGGAGGGTAAAACCAATGAGTATGGGTCAAGAACTTCTTGGTCTAAGTAGGGACATACATACATAATATCATTACAACCAGGTCCACATATTTATATGACCACCAGATCATGACACTAGATGCTAAGACATGTCACAAGAATGAGTATAAAAGCAATAACAACCATAACACAAGATAATATCTGTCGAGTCATATACATGTACATAACCAATCTGAACCAGCATCTGTCCATTGAGAAACTGCTGCTGCAACTCTGGGCAATACTGACTGCTCTGTAAATGGCTAAATGGCTACATCAATCCTCAAATCTGAGAGTCCTGAGACTCAGTCATGGCATGGGAAAGTACTATAGTCCATCATCAAATAGTGATCCATCATAGATGCTCATCTCAGTATCTCATATGTAAGGGCGCTGGCTGAAAAAGTGTACTGCAATCTGAAAAATAGAATATGGTATCCCGGCTACTATATATGTGATAACAGTTATTTCAGTGACAGTTTTAGAAGACAAGGGGTACTTTGTAACTTTCTCAAAAGGAAAAGTTTTGATATGGTCTAAAGATAGAAGTATAAACTCAGCCATTGTGATTGGAGTTCATAAAGGTGACCTCTATAAGGTCCCAGGACATGCTGTTAAAACTCTATACCCCAGTCAAGATTCAGAGATCAAGAGGGAGAAATTTGTACTCTCCAATCCCCAACCAAGTGGGGTTGCAGAAGATGAAAGAGTGATCTTCCATCAGTTTTCCAGTGACTCAGAGATATCAGCTTATACGACTTCTTGCTTAAAGAAGTAGAAGGAGAAGGCCAAGAAGCCTACATTCGATCTCATTGAGAAGCCTATTCAAAAGCTTCAAGGTTGCTTTAGTGAGAGCCATGTCTTTGATTTAGTTTACTCCCAGTATGAGGAGTCATTACAACAACAAATTTGGAAAAATGATATGTGGAAAGTAATTCTCAGCCATGAATGGAAGTCAACTATAACTTCCAATAGGATCTAAGAGATCATGCTTCATGCTAAGATGGAGAGTTGTTTGAAGTTCTCAAGAAACCTTGTATTTGATGACAGGATGAAAGACATCAAAAGTTATCACCATGTAAGGGTGAAGTATGTTATCGATGTGTTGAGAATGTCCCTCTTGCTTAGAGGGAGTGTTAAAGTTAGTGCAGCTGTGAGACCCATTCTCAAAGAATGGTTTCCTAGTCAATTGACTAGGACAGAGAAAGACCCTAGAAGTACCCTAGCCCCCCCAATAGTCTCATGGGGTTCTTGGTCTAGGACCAAGCAGGTTGATTCCATGGCAAAGCCCCTAGCATGTGGCTAGGACCCCTATATGCCTCTAGGGTATTCTGGTCCAACACCAGGGACACAATGTCCAAGTAGAGCCTGCAGGTAGAGGTAGAGATATATTTTGGTCTTGAACCAGGGACACGATGTCCAAGTAGGTCTTGTAGGTAGTTGATCAATTTTCAGTGTGAGACTGAAACTCGGCTTAATACTGAGAACCATTCTGCGAGAGAATCGAGGACCCGGTTAGGGTCCAGGGATTGATCAACTTGATTCAGTGTGAGACTGAAACTCAGCCTAAGGCTAAAAGCCATTCATTAAGAATGGAAAATAATGATGTCCCCTCTCCTAATCGATTATAGCTAGGTTGCTTCTCAAGGGACTAGCCAGCCCTCGACGATGTCCCTAGTACCTAACCCTTAGGAGCAGTGTTAAGGACAAAAGGATTTTACCATCTGTTTGAATCTTCCCACTTATACAGTGATGAAAAAATATATAAAACTATGTACCTTGAGAGAGAGAAAATTCTTTGGTCTTGTTGTTCCTATTTGAATGCTTGTCCACTTTCACGGTTCACTTTGATCTTGTGGTTATTGACTCATGGTCCTATTCTTACTTGGTCCTAGCACTCTCACTTATGTGCACCTTTGATTATGATGACTCCTATTTTATGGAGTGTATTTACCTAATTGTTTATTAAAGACCATTGGACCTTGTATCATTATAGTTACCTTATGTTTTGTTAAAAGGACCCTTTGACCCACTTATGGTTTTGGACTATCCACTTTATGTTGGACCTTTGGACTTTCACTTTATGACTTTATCTTTAATTAGTTATTTGTTACTCTTATTAATAAAATCTTTATGTTTTTATTAGTAAAGACTTGTGAACCATTTAAGTCTTATCTCATGATTACTTTTTGGTTTTATTATGTTATTGGTTCAAATTTTTATTATTATTTACTTGGACCACGTTCTCGTTCTTAAGGCTAACAAATTTGGTTTTCCTAACTTTATAAGAGGGACTTTAGCTAAGGTTTATTTTCATACTATCTACCTACACATGTTATTATTTTTTCCGGTGGTTGACTGCGTTTTGTTTCTTCACCAGTTGTCTGTGTTTCTTATTTGGCGTGCCTTCTCTGTCGGTTGTCTGCGTTTTTTATTTGACAGGCCTTCTCTGCCAACTGTTTGCATTATTTTATTTGGCGGGCCTTCTCTACCTGCGTTTTTTATTTGACGGGCCTTCTCTGCCGGTTGTCAACGTTTTTTATTTGACGGGCCTTCTTTTTCGACTGTCTGCGACTTGACTCTTTTCTCCACAGGCCTTCTCTCTGTTGGTTGTCTGCGTGATTTTCCTCACGTGCTTGTCTGTTGGATCTGCACCTGTCTCACCTACTTCCTGCGCGTTTTATCCACTGGCTGCCTGCGTCGTTTTTCCACGGGCCTTCTCTACGTTTGCGTCTTGACTCTTTTCTTCACGGGTTTCTCCACTATGATCTTTGTTATGTCCTTAGCATCGTGACCTCTGCTCTGTCTTTAGCATCGTGATGGCTACTCTTCAGGGGTTTCTCCACCATGATCTCTGCTCTTCCCTCACTGCGATGTTTCAAGGGTTGGGTCTCTATGAGTCCATTTCACTCACGGGCTGAGTCTGATCTTTACGACTTAGCTCCGCACACTGACTGAGTTTTGATCTCTACGATTTCTTTATTTACCTCTCATCTTGTTGCGGGAGTGATCTAGTACTGTGGGTGATCTTAATGATTGACCTCCCTCTGTGGGTGATTCCTGACCGTCTTGTCTCTGCAATCTACCTCAGCGTGAGTCTGATCTCTACAACACCTGTGTGTCTTTCCTTACCTAGGGTCACTTGCATGATTTTTTGTTGAAGCACCTAAGGTCTGTTTACTCCTACCAAAACTCTCTCTCTCTGAAGGTACATATATAGTTTAACCAGGTTGACTTGTCCTTTCAGTGACACGATCAAACTCAAACTATCTGAGTATAAGGTGGATCCAAATAATGGTTGTAATTCATTAATGTTGTTTCTCCTGTATATGGTTATTTTACTGTAAATGTTAGTTGAGATTTATTTAACTGAACTTAGCATTTGATGATTCTCGAGGACCCACATTAACGCAGTGACCAAATGGAGCGTTAAGTTGAATGAGATGAAAATTATATTGTTAAATTTTACTTGAGTTTTTTTTTCATGTATTGAAATTTATTGCTGGTATTAAAACTCATCTAACCTGCAAAATTCAACATGGTATCAAAGCTTAGGGTGTAGCTAACTCTGTTTTGCGGCCAACAGAAACTACAATGATCCTAAGACAAGATCTATACTTCACTCTTCAAGTTGACAAGTAAAGGTTAAGATGACTACTCTTTCAATGAAATGTGAAGATAGGCTTGAGGGAGCCTCCAACTTCAATGCATGGAAGGCTAGGGTTCTAAATATCCTAGAAGAAAGTGATCTAGGTGATTTGGTTACTAGAGTTGTTTAAGAGCCCTCTACAACCCAAGAAAGAGCAGCATTCAAGAAGAAGCAAGCCAAGGCAAATCGGGTTGTCTTTGACTCAGTTAAAGATAGCCTGATGGTTGTGTTAGCTCTATCAAGGACATCCAAAGTGTTAGCACCCTATAATTTTACTATGGTTGTCGTAGGAAACTACAACCCAAGAAAGAGCAGCATTCAAGAAGAATGCAAGCCAAGGCAAATCGGGTTGTCTTTGACTCGGTTAAAGATAGCCTAATGGTTGTGTTAGCTCTATCAAGGACATCCAAAGTGTTAGGCACCCTATAATTTTACTATGGTTGTCGTAGGAAGTCACAAGGGTAACCATTTCAAACCAATATTTAGACTGCATTCTAGCCAATGCAGTCAGAGAGGGCTCTCTCATTGTCAAAATAACATTCACATACACATATCACTTTGATAAGTACACAGAAGGCTAGATTTCTGATAGTAAGAGATTTGTTTGTAGATAAAAGATTGAAGTTAGACAGATATTAAAACCAATGGGCAATGGAGTCATAGTCTGAACCATTCAAGGACATTACAGCAGATAATGAACAACGATTTTCTCTTTTGTAATATGAGGCAAAGTAGGTGCAACATTCAGCCAAATATCTTCAAGTGATGGAGGCAGCAAGGGACGCCTATCTATGGATGAATCCCTTGAAGACACCTTTAGCAGAATGACATAATAAGGGAAATGACAGAAATGGAGCATCTAACAAGGATGAATTCCATAACAACCATTACAGACACATAACAAATGCTACATCTTATGAAAGGAGCGCTTAATGAAACGAATTCCTCACATACAACTAGAAAGCATTAGTAAGAACTAACAAATATGGAAAATGAAATAAACAGAGAACACAAACTGAATATAGACACCATGATGAATCTCACAAACTCAAAGAAGTATTTTCATTATCACTTCCAAAAATGTTTGCAGACCTACAATCCGGGCACATAGGCCTCAAAAATATGAAAGTCAAAACAACCTTCCAACCTTGTTCTACTCCGAAGAGGTTACATTTATAATGCTATGGCTCCCGAGACCAACCTCAAAAACAGAGCCTAATTAGATTACAAAATGGGGGAATCAATCCCAAATCATCATTACGAATCCTAACAAACTTCTTGAGGTGGCAGATTCGCCACGATTTACACCTACAACAGGAAATATGATGTAACAGCCACGTTGGATCAAAAATGGCAATGCAGCGTCTAGGATGTAGGCTCGCTTGCTTTGATAGTGACGTTCCTGAACCTTTCTAACGGTTTTATTTCGCTTGTGCACCTTCTAGGGTACAGGCTGAATTAGCCTTGTGGCCCTTTCTGCTTCTAACTTTTATGTTCATTCTATGTTGATAATATGTTCTGCCTATGTTCATAGCTAGCGGGAAGGTTTATTTTCCTTCTGTGTTTGGCTTTCTGTGCGGTATCTATATCTCCTAGTAACACTATTAGTTTTGCAAACCTCGAGAAGACAACCTCATTTATCAATAATACTAAATCCTTGATGGGCTTGTCATTCTTGTCTGCTTCTTCTACCTGGAGTAGAGTAGATCTTTCCTCCAGGGTATGCCAGTGCAACACATCGTTGGACTTTTCATCACCTTCATTAGAGTAAGCAATTTGCAGTAAGGAAGGTGATGACAAAGACCTCCAATCTTCTCTTCCCCATTCCGAGCATTCGTTTAGACCGGTTGTTCCTAGTAATGGATACTATGCACTGTGGTAATTAAGTCTGCAGCCTTGTCCGAAGGCTTCGGTAGGATATTCTTTGGACCGGGAACTCTTGGCACTGCTTCCACAATGGTGCTGCATTTTTTAGGACAACATTGCTCTTACCAGCATCAGAAGGTCTTCCTAATGTAATGAACATCTTTACCCCGATGGCTGGAGCTGCTTTTGCATGAAGGCCCAGAAGTGACTAAATTTCCAAGCAGCGCCCAGCGGTCAATAAAACACATCGAACAACAGGATTCCTAAGCAAGATAGTCATTACAAATTCCATATCAAAACCCCAAGGACCCTTAGCAGAACAATAGTTAGTCATCCTTGTTCTTCACCAGTATTCACTCATTCTGAATCTCAGAATGGCTCTGATTGTGGCATTATAACTAGTCGGGCGGTTGCTAAATCATCACTAGCGTTGGAGTTCAACCATGAGTCCGTCAAATCCTCACACACGCCATCATCAAGTAACATAATGACAACACGAACGGTCACGTGGTTTCCTGATCTGATTCCTTATGTGGAGGTGCCAACTGCGCCGCCCCTTTCTATCGTGATGTCATGATATCAATGGCAGAAGTGACCTTCAGCCTCACTTACAATCAACTTCAAGTTGTCTCATGGATCGTGGATTTGATATTTGTCACTTCATCAATCCCTTTTTATGATGGTATCGACACGCCCTTGTTTTTAGTGCCCCTGCTTCCTTCGCATACTACGTGTAAAGGTCATACTCATCCTCTTTAGCCTAATCCTCATGGCGCTCATCACCAAGCAACAAATCTTTGGACTCCAAAATACAATCTACGTCGTTGATATTACCTGCCTTGATCTCTATTTCACAGCCCCGTTCTTTTTTATTTCCTTTAGCACCTTTAAACTGTGCAACAAATCACAGACGCAAATCTTTCTCACGAGAGATCTCAACCGTCCGAGGATGTGACTTATACCCCCTTTTGCAATCCATCGGCTTGCTAAACCTTCCGTACTTTCTCATCGCAAAATAGATCAAGGTCGTCGATCAACTATCCCGCCAGATCTTCGTCATTCAAAGTTGCGGGGTCTACCAGCATTTGGCAGCCCCGCCCAGTCTTATCTCTAGCACATGTTTGGGTGGCGAAATGATTCTCCTCCGTATATCTTCCCCCTTTAGAATCCCAACCGTTAAACTCTGCCTGCCCCTCAAGATTTCAAAACCCCGTCGCGCCTTTAACTCTCCTGCATCTTTTCGCCGCGAAATGCATCTCCATCGCAAATCTGGCCCGCTCAAGATCGTGACCGTTGGAATAAGCAGACCCTACAAGATTTCGCAGCCATGACATAGGTTATCCTCTGTGCAGGTTGGCTGCTCGAAATCTCCCTCCGCCATCGATCTTGGACAACATCCAATCTTGACCGTTGAAACATGGGAAGCTTAGCCGATTTTGCGCATATCCACAGCTCATTCCTTCGCGCATCTTTTCCCAGCAAAATCCTTGACAACCATCGATCTGCACGACCTACTCATCCAATGGTTGACCTTGCCCGCCTCTGTCAACCGTGGATTTTCTTCGCCTTGGATCCACGTCATTCATCTTTGCCATTGGAGAATTGTGAGTGGATCTTCATATTTGATCACGAATATAGGGTTATAACTCCAGGATTTCTTGATGTTTGCTCATGCCACACCATGGGATAGCTCAATTTGACATTCAGGTTAAGGACAAGCTTCCTAAGCAACCCCAAATCGCAAGATAAGAAAAGTTTTTGCTTATACCCCCTTCAATTTCACTGATCTACACCTTTGCAGGGGAACAGTGCATCTGCCACTGTAGAGATTTGCAAAATTTAGCACAAGTGCTAACAGTGGCTCCAACTCGGGGATGCTATCCTCCTTGTGAGGTAGCAAAGAACCATGTAGACAAGGTGCCTAATCCATTGGGTTGATCCCAATCATCTCTTGAAATTCCCTATTGTGCTCTGAAAACAAAAAACTGAATAGATGCTGAAAAATAAACTGAAAATAAATGCTTAAAGGAAATGCTCGCCATGCCGAGCTTATTCATCTCTACCTACCCTACCTAATGAGCATCAATGCCCAGTCAAGTAACTTTTGACGTCCAAAGAAGCCAATCAAGCAAATGATTCCATAGGCGGATTTTCTTTTCATGCTTGATCAAAAAGAGCAATGAAGAGATGAACGGTAAGAGGTTATTACTGAAAATCTGGTCTTTGCTGCATATAGATAACCCACCATTCTCATTGCTAAGCTTCTCTACATACCCAGCCACAGGGTCTGACATCCTCTAGAAAATTCTACTAAGCATCTGCCATGACAAGGCTGCTCCATATATTCAGCCATTGGATCATAAAACCCAGGGCAGTCTCCCAGCATTCCTGCCATCTGCTTGCCCCAATACTGCTGCTCAAACCGTAACCTCCCCAGCATACTGTCAAGTTGTTCTTCAAAATAACCTTGCAAGGGAGGTTTATGACAACCTATGAATGAGGCATCAACTACTTCATTTAAAATGCCAGAACTTAGAACTTGATTCTTTTCATGCATTTCATGGAGAATATCTTCAATAAAATCAAGTGGACTAAGCTCCCCTTGACATAAATATTTTGTACTGGAAGAAAAAGAAGAGATCCCATTTAGGACCTTCATTTTCCAAGTAGCCATCCTAATATTTATCATATATGAGTCAACTGGATATTTCTTTAAAACCACTAGAGACAAAGTTCATAATAGGCTGAGGGAATCCTTCGTCAAACAAATTATAACATTCCTCCTGCATAACACTAGGCTAATCATCCTCCTACTCATAAAGATAAAGATTAGAATGCGGAGCGGATCATAGTTCCTCACCCTTCTCATTTTCCATTCCCACAAAGGCCATGACATTATTCCTAACCTCCATTTTCTGTGTTTGATCGAAAACCTTTAATCTTTATTTCAGAAAATCAAATGAGGCAAAGCATAATGGAAAACGGCTACCTTCCTCCTGCTAGTTGTAATCTTCATGAAGTTTCAGATTGGCAGAGAAGACTTTAGTTGCTTATCCTCCCCCTCTTCCCTCAATAGAGAAGGTTTTGTATGTTCCTGGAAATCTGCAGGTGCAATTTTAGCTTGCTCAACCCACAAGGGTCCTTCTTCATCTACTGACTCTGAATCTGATTCCTCCTCTAATTCGAAATGCAGAGGAGTTTCAGGGATTGCTTCATAGCTCGAGGAAAGGAGGGATCCCCTAGAGTCCTGATTCCTACTCTGCTACCCTTGATTTTCTATGGGAGGTGGGTTGTGGTCCATAGTGAGTCTCTCCATCAGTCTTTCCATAGCTCCCATTATCGTGTCGAGCCTAGCCTCTTGTGCAATAGAGGAAGAAGGTTGTATGGGCTCTTTATCCTTCCCTTTCTCTGCCTCCTCTCTCCTTCTCTCCCCAACAGTACTTAGGTTGATTTCTACCTCTATGGCATCTTTCAACATATCAACCAGGGAGGCTCATTTTCTTTCACTTAGCCATAGGGTGAACTCACTGTCAAAAGCATCAGCATATTGCAGCTGGGCAGAACCAAGGGGGGGCTTGAAATGGGAAGGGATGGCATGATATACTTTCATAAACCTGTCAGAAAACTCCTAGACAGATTCACTCTCCTCCCTCCTTATGGAATGGAATTTGGACAAACACTTCTTGGGGTCTTTTCTTTCTTCCCATCAGCTCTTCAAAGCATCCTCAAAAGCTTGATAGGCCAAAATGGAGTCGTCTAGAAGACTGGTGAACCATCTCCTTGCCTCCCCAGCAAGGCTTTGAGAAAACAGTCTGATTTTAACGTCCTCATGGTCTGCTTCTTCTAGGTTAGTACAGTCTGCAAACCATCCTAAGTGCTTCTCAACTGAATACCCCTTTTCCCCATTAAATTGCTTGAGTTTTTGGGCATACCCCTTGTTATCCACTTGTTTGTACCATAGTTGGATTAGCTGACGAGCCGCCATTTGACAAACATGATGAATGTTTGTGTTCCAGTGTATCAGATGATCCACCATTTGTGCCTCGCCAGTTTTGGCTAGTCAGTTTTTGTTTTCAGTAATTATGACCATGGCCCACGGGGTTTGTAATAAAATGTGCTAGTAGGGTGTTTTTGAGTGGTTTAGTCTCCTCAGACGTAGAATTTCAACTAAGGTATTCTAGCGAGTTTTTTCCCTTGACAATTATGCTTTGCCTATAGCCGAGTATAATCGACGAAGTTTTCTCCCGCTTCCTACAAAGCTGGAATGCCCGATTTTGAATTATGGGCCTTGGGCGGTTATTAGAGCCCAACTGAGTATGTACAAACCTACTAGACATTATTAGAATAGACTATGGTCATGTCCTAAGTCACTAGGGCCCTCTGAAAAAATTCCAAAATTTTTTTACCGGACGCGTTGGATTTTTAATTTTTTTAATTTTTACTAAGTTTTTAATTAAATTTTTCCATGGTTTAAAT
>LPNX011103705.1:418957-432964 GCA_001517045.1 Pseudotsuga menziesii
AAACTCTTCAAAATAAACCAAATTGAATAAAATAAAAGGATAAATGACATGGCACGGAGCATTTATGATGATTCCAATCAATATTGGTCGGTTTCAAATCAAGTATTGGAGTGTAGCAGTTGAACTATCAGTTAGAAATTTGCCCTCTTTGGTCAAATTCGTTTTTGGTTGAAGTGTGGGTTATCTATTGGTTGGGTGATCATTACGAGGGAGGATGAGCCACCTCACCCCCCCTCATTACTCCAGCACTCAGTTACAACTTAGTTGCAGCTCAATTCAACTCCAAATCATCATGCCAAGCTCATTCAATTACTCCGGTGTTACTTTTAGTCTGGATTTAGGGATTTGAGCCCTATTTTCTTTCCTTTTTGTATAAGTAGAGCCTCTTGGAGCTCTATTCTTCATGGAGAATTTGTGCAAGTACACTCTGGCAAAATTTGTAATATTGTTTGAATTTGAATAAAGCAGAAGACTTTGGAGGTCCATGTGGGAGTTATCTGTGTGCCATGCTTCATCTTGTTCAAGGTGATACCATTCTTAGCTCATTTCTTTTGATTCTTAAGTATATGATCTTGTGATTAGAAGGCTAACAATCTAGCACAATATTATTTGATCTATGCTTTTCTCTTAAGTTTTGTGGCTTTCAGGTATTCTCCCAAATACAGGAGCTCTTGTTTGGTTTATGCATTCATTCTATAGGTTCCTAAAGGAGGCTTCTACTTTAAGAAATCAAGAAACGAAGGGCTTGCTTGCCTCATCCATCAAACTACAAACTTCAAAAAAATATCTTGGTTACTACAAAGCGAATCTACATTTTCACAAGTTTTATCCTATTGAATTGCTTTCCAAGTAGTGCAAGTATTCTCAATTTATTCACATTTCTAGATCTTGCATTATGATTGGCTAAAGTAGATCAAAGATTCATACTTCGATCTACTTGTTGGGTTTAGATCTATTATTTTTCAAATCTTTAACTTTTACTAGATCTAAGATCCTAGTCTCATTTCAAGTTTGTAAATCCATCTTTCCTTTTTGCCAAACTTTTATCTTGAGGAGTACTTTGGGGTTTGTCCCCAATTGCCGCATTGTTTTGTGTGCCACTTCTCTTTCCCCGCTATCTCTTGCATATTTTCAGCTAGCTGGAAATTTCAAGACTAGTGCTTAAAAGTCAATATTTTGACTTTTTTTTGTCTAAGAAAATGGGCACGAATTTTCTCGAAAAACGTGCAAATTTTCCACTTTTAGGCTTGCTAGTTTTTCTGTGTTTTCATTATTTTTCAATTCTAGAAATTCTTTTAAAAATCAGAAAATTTTCCAAAAAATTATTTTTTCAAGTTTTTTTTGTACATTTTCTCGAAGAACGTGCAAATTTAAGCTTGTTGTTTTTTGCTGATTTTTTGACAGTTTTCTGCTATTTTTTAATGCTGGAAATTAGCCTTTAAAAAAAATAAAAATCGAAAATTTTATTTTTTAATTTTTTTATATTTTCCTCGAAAAGCGTGCAAATTTAAACTCGCTGTTTTTTGCCGATTTTTTTACATTTTTCTACTATTTTCCAATTATGGAAATTAGCCTAAAAATTAGAAAAAATCTTTAAGTTTTATTTCTCAAAAACTTTTAAGTCATTTTATTGAAAAACGTGCATTTTGAGTCATAAAAGGCAAGTTTTTCCTCCCATTTCCAAGGTTTGATTTTTTGTTTTGTTTTACTGTTTTGGGCTTTTATTTATCTCATTGGGCATTTATCATCTTATTCACCTTCGTCTTCCGGAGTCGTAAGTTAAAATTTGGTTTCCTAACACTCTTACTAGCTATTGTTTAGAGCTCTTACTTACAGGTGAACGAAGAGCAAAATCAAGCAAGAAAGAACAAGCAAAGCTAGATCCAAAATATTTAGAGCTAAAACGAAGAACCATACCAAGAAGAGGATCCAATTTCAAAAAATCATTCTCCTTTGTACACGTCATAGTAAGGCTTCAACTTCTCTTGATTAGTCACTTTTTTCAATTTCAAAGGGCTAAATGCCCTCATCTTATAAAGTATTAATGAAATAAGGGTAAGTGGGATAAGGCCTCCCATTTTCGTGTTTCTTCCCCATTTGGGGAAGAGTGTTGTCTTGGTTAGCTTAGATCTTTGTCATATTTTTTGAGTAGATTAGATTGATTTTTCCATCTTTTGCTTTAGAATAGTGATTGCTAGCTTAGCTTGTTTTATTTCATTGTTAAGTTGTTTATCTTTTTGTTGGCCACCTATTTCGACTAGGTGGCAACCTCATGTACATTGAAGATGTACATTATGTGCAGTTTGTACTATGGAAAAATTATGGGGATTTTTCATTCAGCAAGACAATTATGCCCCTTTTGTACACGAAATGTCCGCTCCCCTGCGTGGGATAATTAATTTAACTTTATATGTCATCATGAGTCATTCCTCTAAGGATGTCACCATGGACTTTATCATCAGGGAAGTCCTCTTCACCGAGTGTTTTTTTCCCCTTCCAGTTAATTTTGTTAATTAACAATTTTAATTGGTTAGGTTTTTCACTCACAAATCCTCCAAAGTGGTGAATTGGCGTTCTAATAATCAAGCCCATGAGGTGGCTAAGGTTTCAATTTGTTGTCCATGACCATGCTAGCCATATCTTGTAGTCTTGCGGAATTTCGTTAGGATTTTAATTTCTATTTTGATTTTTTCTTAATTAATTAACTTTACCAATTGGTGGATAATTAATTAAGTTTCGATGTAATAATGTAATTTCTTGAACCTTGGCATTTTGTAATAGGGGCTATGAATGCAAATGAAAAAGCTATGACACCCCCTAAACCATTGGTTCAAGTCTTATGTCATTCTAGCAAGGGGTTAAGAAGTTAGACCAATTTTGGTTAAGACAAGGTATTTTTTCCTAGGAAATTAATTTAATTTCCAAAGGTGAAAAATTAAATTATTTGATTTTGAAGGAAAAAATCAAATAAGGCTATGGTAATTAAGTTTGGGGGGTGGCTAAGCATAGCCAAAATTTTATTTAAATAAACCCCCCATGGTCAAAATAAATGTCTGAAGATCTCCTAAGTGGGGCGTCCCTCTTGTCTTAATAAAAGATAAAAAATAAAAATTAAAGATAAAATTAAAAATTAAAGATCAACAATTAAAAAATTAAAAAATAAAAGATTAAATAAAAGATTAAAAGATTAAAAAATAAAAAAGATAAAAATAAAAAATAAAAAATAAAAAGATTTAAAAATAAAAAGATAAAAATAAATAAATAAAAAGATAAAAAATATAAGATTAAAACTTGAAAATAAAAGATTAAAAGATCTAAAAATAAAAAGTAAAAAATAAAATAAAAGATTAAAAGATTGAAAAATAAAAAAGACAAAAATAAAAAATAAAAGATTAAAGATTAAATAAAAGATCAAAATATAAAAGATTAAAAAATTAAAAATAATAAAATTAAAATTTGAGTCAAAAGGGGGCCCCACTTGAGTCATGGAAACCCTAGATCTAAGGGTTAAGCTTTATTGTGACATGGATCTATCTTTTTGACCATTGATTTGAAAATGCACCCTTGCTTATGATTGGTGGATGGGTTGCAAAGTCAACAAACCTAGATCTAGTGGTGGAGATCTAATCTAGATCTAGATCTAATATTGGCCATTGATTTTCAAGGGGTTGGGGTTGCTCCTCAACTATATAATGAGGGTCTCACTCCTTCATTTAGGAACTTCTCTCATGCTATTGTTATGCTGCTGAAATCTTTCCTTATTCTCCTCTCATATTTTCTCAAGCATTTGGCTCAAGCCTCTTGCTATTTTTGTATTGAATCTTGCCCTAGTTGGGCCATAATAGAAGAAAGCTTTGGAGGGATGTTGTGCCGTCATTCTACATTTCATGTATCTTTTGGTGAGGTAACTTGCATGTGTACTTATTTGATTTGCATTTGTATTAGCTTAGATATTTCTGCTTCCATTTGTGAGTGATTTAATAAGATTTATCAAAGTATTTTGGTAGAGTTATTGGGTACTCACCTCTTTGCTTACATTTTGCAGCTCTTTCATAAGTTTATTTACAGGTTTTCCAAGCCAAGGACATTCCCCAAGGGTTTCTTTTTTCAAAATTTCATTTCGGCTATTTTTCTTTTCCTATCCTGAAACTAGGTTTTATTCACTGTATAGTGAATATAACCCTTGTTTTAGGGCTCTCATCCAATATATATTAGTATAAGGTTTTAAATCTGCTATTTATAAGTCATTTTCAACCTAAAAACGTCCATTTTTAACCATTAAAATTTCATTTTTTTCATTTTTTAAAGTTTAGATTTTGCTGTAAATTTTCTGGGCTTTACACTAGTTTATGCTAACTTTCTGTTTTAGTTTTCTGCAGTAATTTCCAGCAAGTAAAGTTGCTGGTTTTTTGCAGGTTTATGCACAGAAAGAAGGGGTTATGCTGCCATAAATTGCCCTGAAAAAACCCAGAAAAATTTGGTCCAAAAGAGGCCCTAAACTACACTTCTTCTCTCTCTTCTATAACATTGTAAACCCCAAATGAGAAGTTCTCTTTGGGGTATTCTCTGCTGTAAATCTGTATATGAGTAGTGTAGAAATAGCTGCTTAGATTTATTTTATTGCAAGTTATTTTTCTATTTACCCACCTATCTCTGTGACAGACCACCATCTCTGTTACAGAGATTGTTGTGAGGTTAGTTTAAGCATATTTTTTTATTTCTGTTTACCCACTATCTCTGTGACAGACCACCATCTCTGTCACAGAGATTGTTGTGTGGTTAGGATACTGTTTTAGCTAGTTGTATTTTCCTTTCAAGTTTTATTTTCTGTCAAAAAGGGGTAATCATACAACCCACCTATCTTATGTATCCTCTGTCCACTTGTCATCTCCCTTTAGGGACTTCAAGTTGGGTATGAAAAGCAAGAAAAGTGGGGGCTTAGTTTAATTAAAACAATACTCTTTTTTCTGCTACAAACTCTCATACTTTATTTTTTAGTCCAAGATCAAGTACCGGCACCTCCCATAAGGAACACCGCTTAGTTGATCTTGTTGATAATTTAAAATTAACCTTGCATGCTAATCACCAAGATTAAAATTTACCAACAACAACTTCACTACCCCCTGTTCCTCTACTCGGTTATCACCCTTCGGGGTACTCACGAGATACGACAGGGGATAGAGGAGTCTTAGTTTAATAGGCATCCATATAGCTGTTTTTCTTGTTAATTAAAAAGAGTGACTCGGAAGCGACTTGGGGTAGAAGACCGTGGGGGGTCTCTAGGCGTTCTACGTCCTCCTTGTTGAGCACCGGGGCATTGGGGTTTGACCTGGGAGCTACGGGTGGGCTTTGCTCCCACTTTGTTGAGCGCACCAGCATTCCTTGTTTGACTTGAGAAGTACTAGATTGGGGTAGTCACACCACCGGTTCGAAAACTAAACTTCAAGAGGAAAAACCTTAATAAAATCTACCTAAAATAAACCAAGAGACATTGCAAAACCGGTTCTATAACATTTTTCATTTTAGCTCACTTCCACTCCAACATTGCACTCCAACACTTTACTTTCAGTCTCTTTTCAGTTTCATTTACTTTCAGTTCTACAATTGTTTATGTGGTGAATGCTTAACATTTGTTTAACTGCTTCAAGTAATTCAACTTAAAAGTCTTTCCATTTTTCATTTACTGTTGGTTTCATAAATTTCATTTAAGGCATTTTCCTTCTGCTATCTCTTGTCTATAACTTGTAGATCTGGTTCATATTTGTTTAAACTGTAACTATCTTACTTGATTTGTTTATACTAATAAATTTAGATCATCTGTACATTGCCTAGATATCTTGATTCATTATTGTTTATAACTGTATCATTTATTTGTTTATTCATCTCATTTGTTAGACAACTTAACCTGTGGGATAATTAACTTATAGACTGCATCCATTGAAAGTTGCATTCTCTGACTCCATTCTTTAGGCACTGATTATAAATAAAAGGATTGACTGTCATTTAAATATTGCATCTTGCATTGGTTTGACTGTCATCTCTCAAAACCTTAGCCTCAATCTTAATAAAAGATCCCTTTAATTAATTTGTAATTAATTAATAAATCTGGAACTTAGTCTTCCGTAGGGACTTCCCCCCTTGGCTCTGTTGGGATCTTGCCTAAACGGAGGAGTTGTGGACTGTGGTGACAGTGGTCCCCAGCTCTCGCTTGCCCACAAGGACACACATAGCAGGTTGTGACTTTCATGTTCCTTAAAGTGTGAATTAGGCGGCAACACTTTTAAAATCTTTCATCTTTCAAAAGTATTTCAACTGCTTAACAATTAGAAATCTCTTGAATCTCACTTTGTTGATCAAGAGTGCTCTCTATTGGAGAGTTGTTTTTTTTATTTCGGTTTTCTACTTACCCCCATGCTCTCCCGATTAAGGCCTTAAAACCTGAAAAAGATTCTTGGGTAGATTAGTTGTTTTCTTTATTTGCAAGTGGTTTATCATCTTACTATGTCACCGCTTCATTATTTTACAATTTGTTAAGCTATCATGTGGTTTCAATTTACAAGTTGATTGTCTTATAAAAAAAACCACAGTCTCTTGAACTTGCAGTAACCCAAGTCAAGAGCACTCTCTGTCGGAGAGCATTCCCACTGCATTATCTTTGCATCAAGCATATAGATTAATTAAAGTCTCTTGAACTGCTGTTATAAAACAAAGTCAAGAACACTCTTTGTCGAAGAGTTGAACTGTGTGCTCATAATAATAAAATCTTTTCAACTCACATTCCCCCTTAATTAATTTACTTCGTTGACATCCTTCACCTAGTATGCTCTGCCAACTTCATAGTTGGGCTCATACTCAGAACGGTGAACGGACTTGCTAAGATCGCAATAACAACACAACTAAAATTTTACCCCTTAATCAACGCATCGGTGTTGTAGAAAGTTTCAAGTCTATTCTCAGTAAAGGCGCCGGAACTCCCCATTGTCTAAGCTTCCCGGCTAGTTGGCCAATCCTCCTGGATACCAGCCCGAGATACGTGATGGGCCGACATGTCTTTAACGAAATGACTCTGAACACTTTCCCGGTTGGTCTTTGATACCTTCTTCGTTTCAAAGCCATAATAAGCAAGACCACTAAAACATATAAAACAGACCAAGAGCACTCGCATAACATTCACTGGCTTTATTTCAGGACTTGTTGTTATTTCTTTAAGCATTGCAAAGCTTCAACTCCATAAGGCACTAGTCTATTATTTTATGCATGATCATTAAATCTGGATCATTTGTCCTTGGCTTATAAAAATCTTTATCTGTGAATGCATCTTTATTTTACAAGTTCTTGATATACTGTTCATCTGTTAATCCAGTACATCAACGTGGATTGCTTTTGTCTTGTGTTCCAAATTCATAATTATAATCATCTTTCATCATAATAACTCCTAAACAACGCCCATCCGCATCATAACATCAAAAACACTTAAACACATTGAGCCATAGAAAACTCTTTGTTGGGGATGACCCCCCTTGGCTTCGTTACGAGTTAGCCTAAACGGAGGAGCTAGGAATAGATGACAATACCTAGCTCTGTGCTTGCCCCCAGGGCCACACCTCTCCCACTTTCTCAAGTGAGGAGACAGCTTTCACTAGATTTTTGTTGTTGGTGTGCATTTGGCGGACATCTTTTGGCGCCGTTGCCGGGGACAAATCTTTTGGTTCCTGGACGACCTTTGTTTCTTTTTAATTTTTTACCTTTTTTCCCTTTTTTGGTAGATTTTTAGTCCAATCACTCTCCGAAATTTGACTTGAATCCACCTGGCGACTCCACTGTCAGTAAACACCTCAAGGTATTCAACTAGAAGAAACTCTAAAGGCTTGCTCAATTTCATCCTCGAGCCTGAAAAGGTTTATAGGAGGAGACTGAACAAACTTGCTTCTTGTAGGATCCTTGAAGAACTTGGATATGAGTCTGTTTCAGACATCCACCTTTTATTTCAAGAAAACTTACAAAATTTTCAAAACAATAATTGTTTTCCTAACACAATGGGTGAGTTTTTACTCAACTCAATTTCACTCAAATAGCAAGTCAGCCCCATGACATTCCCGAAAAAGCTATTGATAAGCTTGTCACTTTCACAGGAACTAATGCCTCTATCTCTGTTGAGCAACATCTCAGATATTTTTCAAAACACTGTGGTGCCTATGTCAGGGGTACTAACAAACATGAAGATGTATACAATGTACATGACCCTTTTTGCTCTATCTTTGGATGGTAAGGCTGGAAACTGGTATGACAACTTGCCGAACAACTCTTTCGCTACCATAGCAGCTTTCAAGGTTGCGTTCCTCGGAAAATTTGGCAAACAAAAGGAGCCTAGACATCTAGTGGCAGCCTTGACTAGTATGAAGAAATCTGATACGAAAACCATGGATGAATTCAACAATAGTTTCACAGAGTTATCAAATTCCATCCCTGCTACTTATGCTCCTCTTGCAGCTTCCACTTTGGATTATTACATAGAAGCATTAAGTGGCAAGATCCAGTACCAGATTGGAGACAAGGAGCCGACCACATTGCTTCAAGCTCAAAATTTGGCAATTAAAATTGATAAGAATATGCAGTCTTCAGGAGAGTCAAATATCTAGGGTTACTTTAGATCATCAACTCCTCTGAAAACTGTGGAACCTAAAGGAAAAGAGCCATCAAACGAGGCATTAGAAAAGAAGCTCATGGACCTAACAGAAAAAATGCAAGACATGGAAAGGAAGTACTTAGCACAGATTAAAGAGGTTCAGAATCGGGTCATAACTGTTGAAATAACTTAACCTCCACCACCTCCTAGAACCTTCCCTGCAAAACCAACATGGCAAAGAAGAAATCCCAGCCATGAACAAAGGCCTCCTCATCAGTTAGAGGCTACTAACATGGTTGAAACTTACACGCCATTTTGTAGGGCATGTGAAGACCTTCATGAAGAATCTTCCTGTTATTATGCATGTTATGTTCAGGAGCATGGTTTTCCAGAGGGTTGTGGTCCTAAAGCATCATCAAGCGAGCCTGAGTACATAAACTATGTAGGTGACATGCATGATATTTCCGGAGAAAGTTGGAGAGAGGAAAAACAATATTGAAGAGAGCCTAGGTACATTAACGCAGTTGGACAGCTCCATCCTGTCACCACAGAAACCCGGCGTCAAGTCGAAGATTATAGTCAACAATTGGATAACCTCACTAAAAACTTTGGTACTAATCCTACAAATGAGCATAATGATGATAGTTTGGAAGGTTTACTACCTTGTGACCTTTTTCTGAAGAAGATGACTATGATCATGAGGAGGGATATAACTAGGGATGTGATACAAGTGAGGAAGGATCCCTTACATCTGAGATGGATGATAACTTCGAGACTTTAATTAAAAATCCAATCTTAGAAGTTTCATGTGATGAGATTCCTCCATGCATTCCACCGGATGACAAATATTTGGAAAGTTGGGTCCCTTGCGATATCTCTGAAACTCAATTTTTTGAAGAAGATTGTTTTGAGTAGAATGAGGAGTGTATCCAGGGACTTGATACCAGTGATGAGGCATCTCTCATATCCGACATAGATGGCGATGATGACTATTGGACTTTTATTGAAAATCCAACCTATGATATTTTTGAGAATCTCATCTATGATGTGTCCAGTGAGGGGAGTGTTTATTCTAACACTTATGAAGGTTGTAAAGAAGAACAGCTAGAGTTTTCATATGATCAGTCAGAATTGTATCTGAGTATCGGTAATAAGGATTTGAAAAAGCAGTGCAGTGAAGAATCAGATGGGATACAACTAGTTGAAGTTTTTTCTCAGCCACCGTCTTCACATATAGATGTTCCTTATGTTTTGGAGCAACTTGGGGTTTATACAATGAGTTATCATTTGATAAGCCTTGATGATCAGCATGATGGAGTAGTCGACTTGCCTCATCATCCCGAATTGTATATCAACGCTATCCAGTCATGGATGGAAGCATCCTACGCGAACACCTACCAATTTGGGAAGAAGTTTGACGACATTATTCATGCCTATGATTCCCCATCCAGATCGCTCATTCTGGATCATCACGCAGGTTTGCATTTTTTGGAAATTGCGCCCTTACTTTGGCTAGTAACCAAAGACAAGGAAAAACTTTTTTATATTAATAAAATGCTTAGGTGGCTACATTGGATTTATGATTACACCTAACATTTTTCGTATCATGCTTAGAGTAGGAAAATAGGCTCCTTAAAGTGAGCGTTTACTTTAGCATTTTCTTTATGTACTTAGAAATAAATAAATTTTTCAGTGAGGTTTTGTCATTCCTTTGAATAAAGCAACTTTTGGATCATTGGCTCTTTTTCATAAAACTTGTGCTAATAAAGTTTTCTTGTCAAGTTGAGATGTTTTTACAGAATATGGAAGCCAGAGATTCTGGTGTTCTCGTATGCTCCCCTTGCATAAGAGACTAGATCGAGCACACGTCCCGTAGTTGGAGCCAGATGTTATCCACTTATTTGTACCATAGTTGGATTAGCTGAGGAGTCGCCATTTGACAAACATGATGAATGTTTGTGTTCCAGTGTATCAGATGATCCACCATTTGTGCCTAGTCAGTTTTGGCTAGTCAGTTTTTGTTTTCAATAATTATGACCATGGCCCCGCGGGGTTTGTAATAAAATGTGCTAGTAGAGTGTTTTTGAGTGGTTCGGTCTCCTAAGACGTAGAATTTCAACTAAGGTATCCCAAGGAGTTTTTTGCCCTTGACAATTATGGTTTGCCTATAGCCGAGTATATTCGACGGGATTTTCTCCTGCTTCCTCCAAAGCTGGAATGCCCGATTTTGAATTCTGGGCCTTGGGGGGTTATTAGAGCCCAACTGAGTATGTATAAACCTACTAGACATTATTAGAATAGACTATGGTCATGTCCTAAGTCACTAGGACCCTTATGAAAAAATTACAAAAAAATTTTACCAAACGCGTTGGATTTTTATTTTTTTAATTTTTCCTAAGTTTTTAATTAAATTTTTCCATAGTTTAAATGGAAAAATTTCAATTTGTCATATGTTAGTCATCTGGAACACGAATTCAGTGATTGAAGGCTCTAACCTTAAGCCAAAAATCATTCATGATCAGTCGGCCAACTATCTCCAAGTTTCAGAAGTTCATTCAGCCTAATAATTAATAATTTCTCAAAAAAAGTCATTTACGGAGAAAATATTAATTAAAATATTAAAAATGAATATTTTGGAGAAAATAAAAAACTCTCCAAAATAAACCAAATTGAATAAAATAAAAGGCTAAATGACATGGCACAAAGCATTTATGATGATTCCAATCAATATCGGTCAGTTTCAGATCAAGTATCGGAGTGTAGCAGTTGAAATATCAGTTAGAAATTTGCCCTCTTTGGTCAAATTCGTTTTTGGTTGAAGTGTGAGTTATCTATTGGTTGGATGATCATTACAAGGGAGGACGAGCCACCTCACCCCCCCTCCTCATTACTCCAGCACTCAGTTACAACTTAGTTGCAACTCAGTTCAACTCCAAATCATTATGCCTGTTACCAACTTTTTTGTACCATAGTTGGGTTACCTGAGGAGCCGTCGGTTGACAGACTTGTTCAAAGTCTGATTCCAGCGCATCAGTTGATCCGTATGCATGTCTAGCCAATATTGGCTAGCCAGTTTTTTATTTGAATAATTTTGACCATGGCCCCGCGGGGTTTGTAATAAAATGTGCTAGTAGGGTATTTTTGAGTGGTTCGGTCTCTTGAGACGTAGAATCTCAAATAAGGTATTCCAGGGAGTTTTTTGCCCTTGACAATTATGCTTTGCCTTCAACCGAGTATAATTGACGAGGTTTTCTCCCGCTTCCTCCAAAGCTGGAATGCCTGATGTTGAATTTGTTAGTTTTTGTACCTAGGCAGATGTTCCCTAGGTGACTTTAATTTTTGCCTAAAGTCACTTTAAGAGGGAAAAATGTGACCCTCACATTAAAAGTCACTTAATGAGACTTTATAACAATAAAGTCACTTTTTTGATAAATTTAAGTGGGTGAGTGATTTTATTTATGAGAAATAAATAAAAGGGATTTTCACTCACATTCAATCTCATCCATTGGATTGATTCTTTTTCCACCATTGGATTAAGAAACTCACTTAGGTCAAACAAAAAGGCTGAGGGAGGCAAAAAGGTTTTCACTTTTCATTGCTTTTTGGATGAGGAGAAGAGACTGCTGAGAGAGGAGGTCGAGAGCTTGAGAAGGGCACGAGTTTTCCCGAGGAAGAAAATCGAGACAGCCATTTGAAGTCAGCACAGAAACCGAGGTACAGTTCGGCTCTCATTTAATGCTGTACGGATTGCTTTTATCAGCACAGAAACAGAGGTAGAGTACGGCCTTGCTGCTGTACGGCTGCATTTACTTCAGCACTATTTTCGAGGCATTTTTCCTGCACAAAAATCGAGGTTTTATTGACTGTACGGGCTGCATTAATTGCTGTACGGACAACATTTATTACAGCACAGAAATCGAGACTGTACTGTGCATTTATTGTTGCTGGTACGAATTTTTCTGGGTTGTACGGTCTGCATTTAACTTGGCACAGAAATCGAGAAAGGATGTACGGCTGGTTTGCTGAGCACAGTGTCCAGACTTTGGGATAAATTCTGGGTGGAGATAAGTTGTATTTCTCCTGCATTTCTGTCCTTTTATTTTGCTGAAGAATAATAAAAATCTCTCCTCTCTCTGACTGGTTTTCCCCGTGGGGGTTTTTCCAGGGCTGATTAGCCAAAAATCTCTTAGTCAAATTTATGGTGTGCATGTTATTTGTTTCAGCCTGTTAGTATTTGATTTTACTGTGTGTTTAAAATTGTTCAGCAAAATTTTTAAGTAGCTTCAAGCCTATGCAAAACCGACTGAAGTGAAAAACACAAATTGTTCATTTAAACCAGCAAGCAGTAAAACTCAGTTTTTCAACATGGTATCAGAGCAAAGGGGGCAGAAATAGTGATTTTTGCAGACACACAGTAATTTGCAGCATTCAGAAATTTTTGTTTTTCTACTTCTGTCAGTGAACAGCACTTTGTTGAGTTGTTGTTGAGATGGCTACAGGACTTAGGTTGGAGGATAGGCTGGATGGGACAGGGAATTTTGTGCCGTGGAAGGCTAGAATTCTGCTATTACTTGAAGAGAATGAGTTGTGGCCAGACATAGTGAGGAACACTACTACAAACCCCATTACCATTCCTGCATCTACAGATGCAGCAGCCCTCACAGCCTTCAATAAGAAGGACTGCAAAAAGCCAGAAGAATTATTCTTGATGCCGTGAAAGATCACATTATTCCTCACATTTCAGGAAAGGACAAGGCACATGAGATGTGGACAGCCTTGACCAGTCTGTATGAGAGTTCTAATGAGAACCGGAAAATGGTTCTCAGAGAAAAACTCAAGAGTATCAGAATGAATGGAGGAGAGGGAGTCACAGCTTACCTTACTAGGATTTCTGCAGTTCGGGATGAACGTGCAGCAGTTGGGGAGAAGGTTGCCCCTACAGAGCTTGTGCGGACAGCAGTGAACGGGGCTTCAAAGTCCTGGAGTGCTTTTGTGCAGGCTATTGTGGGCAGAGAGAACCTGCCTGACTGGGAGAGGCTATGGGATGACTTTGTACAGGAGGAGACCAGAAGGGGTCTTGTACAGGGTAGTACTTCTCAGAGAGGAGCTGATGATGAGGATGTGGCTTTGGCAGCCAAGGGTAAGAAGAAGAAGGGTCCCAAGAAGGGTGGGGCCAAGCAGCAGCAGCAGCAGGGTCAGCAGAGTGGACAGAAGAAGGACTTGAGTAAAATCAAGTGCTATGCTTGTCAAGCGTTAGAAAACTCATTTGTAGGGACTACCCCCTGTTGCCCACCTATTTCGACTAGGTGGCAACTCCATGTACATAAAGATGTACATAATTGTACCTTGGAAAAATCTGAGGATTTTTTCACTTCTGCAGG
>LPNX011103705.1:434392-450163 GCA_001517045.1 Pseudotsuga menziesii
CTAACATCTTATATATCAGTCTAACCTTTTATTTCTGCTAGTTTCACATTATTTAGGTGGCTGAAAACTCATTTTCCAGCCCTCTAAATCCCACATTACTGTCACTTATCACATTCAAAAAAATTTATTTTTTCTTTAAATTTGTAAATTGGTACTAATATTTTTTAACAGTAAATTTTTAAGTGTTTTATGTGATTTGCAGCGAAAATAGTTCGCTGGTTTTTAGCAGGTTGTGCATAAGTAAAGAAGAGTTGCTGTCCAAAAAAAACATAAAATTGCCTCAAACTTCAACCGGCTAAAAGGGGCTCCATTCCTCAACCCTTTCTCTCAACTTCTTCTGTTATTGTAAACCCCAAAGAGAGTCTCTTGGGGTATTTTGTAAAGTCTTGTAATCATTTGTAATTTATAAGTAGTTTTATTTTCTGTTCACCCACCTCTCTTTGTGACAGACTACCATCTCTGTCACAAAGATTGAAGTGAGGTTAGTTCACTGATTCATTTAGTCTACTGTTTTATTTATTCACCCACCTATCTCTGTTACAGACCACCATCTCTGTAACAGAGATTGTTGTGAGGTTAGCTCAAACATTACTTTAGCAGGTTACAGTTTCTTTCAATTTCAGCTTTTTATTTCCCTGTTAAAGAGTAACCATACAACCCATATAACCCTGCGTATCCTCTATCCACTTGTCATCTCCCTTTAGGGAATTCAAGCTGGATATGAAAAACAGGGTAAGTGGGGGCTTAAGTAATTAGAACAACACTTTACTACAATTTCAAACATTTTATTTCCAAAGTCCAAGATCAAGTTCCAGCACCTCCCATAAGGGATATCGCTTGGTGATCTTGTTGATAGTTTTAAAATTTACATTGCATCTTAACCATCAAGATTAAAATTTATTTTTAAAACTTACCAACAACAACTTCCAACATCCTGCTCCTCTACTCGGTTATCACCCTCCGGGGTACTCCGAGATACGACCAGGGAAGGGGAAGTCCTAGTTTAATAGGCATCCATCTAGAGATTTTCAAGCTGATTAAAAACGGTGACTCGGAAGTTGCAAGGGGTAGCAGGCTGCGGGCAGTCTCTAGGCGCTTCGACGTCCTCCTTGTGAGCACCGAGCCATTGGGGTTTGACCTGTGAGCTAGGGGTGGGCTTGCTCCCACCTGTTGAGCGCAACAGCATTCCATCTTCGGTTTGAGAAGAACTAGATCGGGGTAGTCACACCACCGGATCTAAAACGTAATCCAAGAAGAACAACTCTAATAAAATTCATTAAAATTTATCAAGAAGCATTGCAAAACGTCCTGCAAACATAGATCACTACTGTTTATCTTTGCCTTGCTGTTCAAGGTTTTACTACAAGCATTTTTCACTTTATTTTACTGCAAGCACTCCAACACATTACTTTCAATCTCATTTACTTTCAGTTTCATTTGCTTTCAGTTCTATATTTGTTCATGCGGTGAATGTTCAATATTTGATTAAATCGCTTCAAGTGAATCAAACTTAAAGTCTTTTCATTTTTCATTTACTAAGTTTCATTTAAGGTATTTTCCTTGTGCTATCTCTTGTAAATCTAAACTGAACTATTTTATTTGTTCATATTGTTAATATTGTAAATCTTGCTTAGCTTAGGCGATTGTGGATAATCATTCTTATTCTTTGTAAGTTTGTAGCTTGTAATCTTTTGACTCCATTTAATCTAGGCACTGGTCTTGTAATTTTGTAACCTTAAAAAAGATCCCTTTAATTAATTTGTAATTAATTAATAAATCTGGAACTTAGTATTCCGTAGGGACTACCCCCCTTGGCTCTGTTGGGATCTAGCCTAAACGGAGGAGTTGTGGACTGTGGTGACAGTGGTCCCCAGCTCTAACTTGCCCCCAAGGACACACACAGCGGGTTGGAGACTTTCCTGTGTCTTAAAGTGTGTATTAGGCGGCAACACCCCCCTTGGATTCGTTAGGAGTTAGCCTAAACGAAGGAGCTAAGAGTAGGCGACAGTACCTAGCTCTGTGCTTGCCCCCAAGGTCACACCTCTCCCACTTTCTCAAGTGAGGAGACAGCTTTCGGAAGATTTCTGCTGCTGGTGTGCAATCGGCGGACAACAATGCCGAACTCATTCAATTACTCCGGTGTTACTCTTTGTCCGGATTTAGGGATTTGAGCCCTATTTTCTTTCCTTTTTGTATAAGTAGAGGATCTTGGAGCTCTATTCTTCATGGAGAATTTGTGCAAGTACACTCTGAAAAAATTTGTAATATTGTTTGAATTTGAATAAGGCAGAAGACTTTGGAGGTCCATGTGAGAGTTATTTGTGTGCCATGCTTCATATTGTTCAAGGTGATACCATTCTTAGCTCATTTCTTTTGATTCTTAAGTATATGATCTTGTGATTAGAAGGCTAACAATCTAACACAATATTATTTGATCTATGATTTTCTCTTAAGTTTTGTGGCTTCCAGCTATTCTCCCAAATACAAGAGCTCTTGTTTGGTTTATGCATTCATTCTACAGGTTCCTAAATGAGACTTCTACTTTAAGAAATCAAGAAACGAAGGGCTTGCTTGCCTCATCCATCAAACTATAAACTTCAAAAAAATCTCTTGGTTACCTTGGTTACTACAAAGCGGATCTACATTTTCACAGGTTTTATCCTATTGATTTGTTTTCCAAGTAGTGCAAATATTCTCAATTTATTCACATTTCTAGATCTTGCATTATGATTGGCTAAAGTAGATCAAAGATTCATACTTCGATCTACTTGTTGGGTTTAGATCTATTATTTTGCAAATCTTTAACTTTTACTAGATCTAAAATCCTAGTCTCATTTCAAGTTTGTAAATCCATCTTTCTTTTTGCCAAACTTTGGTCTTGAGAAGTATTTTGGGGTTTGTCCCCAATTGCCGCATTGTTTTGCGTGTCACTTCTCTTTCCCGGCTATCTCTTGCATATTTTCAGTTAGCTGAAAATTTCAAGACTAGTGCTTAAAAGTCAATATTTTGACTTCTTTTTTGCCTTGGAAAATAGGCACAAATTTTCTTGAAAAACGCGCAAATTTTCCACTTTTAGGCTTGTTGGTTTTTCTGTGTTTTCATTATTTTTCAATTCTGGAAATTCTTTTAAAAATCAGATATTTTTCGAAAATTTTCCAAAAAAATATTTTTTCAAATTTTTTTTGTACATTTTCTCAAGGAACGTGCAAATTTAAGCTTCTTGTTTTTTGCTGATTTTTTGACAGTTTTTTGCTATTTTTTAATTCTGGAAATTAGCCTAAAAATCAGAAAATTTTCGAAAATTTTTCAAAAAAATTTATTTTTTAATTTTTTCATCTTTTCCTCGAAAAGCATGCAAATTTAAGCTTGTTGTTTTTTGCTGATTTTTTGACATTTCTCTGCTATTTTCCAATTCTGGAAATTAGCCTAAAAATTAGAAAAAATCTTTAAGTTTTATTTCTCAAAAAATTTCAAGTCATTTCATTGAAAAACGTGCATTTTGAGTCATAAAAGGCAAGCTTTTCCTCTCATTTCCAAGGCCTGAATTTTGGTCTTGTTTCACTGTTTTGGGCTTTTATTTATCTCATTGGGCACTTAGCATATTTTTCACTTTCGTCTTCCCGAGTCATACATTAAAATTTGGTTTCGTAACACTCTTACTAGCTGTTGTTTAGAGCTCTTACTTACAGGTGAACGAAGAGCAAAATCAGGCAAAGAAAGAGTAAGCAAAGCTAGATCCAAAAGATTTAGAGCTAAAACGAAGAACCATACCAAGAAGAGGATCCAATTTCAAAAAATCATTCTCCTTTGTACAAGTCATAATAAAGCTTCAAGTTCTCTTGATCAGTCACTTTCTTTATTTTCAAAGGGCTAAATGCCCTCATCTTGTAAAGTATTAATGAAATAAGGGTAAGTGGAATAAGGCCTCCCATTTTCGTGTTTCTTCCCCATTTGGGGAAGAGTGTTGTCTTGGTTAACTTTGATCTTTGTCATATTTTTTGAGTAGATTAGATTGATTTTTCCATCTTTTGCTTGTAGAGTAGATTAGATTGATTTTTCCATTTTTCCATCTTTTCCATCTTTGTTAAGTTGTTTATCTTTTAAAATCTTTCATCTTTCAAAAGTATTTCAACTGCTTAACAATTAGAAATATCTTGAATCTCACTTTGTGGATCAAGAGTGCGATGTATCGGAGAGTTGTTTTTTTATTTCGGTTTTCTACTTACCCCCATGCTCTCCCGATTAAGGCCTTAAAACCTAAAAGAGATTCTTGGGTAGATTAGTTGTTTTCTTTATTTGCAAGTGGTTTATCATCTTACTATGTCATCGCTTCATTATTTTACAATTTGTTGAGCTATCATGTGGTTTCAATTTACAAGCTGATTGTCTTATAAAACGAACCAAAGTCTCTTGAACTTGCAGTAACCCAAGTCAAGAGCACTCTCTATCAAAGAGCATTTCCACTGCATTATCCTTGCATCAAGCATATAGATTAATTAAAGTCTCTTGAACTGCTGTCATAAGACAAAGTCAAGAGCACTCTCTGTCGAAGAGTTGAAGTGTGTGCTCATAATAATAAAATCTTTTCAACTCACATTCCCCCTTAATTAATTTACTTCGTTGACATCCTTCACCTAATATGCTCTGCCGACTTCATAGTTGGGCTCGTACTCAGAACGATGAACGGACTTGCTAAGATCGCAATAACAACACAACTAAAATTTTACCCCTTAACCAACGCACCGACGTTGTAGAAAGTTTCAAGTCTATTCTCAGTAAAGGTGCCGGAACTCCCCGTTGTCTAAGCTTCCTGGCTAGCTGGTCAATCCTCCTGGATACCAGCCCGAGATACTGGACGAGCCGACATGTCTTTAACGGAATGACTCTGAACACTTTCTCGGTTGGTCTCTGATACCTTCTTCGTTTCAAAGCCAGAATAATAAAATCTTTTCAACTCACATTCCCCCTTAATTAATTTACTTCGTTGACATCCTTCACCTAATATGCTCTGCCGACTTCATAGTTGGGCTCATACTCAGAACGATGAACGGACTTGCTAAGATTGCAATTACAACACAACTAAAATTTTACCCCTTAACCAACGCATCGACGTTGTAGAAAGTTTCAAGTCTATTCTCAGTAAAGGCGTCGGAACTTCCCGTTGTCTAAGCTTCCTGGCTAGCTGGTCAATCCTCCTGGATACCAGCCCGAGATACTGGACGGGCCGACATGTCTTTAACAGAATGACTCTGAACACTTTCCCGGTTGGTCTCTGATACCTTATTCGTTTCAAAGCCATAATAAGCAAGACCACTAAAACATTTAAAACGAACCAAGAACACTCGCATAACATTCACTGGCTTTATTTTAGGACTTGTTGTTATTTCTTTAAGCATTGCAAAGCTTCGACTCCATAAGGCACTGGTCTATTATTTTATGCATGATCATTAAATCTGGATCATTTGTCTTGGGCTTATAAAAATCTTTATCTGTGAATGCGTCTTTATTTTACAAGTTCTTGATATACTGTTCATCTGTTAAACCAGTACAACAATGTCGATTGCTTTTGTCTTATGTTCAAAATTCGTAATTATAATCATCTTTCATCATAATAACTCCTAAACAACATCCATCCGCATCATAACATCAAAAACACTTAAACACATTGAGCCATAGAAAACTCTTTGTTAGGGACGACCCCCTTGGCTTCGTTAGGAGTTAGCCTAAACGGAGGAGCGAAGAGTAGGTAACAGTACCTAGCTTTGTGCTTGCCCCCAAGGCCACACCTCTCCCACTTTCTCAAGTGAGGAGACAGCTTTCATTAGATTTCTGCTGTTGGTGTGCATTCGGCAGACAACACCCCTGGGGAAGGTCATGAAGAACTGTAGGGAGAACTATAGGGTTGAACCTTTTAGCTTTCCCTGAGGTTTTTGTAGGGTTTTTAGGAAGGATTGGAGGCGGTGTGACAGACAGAAACAATCTGCTATGAGGAACTGTAGAGCTACAAAGGACTGTAAAACTAAGTGATGAAGTTTGTTCGAGCTTTGAAAGGCTACGGGAGCAGAGTTAGGTGAAGTTGTTTCAGAGGGAAGTGGAGGATATCCTTTGTTAGACAAGGGCATAATGTCATCTGTAGCATCATGAGCTTCACAGGGACACTCATTTTTCTTATGTCATTAGAGGAAATTTCAACTCAAAATGGGCCTCCTAAACAAAATTAATAAAATAATAGTTAAAATAATAAAATAATATTTATTAATTTCGGAGGAAAAAAAGAAAAAAACTACTTTTTTGTTTGTATTTTCGACATATCTCCCGAATTTTTACTAAAATTTCGATGGAGACAACTCGTTGGATGCGTAATTAAATTTCGCATCCAACGAGTACCCACTCGACATACTTTTGACAGACCCCGCTACCCCAAAGGCAAGAAATAACTAGAAAAACGTGATGATGATGTCATCATCACATTTTTCCTAGTATTTATTGTTTTTGGGGTAGCGGGCATCATCACATTTTTCCAGGTATTTCTTGTTTTTGGGGTAGCGGGGTCCGTATGTCATCATCACGTTTTTTCAGGTATTTCTTGTTTTTGGGGTAGCAGGGTCCATCAAAAGTATGCCGAATGGGTACTCTTTGGATGCGGAATTTAATTCTGCATCCAACGAGCTCTCCCAATCGAAATTTGAGTAAAAACGCAGAGAGATATGTCGAAAATACAAACAAAATTAGTAGTTGTTTTTATGATACCTATCCCGAAATTTATATTAAAAAAGTGTTTAAGACCTATACGGTATTTCAAATTTAAAGCAATTTCATTGGCTAACACGTGATGACATGGAATTTGAATTAGAGTTGAAAGGCCCATTTTGAGTTGAAATTTCTTCTAATGGGGTCAACTAAAGGGTCCCGATCAAGGTCATATGTCCAGGACGAAGAGATGCTTTCAGTTCTCAAAGAAGGATATACAGGGGTGAATTCATGGTCTTGTCTTGTGCATAATAAACAATGGAAAACTGCCTTGACCAGCCTAGGGAAGGACAAAAAGAAAAATTTTACCAGAAAGGACAAGATGTCTTGAAGGAGACTTACAGTAGAGTACCTCATTTTTCACCATGCCTTTCTAGGTCTATTATATTTAGCCCCTTCTTCTGAGCAAGGTCGCCATAGGAACTTTGAAAATATTTGTAGCTTCTGGGTGGTCGATATTCCTAGTGGAGTTTCCTTCCAAGGCTTTGGGTGGAGTCGCCAGAGCATATACAACCAATATGTGCCTAGGACCGACTGCTCAACTAGGTTGTAGAACTGAAACAATGTCATTCTTGCCTAAGAGATAATAGCGATTAGTCCCCAACAACGGCGCCAAGATGTTATCACCCTGTAATTTTCCTATGGTTGCGGTAGGAAGTCACAAGGGTAACCATTTCAAACCAATCTTTAGACTGCATTCTAGCCAATGCAATCAGAGAGGGCTCTCTCATTGTCACAATAACATTCACATACACATATTGCTTTGATGAGCACACAGAAGGCTAGATTTTTGATGGTAACTGATTTGTTTGTAGATAATAGATTGAAAGACAGACAAATATTAAAACCAATGGGCAATGGAGTCACAGTCTGAACCATTCAAGGACATTATAACAGATAATGAACAACGATTTTCTCTTATGTAATATGAGGTAAAGTAGGTGCAACATTCAGCCAAATATCTTCAAGTGATGGGGGCAGCAAGGAGAAAAGTCCAGTGCAGCAAGGGGCACCTATCTATGGATGAATCCCTTGAAGACACCTTTAGCAGAACGACATAATAAGGGAAATGACAGAAATGGAGCATCTAACAAGGATAAATTCCATAACAACCATAACAAACACATAACAAATGCTACATTTGATGAAAGGAGCGCTTAATGAAACGAATTCTTCACATACAACTAGAAAGCATTAGCGGGAAATAACAAATATGGAAAATGATATAAATAGAGAACACAAACTAAATATAGACACCGTGATGAATCTCACAAAACTCAGAGACGTATTTTCATTATCACTCCCAAAAATGTTTGCAAAACTACAATCCGCGCACAAAGGCCTCAAAAATATGAAAGTCAAAACAACCTTCCAACCTTGTTCTCCTCCGAAGAGGTTACATTTATAATGTTATGGATCCTGAGATCAACCTTGAAAACAAAGCCTAATTAGGTTACAAAATGGGGGAATCAATCCCAAATCATCATTACGAATCCTAACAAACTTCCTGAGGTGGCAAATTCGCCACGATTTACACCTACAAGAGGCAATATGATGTAACAGCCATGCTGGATCAAAAATGGCAATGCAACGTCTGGGATGCAAGCTTGCTTGCTTTGATAGTGACGTTCCAGAACCTTTCTAACAGATTTATTCCTCTTGCGCAACTTCTGGCGTATAGGCTGAATTTTCCTTGTGGCCCTTTCTGCTTCTGACTTTTATGTTCATTCTGTGTTTGATAATATATTATGCCTGTGTCCAGGTAATGTCTCCCTCTAATTAAGCATCCAAAACACCCGCTAACCTACTTAATTCCCATAGGTTGGAGCGGTACTGCATGAGAGGGATTTAATTGAGGGCACTTGATACTTAGAGCATGTTACCAACTATTTTGTACAATAGTTGAACTTCCTATGGAGCCGCCAATTATCGAGCATGATGAATGCTCATCTCCAGAGTTCAGAAGTTCATTGTGTTCCAGAGTTAGCCAGTTTTTGGCTGAACTTTTTTTTTGTAAGATACATGTTCATACCCCCTTGGGGAAAATGTAAAAAATGTCCCAGCATTTAATTTTTTATAAAAGGTTTCGGCTTCCCGGACTTGGGCATCAAGTCGACTATTCCAGAGTGTTTTTCCTCTTGGTTTTTATTGGTTGTTGAACAAACAACCAATAATTTCTGAATTTTTCACTCGCTCTTCCAAAGTTGGGGTAGTTGTCTTGATGTTTCGGCCTTGGGAGGTTATTAGAGCCTTCGTGTCAGTGTTTTTTGTCATGCTAGGCATTCCGATTGAGTCGTATGAACATGTACTAGGTCCCCCTAGAGTTTTATTGGATTTCGTGAAAAATGATTTTTTTTCGTTTTTTAAGCCATTTTTTAATGGTTTAAATGGAAATTTTCAAAATGTAATAAAAGAGTAATCCGGAGTCCGTTTTTGGCATGGTTGGGCTCATTTTCAAGCCCGGAGCAGCATCATTACCTAAGGGCCACTTTCACCATCACTCGGTCAGCCGGAGCACCCCATAAGTCATCATTCAGCTAACTGAGCACCAGAGTAGCATTTAAATGCTAAAAGTGAACATTTTGGCACTTGGTCAAAAAATTTTAAAAAGTCAAAAGTCATTATTTTATTGGTAAAGTGACATGGCATATGGTCCAAGCAACTCATACAACCCACTTCAAGTCACATGGCATATTAAACTTTGGGTTATAATGGTGATTTAATTAAAAGGAGAAATCACATGAGGGTGAAGTATGAAGTGGGACTCATGCTGATATGGAAAGAGTGGTGGCTAGCGATTGGTATTAAGGTGGACCCTTCCACTTAAAACATTATAAATTATAAACCATGCCACGTAATGTTTATCCACTACAAATCGCAAGAGAATGGTGGAGCCTCACGCTAGCTTAATTCGTGAGGGTGTGGTGACGCCAAGCATGCCATTAACGTCAGCATTGGATTGGAGTTCAGGCTGATTTGGAGGTGGGAGATCTCCTTAATTTATGGCTAGTTCATGGCTCATCTTTCCTCCAACCATCCTATTATCACATATATAGTAGCCAGGCTACCATATTCTATTTTTCAGACACAGTACATTTTTCAGCCAGATCTCTTACATATGAGATGCTGAGATGAGCAGTTTTGATGGATCATTTTTGTATCAGTGGACTATTGTACTCTCCCAAGCCAGGACTGAGTCTCAGGACACTCAGATTTGAGGACCGATATAGCCATTTATGTTATTTCAGAGCAGTAGTGGATGCCCAGTGTTATATCAGTACTTTCTCATTGGATATATGGTGTTTCAGATGGATTATATTGCATGGATATGAATCAGTATTTTATATGGTGTTGTGGTTATTATTGCTCTTATATTGATTCTTGTGACATATATTGACTTGTGGAATCATGATCTGGTGGTCATATTTATATGGACTTGGTTGTATATTATACTATGTATTGATGTCCTTACTCTGGCTTTGAAGTTCTTGATCTATACTCATTGGTTTTACCCTCCTCAGGGAAAATAGAGGTAGGCATTCCCACCATTGTTTTGGCTTGCTAGTGTTCGCTCCATCATTTCATTGTCTTCATCCATCCATTACCTTCCAGTTTAATTTTCAACCCGACTGACTTCTTGACTTGTGGCATGGAGGACCTTTTTCCCCGCTAGAACCTTTGTTGGACAAGCCTCCCTGTTTACATTGCGTCTCGGCTCTGAGTTGGTGACAAAACTTGCCTATGGTAAGTTGGATAGTATGCCTAAATCATTCTGGTCGGTTGTCCCGATGTTTGGCACTGTGCAGAATTCCCCCTAGTCACTTGAGATGTTGTTGGCTAAAACTGCAAGCTCATGTACTACTTTTATTGAAATATTAAATATGCGCCCATGGAAAATGAAAATTGTAAAACTGTGTTTCTTAACATAGGCAAAAACGGGAAGAGCAATGAAATGCTAAAAAAAAAATACTCCTTGAAGAGTATAAGAAAAGGTCCAAAAAAGCAATGGTTAAAAAATGTTATATCAAAGGATTGCTGACCTTATTAAAAATAAATCTGGCCCAGATGAAAGCTACGATTAGCTGTGCTTTTAAGCACTAGTGAAGTCCCAAAGGGTTCATATAGGCCAAAAGGCCACAGAATGAAATGTGATCCTAATGAACTTGGATCAAAATTGATGTAGACATGATGCCTAAGTTGAATAAGCACTCTCTAACCAACTCATCCATCTACGAGGCACTGCCATTCCTTGTGTTGATGTTTGTCCAGTATTGGTTATAGTGAGTTCTCCCTTTCCTTGTCCAAAGTGTCATGATGTTGAGTAGGAGGTCATCCTTTGCCTTAGCCTTGTCATTTCCATCTTTCACCCTTCACTAGCAAAACAACTACAGCTATGAAGTGAGTATAGTCTTGAAAGTCTGAGTCTAAGTAATAATAAATAAACCCTGATATTTATAAGTATTTGTTGATGTATCGCCAGTGAAATGAATGTTGCTTGTTGATTTTGTTATGTGAATGAGTTGTAGAGGTTTAACCTCTTAACACTTGTAGCAGATTGATCTGTTCTGAGTTATTATTGGTGTCTGATTATTCACAGATGGTTATATTGTTTATTGGTTATGATTGATGATCAGACAGAGACCTATAAGGGGTATGAGTATACACCTTTGATGGATTAGGACTCTCTGAGTCCAATGAGACAGTTTATTTCCAGTTTCGGGCACTTACAGATGTGATCAGGCTTATTCTGCTTTTTTGATGATGTTTTTCTTTACAGATTGATTTGTTTGAGTAGGGAGATGTTACAGTTGGATCTCCTAGGGCGTTGTATGGGCATAGGGGGGTGCAGCCACTTGTTTGAACCATTGTACCCCCATCCCAGAGAGCTTGGAGGGCTCAATTTGACAACGCAGGCACCCTGGGAGACTGTTTTAGCAGTATCACATTTCCCAAGGCAGATTAAAAAATGATCAAATGGATATTGAAGAAATCAATTTCGGCTACTGAGGCAAAGAAATGGCATGGGGTGAGTCACAATGATGAGAGTGATGTCTTCCACACCTTCTCCAGCAGTTTCAGCATTTTATGGGGCCCGCACCTATTTTGGGCAAATTTTATATATTTTCTGGAGCTTTTTGGGAGACCCACGATTTCCTCAAGGAGGCACAAAAGTCAAAATTTTAAATTGTTATATTATTTATTGTGCCATGGGGACACCCAAACGGAGGTAGTCAAACACTCCTTGGACCCACCATGTGCTTTCATTTATTTCTTGTTGAGTGGGTTAACCTTTATTTGGGTGGTTTAAGTCCACTTTGGTAAAATTATAATTATATTGATCCATGTATTGTATGTTGAGCTCATCTCAACCATTGATTAGAACATTGTATCTTTTAATCTTAGCCACTCGTTTTGAAAGTGGTTAGGATTTGCTTATGATTGAGGTTCTCTCATTTCTATTTAAAGGAGAGAGCTTCTCATTTGTAAGGAGTCTTTGGCTCTTGGATCTGAATAATACAAAGACTTTTTCTGTGGAAATTTTTCTGGATTTGCTTTGCATCTGATGTGCTCAAATAGTGATTAGCTTGTCTTTAGCTTACTAACATCTATTTTTTTCGTGGCTATCATTGTTTTGTCTACAGGAGGGCGTTTTGGCTGGAGCGTTTTTGTAGGGGGACCTCAATTCGCTCGGTTCTCTTCGTTTTCGATCAAGGGGTTTTCATTAGTTTCATTGCGATCTATGATTACTTCATTTTACTATCTTTTAGCATCCAGTTTCTTTATTTTGTATGTACAAATCTGATATGGTTGACGTTTGCTCATGCAGGGTAGGGGGCGCTTTGATAGTTTAGAGCTTGCATATGCCATAGAAATCACGAGGATCTTCCAAGATTGATCGGGATAGCTAGGATCGTCATTGTTCCAGACTTCTACAAGCTTATCTAGGTAAGATCCACATGTAAGTTCTTCTTTTCTGATCTTATTCTATTGTACCTTGCTGAAATTTAACTATTTTTCTGAAAAAACTCTTAAACCATAAAAATCTAAAAAATCAAATAATCAGGGAACCGTCAGATCTTTTGACAAACCATTTCTGGGTTTCATAGATCGGGCCTCCCCTTCACTAAAACAACTAAAACGCGGGTCAAATTCCTCATAGTTTGACCTAGATCTGATTTTTCAGCAGAAAACTGCATAATCCCCCCACTGAAAAAATGACCTGCTAGGGTTTTGAGTTTTTCTGATTTCTGACTTCATAGACAGATAGATCGGGTCTTGGGCAGTCCAAATCAACCCCAACGATGTCAAGAGGCTCAACAGTTTGACCGGGATCTGAAAAATAGACTGAAACTACCCTAGAGCCCTCACTGAAAATTGGCCTTTTCCAAAAGTAGGTTTTTCTGAAATCTGACATGATAAGCTGATAGATCGAGTCCCAAGCATCCCAGAACACCCTCAACGCTGGGCTAATTCATCCCGGTTTTCCCTAGATCTAAAAAAATCAATTTTCAACCTCCTAACCCCATCATCAGATTTTAACTTTTCTAGATCTGATTTTCCTGTTGTTTTCTTGATTTGGGCTTGTAGATCAGGTCTCCCTGATCTCTTCTCATCCTCAACGTTGAGCCATCAGCCTTCCGGTACCCCCTAAAGCTTCAGATTTGTCTTCCTAGGCCCTGGTGCTAGCTATCTACTGAGTTGGGTTTCCTGTACCTTGGCTTTTTCTGGACCAATTGCTTTCTGGTTTCGTAGATCAAGGTGTTTCCCAAGTGGGTTTCCTGAAACGTTGTCTTACTGCTGACTCCATTGCCCAATGCATACAAAGCGCTGATCTCCAAGCTAATGCTGCCCAAAAGCTCTTAGCCTTTGCCATCTACCAACATTCACTGATAGCTCAAATACCTTTTACTGAGTCTGATTTCTAGATACTGGATAGTCCCAACTCTATTCGTGCTTGCCCTGTCATAGTTACGTTTCCCAAGACAGTTGCTAGTACCTAAACCCTAGAGCTAGGGTTCCCATTCACCTTGCACCTTAAGTACCCTGAAGCCCCATCTGATCTTCTTATGGTGTCTAGGTTCGATCTCTCTTGTCAGGAGCAGATCTGGGTCTCCCCCATTGTTGTCCTGGACTAGGATAACCTAAAGTGAAGGCTGCCTTGATTGGCGTGACGACCATCCATTTGGGAGTCTAGGCAGTCGTGGTTCCACCCCTTAGTTGCTTGCCCCTCTACCATCCATTCTGGATCCACCTTAAGCAAGCAACTACAAGGCAGGTGATAACATTTTGGCGTCGTTGCTGGGGAGGTAGAGGCCTACCTTGGTTCAACATACCTCACCTTTCCCTACGACATATCTTTTATTGGTGAACTACTTGTGTGGTTCACCTGGCGACTCCACCTCGCAACTCCACTGAGGATTGTGCCCAACGTATTATTCTTAAGTTCTCAGAACATACCATAAATCACAATGAATTCAGATGTATTTTTGAAACACATGAAGGAAGTAACCAAGAACATGATTGAAACTAACAGACAAATAAACGAAAGGAATAGATGGAGATCAAAATACGGGTATGAGGATGATCTCGAGCATGATTATGGGTATGAACCTAGATATCACAATCTTTATGATACCCACCAACTTCCTCACCCATGCAATAAAGATTTCCTGACCATCCCGAGTGGACTTGTAAGTCAGCATGAACCTAGAAGTCATTCCCAGTCAAAGCCTTATAGCCAAGTAACTAGAGTTGTTAAAAAGCAAGACAAAAGGTCTCCTTCTGACTTTTCTGAAATACCGGGAGCACCTCATCCTATGCCAAATGATTACACTAGGAGGATGCCCTGGTTTAGTGGAAATAATGATATATCTATTGAAAATCATTTGGACATTCTCTGGGATTAAATGGAATCTAGAGGTGCAGACAATGAAGATGTTTATATGCGAGCCTTAGAAGAATCCTTGCAAGCTAAGTTGCACTGAAACGGATACAGATACGGGCAGGGAAACGGATACCACAAATTTTGAAAAATGTGGGATACGATACGGCAAGGAAATGGCAGCAGACTTGCATATATATATATCAAAAAGGCCATGAGACATACATACTTTAGACTACCATTCATCAATTAGATTTAAAGGTAGTTGTTTCATTTATAACAATTAAAATCAGCAAACTCAAATATTGTCTAAAACAATATATATTCTTCGATCTCAAGTGCCATAGATAAGTCACCCGCTGGCAAGCATCTAAACAGGAAGATGTCAACTACTTCTAAACATCGATTTCAAACCCTAAAATTACTTGATGGATGTATCCAAATGTTACCATCTAACAAATATTACGTTGTTTACACCTCTAGAAAAGTGTTAAAATTTGTGATTAAACACAATTTTTTATGTAAGATAGACTCAACTATGTTGTATTTAGGTTGGTCCACTCACTGACGAGACAATCAACTAGGAAAGTGAGAGTCAATTGATTAACCGACTAGTTCCAAAAGTGACTAACTAACTGGCTCTTAAAGGGCCTAAATTCATACGATTGTCTATGATTTGCAACCGACTTGGATATTCAAATTTGACATAATCAACCATGTTTTAAGGGGATTAATTAAGCACGCAAGTATAAATAAGTGAGCTCATGTTTTAGTGCAACTTAGGTGTGAGTGTGATGACATGCAATATTGCACTCTATGCAATAATACTATCTCTAGACACCAATGAGTTTCCTTGGATATGTTGTTTATGTTTTATGGTTTATACTAATAAAAATGCTTGAAATAAGATTAAAATATCACATGCACATCTTATCGAGAACTGGTTAAGCGACACACCATCATAATTCTCTCCACAACATAAGGATAGGGATATGAGTGTACTAGCAATGGAGTAAATAAGGCCATCAGTTAAGGGTTCATACTAATTCAAAAAGGAAAAGAAGAAAACTAAAGTTTGTTAGAAGATTATTGGAAATATGTGTTGGTTTATGTAACCCTTCATAAATGTAGTACGCTAT
>LPNX011103705.1:454995-523806 GCA_001517045.1 Pseudotsuga menziesii
GAGGCAAAGAAATGGCATGGTGTGAGTCACAATGATGAGAGTGATGTCTTCCACACCTTCTCCAGCAGTTTCAGCATTTTATGGGGCCCGCACATATTTTTGGGCAAATTTTATTTATTTTCTGGAGCTTTTAGGGAGACCCACGATTTCCTCAAGGAGGCACAAAAGTCAAAATTTTAAATTGTTATATTATTTATTGTGCCATGGGGACACCCAAACAGAGTTAGTCAAACACTCCTTGGACCCACCATGTGCTTTCATTTATTTCTTGTTGAGAGGGTTACCTTTATTTGGGTGGTTTAAGTCCACTTTGGTAAAATTATAATTATATTGATCCATGTATTGTATGTTGAGCTCATCTCAACCATTGATTAGAACATTGTATCTTTTAATCTTAGCCACTTGTTTTGAAAGTTGTTAGGATTTGGTTATGATTGAGGTTCTCTCATTTCTATTTAAAAGAGAGAGCTTCTCATTTGTAAGGAGTCTTTGACTCTTGGATCTGAATAATAGAAAGACTTTTTTCTGTGGAAATTTTTCTGGATTTGCTCTGCATCTAATGTGCTCAAATGGTGATTAGATTGTCTTCAGCTTACTAGCATTGTGGAAGTTCTCGTGAGATCTATTTTTTTCGTGGCTATCATTGTTTTGTCTACAAGAGGGCGTTTTGGCTGGAGCGTTTTTGTAAGGGGGCCTCAACTTGCTCGGTTCTCTTCGTTTTAGATCAGGGGGTTTTCATTAGTTTCATTGCGATCTATGATTACTTCATTTTACTGTCTTGTAGCATTCAATTTCTTTATTTTGTATGTGCAAATCTGATATGGTTGACGTTTGCTCATGCAGGGTAGGGAGCGCTTTGATGGTTTAGAGCTTACATATCCCATAGAAATCACGGGGGTCTTCCAGGATTGATCGAGATAGCTAGGATCGTCACTATTACAGACTTCTACAAGCTTATCTAGGTAAGATCCACAGGTAAGTTCTTCTTTTCTGATCTTATTCCATTGTACCTTGCTGAAATTTAACTATTTTTCTGAAAAAACTCCTAAACCATAAAAACCTAAAAAATCAAATAATCAGGGAACCGTCAGATCTTTTGCCAAACCATTTCTGGGTTTCATAGATCGGGCCTCCCCTTCACTAAAATAAATGAAAAGCTGGTCAAATTCCTCATAGTTTGACCTAGATCTGATTTTTCAGCAGAAAACTGCATAACCCCCCCAGTGAAAAAATGTCCTGCTAGGGTTTTGAGTTTTTCTGATTTATGACTTCACAGACGGATAAATCGGGTCTTGGGTAGTCCAAATCAACCCCAACGCTGTCAAGAGGCTCAACAATTTGATCGGTATCTGAAAAATAGATTGAAATTGCCCTAGCGCCCTCACTGAAAATTGGCCTTTTCCGGATGTAGGTTTTTCTGAAATCTGACATGATAGGCTGATAGATCGGGTACCAAGCATCCCAAAACACCCTCAAATCTGTGCTAATTCATCCTGGTTTGCCCTAGATCTAAAAAAATCAGTTTTCAGCCTCCTAGCCCCATCATCAAATTTTGAGTTTTCTAGATTTGATTTTCCTGCTGTTTTCCTGATTTGGGCTTGTAGATCAGGTCTCCCTGATCTCTTCTCATCCTCAACGTTGAGCCATCAGCCTTCCGGTACCCCCTAAAGCTTCAAATTTATCTTCCTAGGCCCTAGCGCTAGCTATCTACCGAGCTGGGTTTCTTGTACCTTGGTTTTTTCTGGACCAATTGCTTTCTGGTTTCATAGATCAAGGTGTTTCCCATGTGGGTTTCCTGAAACGTTGTCTTACTTCCGACTCCATTGCCCAATGCATACCAAGCACTGATCTCCAAGCTAGCGCTGCCCAAAGGCTCTTAGCCTTTGCCATTTACCAACATTCATTGATAGCTCAAATACCTTTTACTGAGTCTGATTTCTAGGTACTGGATAGTCCCAACTCTATTCGTGCTCGCCCTATCATAGTTACGTTTCCCAAGACAATTGCTAGTACCTAAACCCTAGGGCTAGGTTCGATCTCTCCTGTCGGGAGCAGATCCGGGTCTCCCCCATTGTTGTCCTAGACTAGGATAACCTAAAGTGAAGGCTGCCTTGATTGGCGTGACAACCATCCATTTGGGAGTCTAGGCAATCGTGGTTCCACCCCTTAGTTGCTTGCCCCTCTACCATCCATTCTGGATCCACCTTAAACAGGCAACTACAAGGCAGGTGATAACACATCCGTTTTCTGTCACTTCAACTTACTTACGGCTCCCTTCATTTAAAGTCGTATCTCCTTCAAAGCTCACGCAGAGTTTCTTTTTGGTTCATGTGGACACTTGGAGCTGCCGTATTGGGTGGTGATATTTCCAAGAGGTTGATGGGGGGCGCCTTGCCAAGGTGGAGGCCACCTCTCCATCCCATTCATTGCAACTCGACTTGCCTATTGAAGTGATTCGTACTCCAGTCTGTGGTAACATGGAGTTGATTGGATCTTGATAGGTTGGCTCTCACTCATTGCCGACATGATTCAAAGTGTAGGTTTTTCAGTTTTTGTATAAAATGATGGCATTGCCTCCTTCATTTCTGATGGAGATTTTGGGCATGAACACTCTGCCAAAATTATTGTAATATTTGTTTGAAGTTGGAATAAAGTTGTGACTTTGGAGGTCCATGGACGAGTTATTGGAGTTGTGGATTCACATTGTCTTTGGTGATATCTCTCTCACCTTGCCTTTTCAATTATTAAATCATTCTTCATTATATACTCTAGAAGGGCTAACAATCTAGTTTATGAGTATCTTGTTCGGATTTGATATTGTTTGTAAGGGTTTTGCAGGGATCATTAGGGGTGAAGAACAAGCTTGAGATCAAGCTCTTCTTCATGAACAAGTGTTTTTTTCCATCTAACTCCTTCATTTTGCAGGTCTTTCTAAGCACTTCCCAATCCAAGAAAGAGACATAGCAGTTAGAGCTTCTCCTTCCCTCCATCAACAAGGTTTCAAAAAACACATTCGGTTACCTGGATCTACGAACTTCCCTCTTCCGGTTCTCTTGTTTGCTTCTTGATCTTCTCGATTTCTTGCTTGCTAGCCTCTTCTTTCTTGCCTTGTTTGGCTTGTCCTCCTGTCCTCTGTTCGCTGCCCTGTTTTTCAGTCCTCCTCCTTATTGTTCTCTGCCCCATTTTTACTGTTCGTTTGCCTCTCTTTTCATCTTTTTTCACTGCCCTATTTTTCACTTTTGTTGCAGCCAACTATCATTTTTGTTGGCTGACCTCTTTCGTCGTCGTTTTCAGCCTCTTCCTTCACCTTTTTGCAGCACTCTTTACTGCTGTTCGCTCCCCTTTTTGTCCTCTTTTCCTGCTTTTTGCAACCCTCCTTCGCTGCCCTCTCAGCCCTCTTTCGCTACCCCATTTCGCATTTTTTTTTGCAGCCAACTACACTGCTGTTTTCATATCATAGATTAGATCTTGCACTTAGTTTTATTTTTGTAGATCTCTTTCTTAGACGTAGTTTCTATTTAATTTTTTTTAATTAACAGTTGATGGGTGCTTTGAGTTGATTTGTGTTGTGTGCAGGTACGAAAAGAAACAATCCTAAGAAAAGGTCTTGAAGATTGAGCCAAAGAAGAACAAAAACCAAAGAGAAGAGTAGAAACTGAATACCAAAACCAAGAAGATCCAAATACTTGGGATTTGAACTAAGGAAGATAAAATTTTCCAAATTACTCTCCTTTTGTAAAACAGCCATTGAGGCTTGTTCCATTTGTCTTTCCAAGTTCTTTTTATTTTAAGGTTGAAAATCCTAAATATTGTACTCTCTTAATAAAAGGGCAAAGTGGGATAAGGCCTCCCATCTTTTGGTTTCTTCTTCCCCATTTGGGGAAGAGTGTCTTGTGCTCTTAGCTCAGATTTACTTTGCATGCTTAGAGTAGTTTAATTCTGTACTTAGAACTTTTTATTTGTTTCAGTCTTAACCTGAGAAGTACCTTGGGATTTCATCCCAAGTACTGCATTGACATTGCGTGCGACCTCTCTTTCCCCATTGTCTTCCTACGTATGACCAGCTGGCTGGAAATTTCGGGGACAATGTGTCTTGAAGTCATTTTTGACTTCTCTTTGTTAGATTAGTTTCTTGTTGTTGTAGAACACTAGTTTTTCATTTATTTCATTTGAAAGTGGTTTATCATTTTTTTTGCTATGACATTGTTTCGTTGTTTTACAATTTGTTGAGCTAGCATGTGGTTTCAATTTGTTTCGTTGCTTCGACAGAGAGTGCTCTTGACTTTGTCTTATAAAAAAAACCAAAGTCTCTTGAACTTGCAATAACCCAAGTTAAGAGCACTCTCTGTCGAAGAGCATTCCCACTGCATTATCCTTGCATCAAGGATATAGATTAATTAAAGTCTCTTGAACTTCTGTCATAAGACAAAGTCAAGAGCACTCTCTGTCGGAGAGTTGAACTGTGTGCTCATAATAATAAAATCTTTCCAACTCACATTTCCCCACTTAAAATTTACCTCGTTGCAATCCCTCACCTAGTATGCTCTGCCGACCCTGAAAAGTTGGACTCGTACTCAGAACGGTGATCGGATTTGCTAATCTTGCAAGTGATAACATAATAAAACTTTCACCCCATAACCAACGCACCAGTGTTATCTCAATAAATACTCAGGTAGTGGGCAAATTCCAAGTGTGGGCGCCGAGCAACCCAATCTGGACACTCGCTGGTTAAATTCTCTGAACACCTAGCTTATGATTCCAGACAGGTCCGTCATGTCTTCGAACGGAGCCACTGAAAGTATTTCAGGTTAGGTTTCCTAGACACCTTAAGCAAGATCATCTTTAAAATTTAAAATAAAATAAACCAAGAACAATTGCAAAACGATCTCACAAACACTACTATTGAGACTTGTATTCCAGCATTCACAAGCACGTTTTGACTCCATATTGGCACTGGTTTTAAACTTCCATGCATCGCCTTGATCTGGACCATTTGTCCTTGATGTTTGCTTAAATCATTATCTATTTGTGGATGCCTTTAATTTCCAAGTCATCTTTGTATTGTTCGTCTCAAATCTTGTGTTTTGTAATTGCAACGTGGATTGCTCATTTTATTATAAAGTTGTAATCATCCAAAAACTCATAAAAAACACCCATCCGCATCATAACATCAAAAACACTTAAACACATTGAGCCATAGAAAACTCTTTGTTAGGGACGACCCCCCTTGGCTTCGTTAGGAGTTAGCCTAAACGGAGGAGCTAGGAGTAGGTGACACTACCTGGCTCTGTGCTTGCCCCCATGGCCACACCTCTCCCACTTTCTCAAGTGAGGAGACAGCTTTCACTAGATTTCTGCTGCTGGTGTGTAATCGGCGGACAACAGCGCAGAACAAGACATTCATTCAGTGCTAAAGTCATCAGTGGGATAAAAGAAACCTTATTTCTTTAGGCTTAAAAGTCAACAACAAATTAGAATTGCATGCATACAAATGCAAAGCATAAACCCTAAAAGTGACATGTAAACCCTAAAAGCACATGAGGTTCTATTTAAGAGGGTTATTGGACTAAAGAGACTATCTATTATTATTACTGTTAATTGATTTGGAGTTTGAGCAGCAACACACTGTGCAACCGCAGCACTTAGGGTTGAAGACGGTGTCTTCAGCTAATGAGGGTTTGACAGTAAGATATCTGCCCTATTCTCTTTTTGGGATAGATCATCCAGGTCTATCCATGGTATTCATCATATACATCAATATTCAACGATCTAGCACACTCAGAAGGATTATTGGCAAATCCACGTTTTGCAGCTGGAAATAGCTGGGAAACCTCAGAAGAATTCGACAGGACCATAAAACCCAGTCTTTCCTCTGCATGTCAGCTTCCTCTTTCTCAGCAGGCCTATCCTACCGCATAGAGTGACTATCGGCCATCAATTTGCTCATCTGGAGCAGTTATCAGCAAATCCGAGAGGTTGGGGGCGTGAGCACCAGACTGGTAAACCAATTCGCTAGGGCTCTTGGAGAGGTCAGAATCCTTGCATGCTCCGGACATTCTCTCCAGCACAGGAAGATCTACATCCCGGCCAAATCTCAGCACCAACAGGTCACTCCTCCATAAAAAACGTTACCTTCAGTCTGAGGGGTGTACACGTGTGCAGCTGGGCGTCAATAGCAAGAGGGTTGCACTGATACTTCACCTATTTGGCACTTTATGCATGCAGCCTATCTCAGGAGTATTATCAGCCAAGTTATCAGTGGTAAGTGTTAAATTTCTTTCTGCAAACCCTAGCCCTAATTCAGCTATATTTTAGGGTTTTCTTGCATGGCAATTTTTCATGCACGATTATTTCGTATCTTTGCACAAGATTGAGTGTATGAGTCAGCATTATACACAGCATCAGTAGAATATCAGTATTTGGGATATTACAGTGGTATCAGAGCATGTTCCTTGCCAGCTGTGGGCTTGAGCATGAGAAGTAAATGAATACAGAAGAAGACACTTTTGTAACCTATAGGAGAAGGAAGAGTAGGTACACGGATGAGTTTGAGGATATCCAGCTAGAAGATACCAACTCAAACATGGACCCAACAGGTATACACTCTGAAAGGGGAAAAGGAATAGGAGAAGATGAGGACAGGATGGAGTTTCGCAGCTTAGTACACGCATTGCAGGATCTAGCCAAAGGGAAAAAAGAAGTAATGCATGCAATAAATAGATTATCGGCGACACGAAAACCAGGGAATAGCAGTATCCCTCTCTCACCGGTAGATAGAGGGTCGACAAGCAGTAGTGGGAAGCATGCATACACCAACATGCAAAACACGCCACACATATATAACAGACCTTCCAGCAAGCCTACTATGCCTCACTTCCTGGTAGATGCAGTAGCAGGACCAGTCATGCCAGTAGAGCCTAGCGAACCATTTGGAGCCTACTTATAGGAATACAGGGACTTAGGAGATGAGTTTCATGCAGCCATGTCCTTTTCAGATTTCTGCAACATGAAGAGTAGGAACAGACCAAGGAATTTCAACAGGGGATTCAAACATAATTACGAGTTGCAAAAAACCTTGGGAACGTTGACCATCCCAAACTTTGATGGGGCTCACAGAGGTTCAACGAGGATTTGGGTTCAAAAGTTGGATACTTATTTCCAACTCAACCCCATGACAGAGACAAATGCCATTAAATTGGCTACATTCCACCTAGACGGAGAGGCTCATGAGTGGTGGTATCACGGATTAGTGACATTGGGTCACAACACCATTAGTTCCTACAGTGAGTTCACACAGAAGCTCATGGAGCATTTTGACAGGAAGGACTCGGCGATACACTTTAGGGAGTTGGCTCAACTCAAACAGTCAGGTAGTGCCGAGGCCTTCATCTGCTGTTATGGTAACAGATGTGTCGGAGAACAAGATGATTATGTTGTTCACAGAGGCCTTGACAGAACCACCCCTCAAAGTTTCAGAGGGTAGCTGTTATGGTAACAGATGTGTCAGAGAACAAGATGATTATGTTGTTCACAGAGGCCTTGACAAAACCACTACGGGGATGGGTGAAAGCCTACAAACCCCCCACTATACAGGATGTGATCAGCAGAGCCAGAGATCTATGGGACTCAGTCCCGAAGAACAAGTTTCCACTCAAGACCAACTTTCCAGTTAAAGACAAGGATAGGAAACCTTTCCAGCCAAACATACCAAAGAAAAATTGGTTAGACAATGACACAAGGAAAGACTTAAGAACGAAAGAAATTGTGTTTTACTTGTCAGAAACCGTGGGTTCTAGGACACAAGTGCTCAAGAAAGGCCAAGGCCCACTACATAGAGGTATATTCAAACAGTGAAGGGGAGGACTATGAGTAGGAAACAACAGAGAAATTGCAGGCAGCAGAGGAGGAGTCACTCCAAGGGGATACACCGGAGGGAGTTATTGCTACATTATCAGGAGTACCTAGGTTTCATACTCTCAAGGTCAGGGGAATAGTACAGGGCCACAGAGTAGGACTATTGATTGTCGAGGGAGCAACCCACAATTTCATTGATGCAGCATGGGTGGCTAAGAGGGGCATTCCGACGGAGAAGTTTGAGGGATTCACTGTAGCAGTAGCAAGAAACACCAGCATGGAGTGTAACTATTGGATTCCTAAACTTAATGTTACATTAGGAAACTACCATATGACAAACTCATTTTATGTAGTGAATGTGGCTGATACAAATGTAGCATTAAGCGCCTAATGGCTTTATTCAATAGGAAAATATACTACAGATTACAGGGCGATGGAAATGGAATTTCAGGGACCGGATGGGAAATGGGTAATTTTGAGGGGCATGAATACTTATCCCCCAAAACCAGTATCCTGATAGAGGATGGAGGTCTCAGACAAGGTGACACAGAATGGTCAACAGAATGTTTAGTCACCTTTAGGAAACCTCCAGAGAACAACACCCAACACCCAGCGGATATTCAGGCCTTATTGCAGAAGCATGAGAAGGTATTTCGAGATCTTCTAGCAGGTAGACCACTAGATAGGGGATTTGAGCATATCATTGAGTTGGAGGAAGGGACACAGGTAGTCATCACCACTCCATACAGGAATCCCAAAAGATACAAGGATGAGATTGAGAAGACCATTAAGGAATTAATAGAACTAGGATATATTCGACCAAGTTCTAGTCCCTTTGCGTCATCAGTGGTCTTAGTTAAAAAGAAGGGTGGCACATTGCGAATGTGCATTGATTACAGAGCACTCAACAAAAAAACCATCAAAAATAGGTATCCCATTCCCAGGATTGATGAACTAATGGACGAGCTACAGGGTGCCAAATACTTTCAAAGATTGATCTTCGCTCGGGGTATCATCAGATCCGAGTAAGGGATCAAGACATCTCCAAAACAGCTTTTTGTTGCCACTATGGTCACTATAAGTTCTTGGTCATGTTGTTTGGACTCACTAATGCTCCAGCCACCTTCCAGTCGTGCATGAACCACACTTTCAGGGCTCAGTTACATAAGTATTTGCTAGTATTCTTTGATGATATTTTAATTTACAGCAAAACTTGGGAGGAGCATCTAAAACACTTGGATGAGGTATTGAGAATTCTAAAAGAAAACTTGCTTTACGTGAAGATGTCTAAGTGTGAATTTGGCATGAAAGAAATGTTGTATCTAGGACACATAATCAGTGCAGAAGGGGTACAGTTTTCATATGGAGAAGATTAGAGCCATCCGGGATTGGCCAACGCCAAAGACAGTTACTGAACTGAAGGGCTTCTTAGGCCTTTGCACATACTACAAGAGGTACGTAGAAGGATTCTCTCAATTCGCCGCACCACTCACCGATCTCACGAAGAAAGGGGCATTCACATGGACAGATTTGGCACAAAAAATGTTTGAAGAAATGAAGACCATCACGAGTGCTTGCCCGTTTTTGGCACTACCAGACTTCTCACAGCCATTCATAGTGGAATGTGATGCTTCAGGTGAAGGACTAGGGGCATTACTAATGCAAAACCATCACACAATTGCATTTGAGAGCAGGAAACTGAAAGACTATGAGCACCACTACTCCATATATGACAAAGAGATGTTAGCCATCTTACATGCCCTCACTAAATTCAAACAGTGCTTAGTGGGAAACAAATTCAAAACCAAGACAGATCATAACAACCTCAACTATTTCTTGGAGCAGAAGGAGCTAAATGAGCGCCAACAGAAATTGGTCAGCAAGGTGCAGGCCTATGATTTCGAGATAGAGTATGTGAAGGGTAAGAACAATGTAATAGCTGATGCATTATCCAGGCGACCCACTTCATTATCCCTCATGAGCATATCCACAGATTGGAGGTCTCTTCTCTTAGTAGAGTACTCCAAAGACAAGTTTGCTTGTGAGTTATTGGATGGACATATCCAGGACGACAGGTACAGAATCATTGATGACATCATCTATTACAAGGGCAAGATATACCTCGTCCCAGAATCAGCCTTAAAAAAGAAGATCCTACAGGCATCACATGACTCGTCGTTATCAGGGCATCAGGGTTTCTTGAAGACCTACAGGTAGATCCGAGAGAGGTTCTCATGGAAGGGCCTCAAAGAGGAAGTAATGCAGCACGTTCGGGAATGCAGCATCTACCAGCAGAATAAGATCGAACACACTCATCTGGCAGGGTTACTTCAGCCACTACCTATTCCAGAGCAGAAGCAGGAAAGCATCTCAATGGACTTCATTACAGGGTTACCCAAGGTATAAGGACGAGACTGCTTATATGTAGTAGTAGATCGGTTGACCAAATTTGCTCACTTCTTTGCTATCTCTTCTGATTATTCAGCAGCACAGGTAGCCGAGTTATTTTTCAAGGAGGTCTTCCAACTACACAGGCTATCCAAAACCATTCTCAATGATAGGGACAATAAATTCACAAGTGCCTTTTGGCTGAAGCTATTCAGGTTGGTAGGGACAGAACTCGCTACAAGTACGAGTTATCATCTACAAAGCGACGAGCAGACAAAGATTGTCAACAAGTGGGTTGAAGGGTATCTGCGCAATTATGTAGCAGGCCAATAGAGAACATGGATTAAATGGCTACACTTAGGGGAGTACTGCTACAATACTACCTACCACATGTCTATCCAGATGACACCTTTTAAAGCATTGTGTGGCTATGAGGCACTGAACTTCGCAGATTTAGCTTTTGGAGACAGCAGAGCACCTAAGGAAAAATATTGGGTACAGGACAGTCAGGATATCCTTAAGATCCTGAGGGAGAGCTTACAAGCAGCTCAGAATCAGCAGAAGCTATACGCAGATAGACACAAGATTGAGAGGAGCTTTGAGGTAGGAGATCTGGTATATTTACGGCTGCAACCATACATGCAATCCTCCCTCAAGAAAAAAGGAGTGAAAAAACTTAAACCTTGGTTCTATGGTCCTTACAAGGTAGTTCAGAAGGTTGGAGAGGTGGCTTACGAGCCAGAACCCTCGTATGAGAGCAAGATTCACAATGTGTTTCATGTGTCCAAACTCAAGAAAACATTAGGACAAGACATTGCTCCATCCACCGAGCTGCCTCCCTTAGATGATGAATGGCTACTGGTACTAATTCCAGAGAGAATCCTACAAGTAAGAGAAAGGAAGCTCCAAAATAGGGTGATTCGTGAGTATTTGGTAAAATGGAAGGAATTACCTATGGAGGATGCCACATGGGAAGGAGAGAATGTATTGCAGCATCCTATTTTGCAGTTGCTTGAGGACAAGCAATTTCAAGCGGGGAGGACTATAATGTCCCCCTCTAATTAAGCATCCAAAACACCCACTAACCTACTTAATTCCCATAGGTTCGAGCGAGTACTGCATGAGAGGGAATTGACTGAGGGCATTTGATACTTACAGCAGATCAGGACATTCATTCAGTGTTAAACTCATCAGTCGGATAAAACAAGCCTTATTTCTTTAGGCTTAAAAGTCAACAGCAAATTAGAATTGCATGCATGCATATGCGAAGCATAAACCCTAAAAGTGCATGAGGTTCTATTTAAGAGGGTTAATGGACGAAAGAGACTATTTATTATTATTATTGTTGATTGATTTGGAGTTTGAGCAATAGCACAGCGTGCAGCCGCGACAGTTGGGGTTGAAGACGGTGTCTTCAGCTAACGAGGGTTCGACATTGAGATATCTTCCCTAGTCTCTTTTTGGGATAGACCATCCAGGTTATCCACGCCATTCATCATATACATCAGTATTCATGGATCCAGCACATTCAAAAGGATTATTGGCAGATCCACATTTTGAAGCTAGAAATAGCTGGGAAACCTCAGAAGGATTCGTTGGAACCATAAAACCCAGTCTTTCCTTCGCATGTCAGCTTCCTCTTTCTCAGAAGAACTATCCTACAGCATAGAGTGACTATCAGCCATCAGTTTGCTCATCTAGAGCAGTTATCAGCAAATCCGAGAGGTTGGGGGGCATGAGCACCAGACTGGTAAACAAATTCGCTAGGGCCCTTGGAGAGGTCAGAATCCTTGCATGCTTTGGTCATTCTCTCCGACACGGGAAGATCTACATCCCGGCCAAATCTCAGCACCAACATGTCACTCCATCAAAAATGTCACCTTCAGTCTAAGGGGTGCACACGTGTGCAACTGGGCGTCAATAGCAGGAGGGTAACACTGATACTTCACCTATTCGACACTTTATGCATGCATCCTATCTCAGGATTATTATCAACCGAGTTATCAGTGGTAAGTGTTAAATTCCTTTCTGCAAACCCTAGCCCTAATTCAGCGATATTTTAGGGTGTTCTTGTATGGCAATTTTGCATGCACGATTATTTCGTATTTTTGCACAAGATTGAGAATACGAGTCAGCATTATACACAGCATCAGTAGAATATCAATATTTGGGATATTACAGTTCATAGCTGGCGGGAAGGTCTATGTTCCTTCTGTGTTTGAATTTTTTTCCGGTATCTATATCTTTAGGTAACACTGTTAGTTTTGTAGACCTCGAGAAGACAGCCCCGTTTATCAACAGTACTAAATCCTTGATGGGCTTGTCATTCTTGTCTGCTTCTTCTACCTGGACTAGATCCTTCCTCCAGGGTATGCCAACGCAACACATCTTTGGACTTGTCATCACCTTCATTAGAGTTAGCAATTTGCAGTAAGGAAGGTGATGACAAAGACCTCTGATCTTCTCTTCCCCATTCAGACCAGCCGTTCCTAGCAATGGATACGATGCACTGCGGTAATTAAGTCCACGGCCTTGTCCAGAGGCTTCAGGGGGATATTCTTTGGACCGGGAACTCTTGGCACTACTTCCACAGTGGTGCTGCATTTTTTTAGGACAGCATTGCTCTTACCAGCATTAGAAGGTCTTCCTAGTGTAATGAACATCTTTACCCCGATGGCTGGAGCTGCTTTTGCATGAAGTCCTAGAAGTGACTGAATTTCCAAGCAACGCCCAGCGATCAATAAAACACATCGAACAACAGGCTTCCCAAGCAGAACAATCATTACAGATTCCATATCAGGACCCCCAGGACACTTAGCAAAACAATAGTTTGTCATCCTTGTTCTTCCCCAGTATTCATTCACTCTGTATCTCAGAACGACTCTGATTGTGGCATTATAACGAGTCGGGTGGTTGCCGAACATCACTAGCATTCGAGTTCAACCATGAGTCCGTCAAATCTTCACACATGCCATCATCAAGTAGCATAATGACAACACGAACGGGCACGTGGCTTCCTAATCCAATTACTTATGTGGAGGTGCCAACTGCATCGCCCCTTTCTATTGTGATGTCGTGATATCAATGGCAGAAGTGACCTTCAGCCTCACTTGCAATCAGCTTCAAGTTGTCTCATGGATCGTGGATTTGATATTTGTCACTTCATCAATCCCTCCTTATGATGGTATGGACACGCCCTTGTTTTTAGTGCCCCTACTTCCTTACCATATTGCATGTGAAGGTCATACTCATCCTCTTTCGCCTAATCATCATGGCGCTCATCACCAGATAACAAATCTTTGGACTCCAGGATGCAATCTACGTCGTTGATGTTACCTGCTTTGATCTCTATTTCACAGCCCCTTTCTTTTTTATTTCCTTTAGCACCTTTAAATTGTGCAACAAATCACAGTCGTAGATCTTTCCCACGAGAGATCTCAACCATCTGAGGATGTGACTTATACCCCATTTCGCAATCCATCGGCTTGCTAAACCTTGCGCACTTTCTCATCGCGAAATAGATCAAGGTCGTTGATCAACTATCCTACCAAATCTTCGTCGTTCAAAGTTGCGGGGTCTGCCAACATTCCGCAATCCCACCCAGTCTTATCTCTTGCGCATGTTTGGGCGGCGAAATGACTCTCCTCCGTAGATCTTCCCCCTCTAGAATCCCTACCATTAAACTGTGTGGGCCCCTCGAAAATTCACAGCCTAGACATGCCTTTAACTCTCCTACATCTTTCCACCGCAAAACGCATCTCCACCACAAATCTGGCCCGCCAAAGATCGTGACCATTGAAATAGGCAGACCCTACAAGATTTTGCGGCCATGACATACGTTATCCTCTGTGCAGGTTGGATGCGCGAAATCCCTCTTCGCCATCGATCTTGGACAACATCTAATCTTGACCGTTGAAACATGGGAAGCTTAACCAATTTCGCGCATCTCCACAGTTCATTCCTTCGCGCATATTTTCCCAGCAAAATCCTTAACAACCGTCGATCTGCACCACCTGCTCATCCGACGATTGACCTTGCATGCCTCTGTCAACTGTGGATTTTCTTCGCCCTGGATCCACGTCGTTCATTTTCACCATTGGAGAACTATGAGCGGATCTTCATATTTGATCCCGAATATAGGGTTATAACTCCAGGATTTCTTGATGTTTGTTCATGCCACACCATGGGATAGCTCAATTTGACATTCACGTTAAGGACAAGCATCCCAAGCAACCCCAAATCGCAAGATATGAAAATTTTTTGCTTATACCCCCTTCATTTTCACTGATCTAGACCTTTGCGGAAACAGTGCAACTTCCTATGTAGAGATTTCCAAAATTTAGCACAAGTGCTAACACAAAGAATGCTTTGATACTCTAGCTAACCTCTACGAGAACAAAGCTCCTACTCAAAGAAGAGCCTTAAAGAAACAACTCCTATCACTTAGGATGGAGAAAGACGAGAAGGTTGCTACCTTCTTTTCTAGGATCGCTCAGATAAGAGAACAACTCCTTGCCATTGGAGATAAGGTAGAAGACGACGATCTTGTGTACACAGTGTTCGATGGCCTTCCTACAACGTGGGAGACATTCTTGGCTTCAGTAAATGGAAGAGGGGATCAGCCCAACTTTTAGAAGTTGTGGCTTGATTGTTTAGATGAAGAAAGCAGGATCCAAAGCAGATCCGTGCCCCCACCAAGAAAAGAATCAAGTTTAGTTGTCAAAACAAAGACAGGAAAGAATTTGTCACCACAGAAGGACAACAGAAAAGAACCTTGAGGTAAGCATTCCTTTAAATCAAGAGTTAAGTGTTATAATTGTGGTAAGCATGGTCATTATGCATGGGAGTGTAGAAAACCATCTAACAAAAAATGGCATAGAAAGAAACACCATGTTTTAGTTGCTACAGAAAAAGAGCAAGCTCAACAAAAGAGGTCTAGGGTTGAGACAAAGAATCCAGATAAAGGAAAAGAATATTACTTGGCTTCAGCACTTTCAAGTCCCACCTCCAACTTTTCAGATTCTTGGTGGATAGACAGTGGAGCCACTAAGCATATGACTGGATTCAAGAAGACCTTGGAAACTTTAAAGGTCAAGCAATTCCACAAGAAAGTGGAACTTGGAGATGGAAGTACCTTTGACATTTAAGGGGTTAGTTCAACCAACATACAGCTTGATTCAGGTACGTTGATTAATGTTGAGGAAATTTTATATGTTCTTGGTCTAAAGAAAAAAGTTATTTCAGTGACAGTTTTAGAAGACAAGGGATACTCTGTAACTTTCTCAAAAGGAAAAGTTTTGATATCGTCTAAAGGTAGAAGTATAAACTCAACCATTGTGATCGGAGTTCGTGAAGGTGACCTCTATAAGGTCCCAAGACATGCTGTTAAAACTCTATACCCCAGTCAAGATTCAGAGATCAATAGGGAGAAATTTGTATTCTCCAATCCCCACCCAAGTGGGGTTGCAGAAGATGAAAAAGTGATCTTCCATCAGTCCTCCAGTGACTCAGAGATGGAAGCTTATAAGACTTCTTTCTTAAAGAAGCAGCGGGAGAAGGCCAAGAAGCCTACATTCGATCTCATTGAGAAGCCTATTGAAAAGCTTCAAGGTTGCTCCAGTGAGAGCCATGTCTTTGATTTAGTTTACTCCCAATATGAGGAGTCGGTCCAACAACAGATTTGGAAAAATGATATGTGGAAAGTAATTCTCAGCCATCAAGGTAAGTCAACTATAACTTCCAAGAGGATCTATGAGATCATGCTTCGTACTAAGATGGAGAATTGTTTGAAGTTCTCAAGAAACCTTGTATTTGATGACAGGATGAAAGACAACAAGAGTTATCACCATGTAAGGCTGAAGTATGTTATCGATGTGCTGAGAATGTCCCTCTTGCTGAGAGGGAGTGTTAAAGTTAGTGCAACTGCGAGACCCATTCTTAGAGAATGGTTTCCTAGTCAGTTGGCTAGGACAGAGTAAGACCCTAGAAGGTACCCTAGGGCCCCCAGTAGTCTCCTGGGGTTCTTGGTCTAGGACCAAGCAGGTTGATGCCGTGGCAAAGTCCTTAGCATGTGGCTAGGACCCCTATATGCCTCTAGGGTATTCTGGTCTGAGACCAGGGACACAATGTCCAAGTAGAGCCTACAGGTAGAGACTGAGATATATTATGGACTTGAACCAGGGACACGATGTCCAAGTAGGTCCTGCATGTAGTTGATCAATTTTCAATGTGAGACGGAAACTCGGCTTAGTACTGAGAACCATTCTGCGAGAGAATGGTGGACCCAGTCAAGGTCCAGGGATTGATCAACTTGATTCAGTGTGAGACAGAAACTCGACCTAAGGCTGAAAGCCATTCATTAAGAATGGAAAATAATGATGTCCCCTCTCCTAATCGGTTATTGCTAGGTTGCTTCTCAAGGGACTGGCCACGCCTTGACGATGTCCCTAGTACCTAACCCTTAGGAGCAATGTCAAGGACAAAAGGATTGTACCATCCGTTTGGATCTTCCCCCTTATACAGTGATGAAAAAATATATAAAACTATGTACCTTGAGAGAGAGAAAAGTCTTTGGTCTTGTTGGTCCTATTTGAATGCTTGTCCACCTTTACGGTTCACTTTGATCTTGTGGTTGTTGACTCATGGTCCTATTCTTACTTGGTCCTAGCACTCTCACTTGTGTGCACCTTTGATTATGATGACTCCTATTTTATGGAGTGTATTTACCTAATTGTTTATTAAAGACCATTGGACCTTGTATTGTTATAGTTACCTTATGTTTTGTTAAAAGGACCCTTTGACCCACTTATGGTTTTGGACCATCCACTTTATGTTGGACCTTTGGACTTTCACTTTATGACTTTATCTTTAATAAGTTATTTGTTAGTCTTATTAATATAATCTTTATGATTTTATTAATAAAGACTTGTGAACCATTTAAGTCTTATCTCATGATTACTTTTTGGTTTTATTATGTTATTGGTCCAAATTTTTATTATTATTTACTTGGACCACTTTCCCGTTCCTAAGGCTAACTAATTTGGTTTTCCTAACTTTCTAAAAGGGACTTTAGCTAAGGTTTATTTTCATACTATCTACCTTCAGGTGTTATTATTTTTCCCGGTGGTTGACTGCGGTTTGTTTTTCACTAGCTGTCTATGTTTATTATTTGACGAGACTTCTCTACTGGCTGTCTGAGTTTTTTATTTGACGGGTCTTCTCTGCCGGTTGTTTGCGTTTTTTATTTGACGGGCCTTCTCTATCGGCTGTCTGCGTTTTTTATTTGACGGGCCTTCTCTGCCGGTTGTCTACGTTTTTTTATTTGACAGACCTTCGCTACCGACTGTTTGCGACTTGACTCTTTTCTCCACGAGCCTTCTCTCTGCTGGTTGTCTGCGTGATTTTCCTCATGTGCTTGTATGTTGGATCTGCACCTGTTTCACCTGCTTCTTGTGCGTTTTATCACCTGGCTGCTTACATCGTTTCTCCACTGGCATTCTCTGCATCTGCGTCTTGACTCTTTTCTTCAAGGGTTTCTCCGCCGTGATCTCTGCTCTGTCCTCAGCACCGTGACCTCTGCTCTTTTTTCAGCACCGTGATCGCTGCTCTTCACGGGTATCTCCACCGTGATCTCTGCTCTTCCCTCACTGCAATGTTTCATGGGTTGAGTCTCAACGAGTCTGTTTCACTCACGGGTTGAGTATGACCTTTACGATTTAGCTTCACACACCAACTAAGTTTTGATCTCTGCGATTTCTTTATTTACCTCTCATCTTGCTGCAGGTGTGATCTGGTTTTGTGGGTTATCTTATTGATTGACCTCCCTATGCGATTCATCTCTATGGGTGACTTCTTACCGTCTTGTCTCTACGATCTATCTCAGCGTGAGTCTCTGAGTTTTTCCTTAGCATAAGTCTGATCTCTGCAGCACCTGTGTGTCTTTCCTTTACCTGGGGTCACTTGCATGATTTTTTATTGAAGCACCTGAGGTCTGTTTACTCCTACCAAAACTCTCTCTTTCTCAAGGCACGCATATAGTTTAACCGGGTTGACTTGTCCTTTCAGTGACAAGATCAAACTCAGAACTATATGAGTATAAGGTGGATCCAAATAATGGTTGTAATTCGTTAATGTTGTTTCTCCTATATATGGTTATTTTACTGTAAATGTTAGTTGAGATTTATTTTACTGAACTTAGCATTTGATGATTCTCGAGGACAAACATTTACGAAGTGACCAAATGTAGCGTTAAGTTGAAAGAGATGAAAGTTATATTGTTAAATTTTATTACAGTTTAAATTTTACTTAAGTTTTTTTTTGTTCATGTATTGAAGTTTATTGCTGATATTAAAACTCATCTAACCTGTAAAATTCAACAGTAGGGACGCCCCCTAGGATCAGTTCTCAGCTTGGTCTAAAGTGCCAATATCGTAGACTGGTGTGACAACTGAAATCTTTCATAGGTCTGGGGTATTGTCGGCCACAACTATACTTGCTTCACCTCTACCATCCTAGATAGAATCACCATAAGGAGCAACTACAAGAATTGCGATAACAAATCCCTCTGTATGAAAAAAGAATATTTGGAAGGTGAATCAATAGAATGGTGAAATACTCTTGACCTAGACACCATATTAGACTCCACGGGGGAAGAATTTGAAAAATATTCTCAAGTAGATGGATAATGGAAAGGAAATCAAATTACATGAAAAAAGTAAAAGAGGAATTAAGAGAAACAAATGAAGAACATTCCAAATTGCGGAAGGAAAGAGAGGAGAAGGATAATCAATTTCACGAGATGCAAGCTCTTAATGAAGCACTCATTAAGGAGGTTTAGAAATTAAAAAAAAAATATTAGAAAAAGAAAGAAAGAAAAGAACAAGTCAAGGAAAGAATTGAAAATCTAAAAAGAAAAAACCAAAAGGTTGCATAATCAAGGCCTTAACAATGTTAGGAATATGAAAAAGCACCTACAAGAGTCAGAATCAACGGATAAGGATGAAAACACTCCAAGAATAGTCAAACATAATACTACTACAAAAGTTGAGAAAATATGTCAAAAGGTTGTAAAAAGTAAAACCCTAAATATCGATGAGTTAAAATAGAAATTACAATCAGAAATTGAAAAGGGATGCAAAAATCTGATGGATGGCATCACATTACAATTTCAGAAGGAGAAAGAAACGAAGATTAAAAAGGGTACCAGAAGATATTTGAGGAAGTTGAGCTCCAACTTGAGGATGGGCATGTCAAATATGAAGATATTATTTAAAGCAAAATTGAAAAGGGATGCACAAATCTGATGGATGACATCACATTGCAACTTCAAAAGCATAAACAAAAGAATATTCAAAGAAGGCACCAGAAAATACTTGAGGAAGTTGACCTCCAGCTTGGGAAATACATGTCAAATATTAAGGTATTATTTGGAAAGTGAGAGCTGTGAAACAGAACACATCACTTGGGTTTCCATGTTCATATTTCACTTTCTGGACACAGATACACTAGGACACATGTCCGACATGTTTCCTAGATGTGTCCCACTCTAAAAAGCGATTTTCATTGTGTTTTCCCACTTTTAGTTGCAAGGAAAGAGACGTCACAGTTTTTCATTGTGGTACTAGAGGGTAAAATTGAGATTTGAAGGGATTCCAGGTGTTTTGTAAATGTTCTAGTTTCAAAAAAAATTGAATATATATATATATATATATAAAAGCATGTCCTCGTGTCATGTTTCCAAGGTCATGTCCTGTGTTGGACACTCATATTTCCATGTCCTCCATGTCTTGTGTCCTCATATCAGGTGCCTTAGGGTGAGAGTAATCAAAGATCAAGCGCATAGGATAGAGCATCCCATTGTCCTTGAAAAGCAGATTGATGATATAGGTGTTGTTACCAGCTTTTTTGTACCATAATTGGGTTACCTAGGGAGCCGCCGGTTAACAGACTTGTTCAAAGTCTGATTCCAGTGTACCAGTTGATCCGTCTGCTTGTCTAGCCAATATTGGCTAGTCACTTTTTTATTTGAATAATTTTGACCATAGCCCCGCGGGGTTTGTAATAAAATGTGCTAGTAGGATATTTTTTGAGTGGTTCGGTCTCCTGAGACGTAGAATCTCAAATAGGGTATTCCAGGGAGTTTTTTGCCCCTAATTATGCTTTGCCTTCAATCGAGTGTAATTGACGAGGTTTTCTCCCGCTTCCTCCAAAGCTGGAATGCCCGATGTTGAATTCTAGGCCTTGGGGGGTTATTAAAACCCAACTGAGTGTTATAATCCTAAAAGACATTATTTAGATAGATCATGGTCATGTCCTAAGCCATCTGGACACAAAAAAATTTCGAAAAAATCTTTTTCGAAAAGTGAAAAAAAAATGTTTTTTAAATTTTTATATTTTTATATTTTTAATTACTTTTCCTAAGTTTTTTGGGTTAATTTTCCATTAATTAAATGGAAAAAACCCGTTTGTAATAAATCAGTCATCCGGACTTCGAATTTAGTGATTGAAGGCTCTAACCTTAAGCCAAAAATCATTCTTGATCAACCGGCCAGTCAAGACCAACTTTCAGATCAACAATCGGACAAATAATGCATTTTTTCTCAAAAAAGTCAGTTTTGAGGAAAAAATGAATTTTAATTAAAAAATGGTTGTTTTGGAGAAAATTAAAACTCTCCAAATTAATCCAAATTCGGCAAAATAAAAGGCCAAATGACATCTCACTGGGCATTAATGAGCATTGGAATTAACGGAAAGTAGGTTCAGTCAGCATTTAATGACCTGGAGGCCTTCTTAACCTAGCTATTGCGCCCCCCTTCAGTCAGGCTCACGTGTGGGTGAGGTGGAGTGCTCTCATTCGACCGGTGTTTTGATCGAGACTGAACTAAAGCTTGCACTGATGACCACTGGGCAGTGGCTCCTCCAGACCTGGCAAAGTACGTTTCCAGACCTAGCAGTTGGCTTTCCTATGCAGCAGGAAGTCTCCTGCTACCATTCACGCCCCTCCTCAGCTGGGTTGCGCCTTCCACACGTGTGGCTTCATCTGAGGGTTGTTTTCAGTGCTGAAGGTTGGAGTGGGGTCGCCTTGCCTGGGTGGAGGCCTCCCCTCACTCCCGGTTCTCCGATTTAGGTCTGGCATCTCTGTTTGGTGGCCAGGCTGGTTAGGGTTTGAGGATTGGTTTTAGGGTTTTAGCACTCTCTCATTGTACAAATAGAGGCTCCTTTAGCTCTATTCGGATGGATTTTTGTGTAGAGAAACTCTGGTGAAACTTTTGTAATTGCTTGTTGCTTCTATGCAACCATTGGAATAAAATTAAGGCTTTGGAGGCTCATGTGGTGTGATTCTTTGGATGATTTCACTTGATGGATGAGGTGATGTTGTTCTAATGCTTCTCTTTCTTGTCTATTTGAGATTATGATGTTATGCTTTAAAGGGCTTCTGTAAGCACATAAGAACGGGTATTTGCGGTTTGCAAGTTAGTTGTTTATTGATTTACTTCTAGAATTTAAAAAAGAGCATTGTTTATTTTAGTTGTAGTTCATGCTCTTCTTTATTTCAATTTGTGAACAATACATGATCTAATCTTTTGTAAGGCAAGTCTATGAGTGTTATTTTGCAAATCCTTCCATCCAACCAAGCAGAAGTTCGAGCTCAGCTGCATCTTCTTCTCTTGGAGTCAAGTATGCTTTTCCGGTAATTGCATGCTTCATGAGATTCAAGTGCTTTAAAAAGATCCACAGGTTTGACCATTCTCTCCTTGCTTTTATTCATCATTCAAATTAAAAAATCTTTATTTTCTTGGGATTAGGGCACGTTTGGGCTAAAGTGAACATTCATTCACTTAGCCTTTGCCCCGGTTGGCTGCCCTGTGCTTTATTTTTAGCCTTTTAGGCCTTTTATTTGCAGCCTTTCCTTCCTTTTGTTCGCTGTCCACTTTTCCCCATTTTTTTACCGTTTTCGACAGCCCTCTTTTGCCTCTTTGTTTCCACTTTTTGCAGCCCCTTTCCATCCTTTTCTTCAACCAACATTTGGGTTGTACTTTCATCCTTTTTCACACTCATTTGCAGCCCTCTTTCTCACTTAGTTTCCAGCCTTCTTTGACCTATCTTTTCCCCTCATTTCACCTTTTTTTCACCCCTTACCTCGCCTTTTTCCTGCCTCCTTTCTTCCTTCTTTTCGGTGAGTTTGGGTAAGTGTTTGTAGCAAGTTTGTAGATTAAATTTCAAGTTATTTTTTATCAACTAATATCATAACAAGTGTGTGTCTAGAGCTCTTAGATTGCAGACAGGTGAAGGAGAGCCCGAAGGCTACGAACAAACAAGGAGTGCAAGAAGAACAAAAAGACTGCTATCCCTTCTCTTTTATCCCCTTCTTTCCCCGTTCTTCCAAGAAGCAAAGAACACATCATCATTGTAAAAGATTAATAAAAAAGGCTGAGTGGGAGCAAGTCTCCTTTCTTTTCTACTTCCCCTATTTTGGGGAAGTGTGTCTTGTGTTCATTTTCATGATTTACTTAGTTCAGTTTTCCTTAAGCAATTAGTTTAGCTCTCTGATTAAACTTAGTTTCATTCTCACTAATTGCTAGTTGTTCCTTAGCTTCATTTCCACTAATTGCTAGATTCATCATTGCTTGTTGGTGTCTTATTATAAATTGTTAAATCATAAAAAGAACCAAAATCTCTTGAACCTCACCATAAGGTGGATCAAGAGTGCTCTCTATCGAAGAGTTTTAATCAACCACCTTTCATATTAATTGTCGTGTTTGTTTAATCAAATCATCCATAAGTAAGACTCTTGGACTTGCAGAAACACAAGTCAAGAGCACTCTCTATCGGAGAGCATCTAAGGTTTGCACAACCCTTGCATTAGTTTCATCTACATTAGCTAAGTGTTTTAAACCACTGTCATAAGACGAAGTCAAGAGCGCTCTCTGTCGGAGGGTTTTAATTAATTAACTTAATAAAATTTGCAACTCACGCCCCTTTAATTAATTAACCCCCCTCCCTCCTTGACGGAGTATGCTCTGACCGATCCTAGATCGGAGTGCCCAGAAACGGAACTGGATCTTTAAACCCCGCAAGAGTAACCTAATAACACTTAAACACCCCGTAACCAACGCACCAGCGTTGTAGGTATTCTTCCAAAGTACTTCCTAGTAGAGGTGTCGGAACCTCCCACTGTCATAGATTTTCGGCTAGCTGGTCACTTGACAATATCAGCCTGGGATACTGGGCGGGCCCAACATGTCTTCAATGGAGGAAACTTAGAAGAGTCTTCCGGCTTTGACAAACCTTCGTTGACACCCTAATCAAGAGCATTCTTAAAACTCTTAAAACTTACCAAGAGCACTTGCAAAACCTAACATTCACTGGCATCTTTTGGGATTCACATCTTTTCTATACACAAAGCATCTCTGATAAGTTGACTCCATAAGCACTGGTTCTATCTTTCAACATTGTTGATAATCTGGGCCATTTGTCCATTGAATGTTTTCATTATAAGTTATATCTGTGAATGCTTTATCAAGTTCGTGAAGTTCTCAAATATTTGTCTATCTTTTAATTCCGGTGATAGCAACATGGATTGCCTTGTCTTGTGCTCAATTCATCACATTAATCATGTAAAATCACAATAACTCCTAAACAACACCCATCTGCATATGAAAACATCTAAAACTTAACTTAAACATTGAGCCATAGAAAACTCTTTGTTAAGGACTACCCCCCTTGGCTTCGTTAGGAGTTAGCCTAAACAGAGGAGCTAGGAGTAGATGACAGTACCTAGCTCTGTGCTTGCCCCCAAGGTCACACCTCTCCCACTTTCTCAGTTGAGGAGACAGCTTTCGAAAGATTTCTGCTGCTGGTGTGCAATCGGCGGACAACATCTTTTGGCGCCATTGACGGGGACATATCTTTTTGTTCCGGGACGACCTTTGTTTCTTTTAGTCTTTTACCTTTTTCCTTTTTGGTAGATTTTAGTCCAATCACTCTCCGAAATTAGACTTAAGTCCACCTGGCGACTCCACTGTCAGTTAACACCTCAAGGTATTCTACTAGAAGAAACTCTGCAGGTTTGTTCGATTTCATCCCTGACCCGAAAAAGGTCTATAGGAGGAGATTAAACAAACTATCTTCTCGCAGGATCCTTGCAGAACTTGGATCTGAGTCTGTTTCAGACATCCACCTTTTATTTCCTAAAAACACTAATACCACTGTTTCTGACATAATGGGCGAGTATTTTACTCAGCTTGACTTTTCTCAGATAGCAGGTCAACCCCACCGTCTTCCAGACAAAGCTGTTGAGAAACTCCCGATGTATACAGGCACTGATGCCATTACCTCCACCATGCACCTCAGGAACTTTTCTAGGTGTATCAACGTTTATGTCAATGATCCGGTCAGTCAACATGATGACGTGTATATGAAGTTATTTGCTCTATCTCTGGATGGAAAGGCGAGCGACTGGTATAGCAATTTACCAGACAATTCCTTTAACAGTCTAGCAGCTTTCAAAACTTCTTTCACCAACAAGTTCGGTGAAAAGAAAGAACCTCGGCATCAACTTGCGTCCTTCACCAACATAAAGAAGAAAGACACAGAAACAATGGACGAGTTCAATACTAGGTTCACGGAATTATCAAATGCCATCCCTACTGAGTATGTCCCAACTAAACCAACCATCCTGGTATATTACATTGAGGCACTTAGTGGCAAAATGCAGTACCAGATCAGAGACAAGGAGCCTACTAACTTGCTCCAGGCTCAGGGGATGGCAATCAAAATTGATCTGAACATGCAGTCATCTGGTGAGTCTAACCTCCATGGTTACTCAAGGTCTTCAACTCCATTAAAAATCAGTGAACCAAAAGACAAGGATCATTTATCAACTATGAAGGATGCCTATGAAAAACAAATGATTGAGATGAAGAGGGAGATGAAGAAAAATATGGAGGAGGCAGAGCAGAAACACTTAGCACAGTTAAAAGAAATTCAAAATAGGGTGATCACAATGGAAAGAACTCAAACTCACTCCACTCCTAGAACCTTTCCTGCCAAGCCAACTTGGCAAAGAAAGCCTCCCAACCATGAGCAGAGGCCTCCCCATCAGCTAGAGGCTGCTAACATGGTTGAGCAGTATAAACCATTTTGCAGAGCGTGCAGAGATTTCCATGAGGAATCTGGCTGCCACTATGCTTGCTATGTTCAGGAGCATGGTCATCCTGAAGGTTGCAGTCCGAATACGTCGACAAGCGAGCCTGATTTCATAAATAACATAGATGACATCCCCAACATCCCCATAGGAAATTGGCCAAAGGCCGATTGTTATGAAAAGAAAGTTGACAACCTGACTCAATACTATGGTGAGATGCCTTCAGCCGAGCAGATCAACAATACCCAGAACTTCAAAGGGATCACTTATCAAAGAAAGGGGTCTTCTGCACAAAATATTCCCAAGGTAACAGCTCCTAATCCTCCCAAAGAAGTTGAAACAAAAGAAATTGTTGATTTAAGTTTTGACTTAGGTAATTGGTTAACAAATACAAAAGTCCCTGTTCCGGTCCTTGAATTATGCAAAATCCCTGGCCAAAGAGAGAGACTTTTGAAAATCTTAGAGCCTCAGAGTAATGTTGATCCTCAAGCTGAAGAAAGTTCTTCAAGTCCTTTAAAACCTATTACCCCTAAGAAAGTCACTTTTTCCGATACCGTGGAGCGGACTTCGAATAATGTCTTTGCTAATCCTCCTATAGTTCTACATACTAGAGACCCAAGAAAAGAAGATCATCCCCCTTTCTACATATCATTGATGATGGGTGATCTTCTTCTACATAATTGTATGTTAGACTCAGGATCTAGTTCCAGCATCATGACCAAAAAAGTCATGCAACAGCTTGACCTAAGGACCACGAGACCTTACCAAAACGTGTGTGCCATGGACTCTAGACCGGTCAAGGTCGAAGGGATGATTGAGAACCAGCTAGTCAGATTGGCCAAGTATCCAGATATCCAGATCACAATGGACATCCTGGTTATTGATGTTCCAGACAAATGGGGTATGTTGCTTTCTAGGAAATGGGGTGCCACTCTAGGAGGATCAATCCAGATGGATTGGACCTATTCTACCATTCCAACATCAGAATTTTCACTTGTTAAGTTGTATTCTGAAAAGGAAAAAAGACACCAGGTTGAAAACCCTCAAAGACCATTAAATGAGTATGCTTACCACACTGATGAAAATGGTTCCTATCAAATCAACTCCACCTTCTTGGAACCCATCCAAGAAGAAATAAAGACCGAGAAACTTAGTGAGTTGTGGAGAATGAATTTTGATGGTGCTTACTCTAAAACGGGCAAGGGGGCTAGTGTTGTCATTGTCTCACCAAAGGGTAAGGTTTTCAACTTTGCTTTCAGATTGGAGTTCGAAGCAACTAACAATGTGGCAGAATATGAGGCACTTCTACTGGGCATTGAGACTGCCAAGGACATGGGGATTAAGTTGCTTGATATTAAAGGGGACTCTGATTTAATTGTCCAGCAGGTTAAGGGTCAGTTTGCATGTAAGTGTCAAAGACTTAAAAAATATAGAAATGCAATCTGGGATACAATGGAATTCTTTGATGCCCTTAACATAAAAGCAGTCCCTAGGGATCAGAATAGTGCCTCCGACAGACTTGCAGTTTCAGCGTCAACTCTTCAGCCATTGGATGAGATGTTAGAGGGGAATTGTCCTTAAGAGATTCACTTCAGACCTTCTGTTCCTGACAATGTCGAACATTGGCAGGTCTTCAAAGACGATGAACAGATTTTGAGATTCATTCATAATGTTGATGAATTCCTTAACTTTAGAGTAAATGAGGAGGAAGAAAACATAGAGTATTATGGAGAAGGGGACCAGTTTAACAATCCTGTGCCATGTGGTCTAGTTGCCTTAGAAAACATCTTTGACAAACAGGACAGAAGAAAAAGCAATGTTGAACATATGAAACCAGGAGATTACATTGAAGTCAACATTGGGACAGAAACAGAATCTAAAATTATAAAAATTGGAAAAAGTACTTCAGAAAAAGAAAGGAATAGCCTCATAAACTTGGTCAAGGAGTATAGGGATGTATTTTCCTTTACTTACGATGAGCTCAAAGCTTATAGGGAAGATGTATTTCAACATACTTTTCTCCTAAAGCTGGAATGTCAAAAAGGCAAACCTTTCATACAAAAACTTAGGCAAATAAATCCTAAGTTAGCACCAATCATTAAAAAGGAGTTAGAAAAAATGCTAGCAGCAGGAATAATAGCTCCTACAAGACATTCAACGTGGTGCTCTAACTTAGTTGTAGTTAGAAAGAAAAACGGGAGCATAAGAATATGTATAGATTTCAGGAATCTAAACATAGCATGTCAGAAGGACAATTACCCCCTCCCCAACATGGAGACCCTCCTCCAACGGGTCACTGGATCGAGCATGATGTCAATGCTGGATGGTTTTTCAGGCTATAACCAAGTAGACATTCAAGAGGAAGATAGGCATAAGACAACCTTCACAACTCCTTGGGGCACTTTTGAATATCTGAGAATGCCCTTTGGTCTTTTAAGCGCAGGAGCTACTTTCCAAAGGGCCATGGATTATGCTTTCAAGGAGTTGGTTGACAAAATCATTGAGATCTACCAAGATGATCTCACTGTTTTTTCAAAAGAAAGATCCAGCCATGTTGGTCATCTCAGGCAGATTTTCGAGCGGTGTAGGAAGTATGGCATTTCTTTGAATCCGGCTAAGTCGGTGTTAGGCATAAAAGAGGGAAAACTCTTAGGACACATCATCAACAAAGACGGGGTCAAAATTGATCCTGAAAGAGTAGAGGCCGTAAAAAAGATTCCTCTCCCTAAGAATGTTAAAGCCCTTTAGTCATTTAATGGTCATATCAATTTTATCAGAAGATTCATCCCAAACTTGGCCGAATTAATGAAACCCATGTAGGCCTTACTCAAGAAAAATGCCAAGTTTGTGTGGACCACTGAAGGAAGGAAAGCCTTTGATTCAATAAAGAATGCCATTACCAGGTCTTCGGTCTTAGTCAGCCCAGATTACGCAAAGGATTTTATGGTCTTTTCATTTGCTTCTGAAGATACCATTGCCGGTGTGTTGCTCCAAAAGAACTTTGAAGGGTTCGAGCAACCTATAGCATTCATGAATAGAGCCTTGCAGAACTCCGAGCTAAAGTATACCATCATGGAGAAGCAAGCCTATGCCTTTAGTCAAATCATTAAAACATTTCAGGACTTATATTGGGTATTCCAAGGTTATCGGATATGTTCCCCACACCGCGGTCAAGGATATCCTTTCTCAAAAGTATTGTTTAGGAGTGAGGGGTACATGGGTATCCAAGATTCAGGAGTATGACCTTGAGATCAAGCCTATTAAATTAATCAAAGGACAGGGCCTGGCAAGAATGCTTACACAAAAGAACGAGGAAGCCATTGAGATGATTGCAGAAAATGACATCCCTCAGCCTGTCATGACTCTTGCCCTTCAAAACCTTGACAACCATTGGTATTCAGACATCATTTTCTTTCTTCACCATCTCACTTGCCCTGATCACCTCAAAGGACACAAACATAGGGCCTTGAGACTTAAGACCACTAGGTATTGCCTTACCCAAAAGGGTCTGAGTTGGAGGACCCCAGATGGTATTATACTTAGGTGCATCAACGAGTAGGATTCTAAGAAGATTTTAGCAGAGTTTCACTCAGGATTTTGTGCAGGCCATTATGCAGCAAATACAACTGCCCACAAAATTTTGAGAGCTGGATATTACTGGCCAACCATTTTTTCAGACGCTCACAAGCATGTTAAGTGTTGCCAGGAATGTCGGTTGTTCACTGGAAAGCAGAAGTTGGCGGCTCTGCCCCTTACTCCGGTAGTTGTCCTTGCCCCTTTTCAGCAGTGGGGGCTTGATTTTATTGGAAAATTCAAGGATAACTCCAGCAATGGTTTTTGCTAGATTCTCACAGCAGCCGATTACTTCACCAAGTGGGTAGAGGCTATACCCACTAAAACCACCACCGAGAAGGTTGTTATTGACTTCATCGAGGAAAGAATCATCACCAAATTCGCAACTCCCCTCAAGATAACAACCGATAATGCCAAGGCCTTCAGTTCAGAAGCAGTAAATGACTTATGTTTTAAGTATGGCATTATCCTATCCCACTCATCTGATTATTACCCACAGGCCAATGGGCTTGCTGAGTCCACCAATAAGAATTTAATGTCAATCCTCAAGAAGACTGTGGGGGATAATAAGAGATCATGGGATAGTAAAATTAAGTATGTAGTGTGGGCAAATAGAATCACTAAGAAGAACTCAACTGATAAGTCACCTTTTGAGCTGGTGTATGGACTCACAGCCACCCTCCCGGTCAGCATGCAAATTCCGATATTCAGGATGTTAAGTGAGTATGGCACAGAACAGGCAGAAATGGAGCAGAGAATTAATCAGATTATAGAATTGGATGAATCCCGAAGAGCTGCCCTTGATCAGTCACTCAGACATCAAGAAAGTATGAAGGGTGCTTTTGATAAGTCAGCCAGGCCGAGAGCCTTCCAAATCGGAGATACAGTTCTCTTATGGGATAAGAGAAGGGAGAAAGCTTGGGAAGCATGGGAAGTTTGGCAGCCTTTGGAAAGGCCCGTTTATCATCCGCGACACGGCTGGCACCAATTCCTTCTTCCTTAACACTATAGACGGAGAAATTTTAAACCTGCCCATGAATGGCCAACACTTGAAGCCTTTTTATCGAAACAACCTTCAAGATGACCAAGGGGTCATCACAGGGCTTTTCTAAACCCATCCTTGTCGTATTTTTATGTGCTTTACTTTTGTATCATATGTTATGTAGCATAACTTTGTAGAATGTTGTATTAAAGCTCTATTCTTTTGTATATTAGCATCTGTGATATATTTCATTTATATATATGCTGTAAAAGAAAAAAGTTATTTCCATGTACTTTATTTCGAAAAAGCAAAAAACATTTTTGGTACTTCATCTTGGCATATTTTTATCATATACATGGAACTGAGACACTTATGTTTACATGCAGGTACCAGAGATTCCTGGATTCTCAGGCACTCTTTTTTATCAATAGATCAAGCAAGTACCTGTCCCACAGTTGGAGCCAGATGTTACCATCTTTTTTGTACCATAATTGGGTTACCTGGGGAGCCGCCGATTGACAGACTTGTTCAAAGTCTGATTCCAGTGTACCAGTTGATCCGTCTGCTTGTCTAGCCAATATTGGCTAGTCACTTTTTTTTTTGAATAATTTTGACCATGGCCCCATGGGGTTTGTAATAAAATGTGCTAGTAGGATATTTTTTGAGTGGTTCGGTCTCCTGAGACGTAGAATCTCAAATAGGGTATTCCAGGGAGTTTTTTGCCCCTGACAATTATGCTTTGCCTTCAGCCGAGTATAATTGACGAGGTTTTCTCCTGCTTCCTCCAAAGCTGGAATGCCCGATGTTGAATTCTGGGCCTTGGGGGGTTATTACAGCCCAACTAAGTGTTATAAGCCTACTAGGCATTATTTAGATAGATCATGGTCATGTCCTAGGTCATCTGGACACATAAAAAAATTTCAAAAAAATATTTTTCGAACAGTGAAAAAATTATTTTTTTTAATTTTTTAATTTTTAATTACTTTTCCTAAGTTTTTTGGATTAATTTTTCCATTAATTAAATGAAAAAAACCTGTTTGTAATAAATCAATCATCCGGACTCTGAATTTAGTGATTGAAGGCTCTAACCTTAAGCCAAAAATCATTCTTGATCAGCCAGCCAGTCAAAACCAACTTTCAGATCAACAATCGAACAGATAATGCCTTTTTTCTCAAAAAAGTCAGTTTTGAGGAAAACATGAATTTTAATTAAAAAATTGTTGTTTTGGAGAAAATTGAAACTCTCCAAATTAATCCAAATTCGGCGAAATAAAAGGCCAAATGACATCTCACCGGGCATTAATGAGAATTGGAATTAACGGAAAGTAGGTTCAGTCAGCATTTAATGACCTAGAGGCCTTCTTAACCTAGCTATTGCGCCCCCCTTCAGTCAGGCTCACGTGTGGGTGAGGTGGAGTGCTCTCATTCGACCGATGTTTTGATCGAGGCTGAACTGAAGCTTGCACTGATGACTACTGGGCAGTGGCTCCTCCAGACCTGGCAAAGTAGGTTTCCAAACCTAGCAGTTGGCTTTCCTATGCAGCAAGAATTCTCCTAGTACCATTCATGCCCCTCCTTAGCTGGGTTGCGCCTTCCACACGTGTGGCTTCATCTGAGGGTTGTTTTCAGTGCTGAAGGTTGGAGTGGGGGCGCCTTGCCTGGGTGGAGGCCTCCCCTCACTCCCGGTTCTCTGATTTAGGTCTGGCATCTTTGTTTGGTGGCCAGGCGGGTTAGGGTTTGAGGATTGGTTTTAGGGTTTTAGCACTCTCTCATTGTACAAATAGAGGCTCCTTTAGCTCTATTCAGATGGATTTTTGTGTAGAAAAACTCTGGTGAAACTTTTGTAATTGCTTGTTGCTTCTATGAAACCATTGGAATAAAATTAAGGCTTTGGAGGCTCATGTGGTGTGATTCTTTGGATGATTGCACTTGATGGATGAGGTGATGTTGTTCTAATGCTTTTCTTTCTTGTCTATTTGAGATAATGATGTTATGCTTTAGAGGGCTTCTGTAAGCACATAAGAACAGGTATTTGCGGTTTGCAAGTTAACTGTTTATTGATTTACTTCTAGAATTTAAAAAAGAGCATTGTTTTATTCAGTTGTAGTTCATGCTCTTCTTTATTTCAATTTGTGAACAATACATGATCTAATCTTTTGTATGGCAAGTCTATGAGTGTTATTTTGCAGATCCTTCCATCCAACCAAGCAGAAGTTCGAGCTCAGCTGCATCTTCTTCTCTTGGAGTCAAGTACGCTTTTTCGGTAATTGCATGCTTCATGAGATCCAAGTGCTTTAAAAAGATCCACAGGTTTGACCATTCTCTCCTTACTTTTATTCATCATTCAAATTAAAAAATCTTTATTTTCTTGGGATTAGGGCACGTTTGGGCTAAAGTGAACATTCATTCACTTAGCCTTTGCCCCTGTTGGCTGCCCTGTGCTTTATTTTTAGCCTTTTAGGCCTTTTATTTGCAGTCTTTCCTTCCTTTTGTTCGCTGTCCACTTTTCCCCATTTTTTTACCCTTTTGGACAGCCCACTTTTGCCTCTTTGTTTCCACTTTTTGCAGCCCCTTTCCATCCTTTTCTTCAACCATCTTTTGGGCTGTACTTTCAGCCTTTTTCACCCTCATTTGCAACCCTCTTTCTCTGATTTGCAGCCCTCTTTCTCACTTAGTTTCCAGCATTCTTTGACTTGTCTTTTCCCCTCTTTTCACCATTTTTTCACCCCTCTTACCTCGCCTTTTTCCTACCTCTTTTCTTCCTTCTTTTCGGTGAGTTTGGGTAAGTGTTTGTAGCAATTTTGTAGATTAAATTTCAAGTTATTTTTTATCAACTAATATCATAGCAAGTGTGTGTCTAGAGCTCTTAGATTGCAGACAGGTGAAGGAGATCCCAAAGGCCATGAACAAACAAGGAGTGCAAGAAGAACAAAAAGACTGCTATCCCTTCTCTTTCATCCCCTTCTTTCCCCGTTCTTCCAAGAAGCAAAGAACACATCATCATTGTAAAAGATTAATAAAAAAAAGGCTGAGTGGGAGCAAGTCTCATTTCTTTTCTACTTCCCCTATTTTGGGGAAGTGTGTCCTGTGTTCATTTTCATGATTTACTTAGTTCAGTTTTCCTTAAGCAATTAATTTAACTCTCTGATTAAACTTAGTTTCATTCTCACTAATTGCTAGTTGTTCCTTAGCTTCATTTCCACTAATTGATAGATTCATCATTGCTTGTTGGTGTCTTATTATAAATTGTTAAATCATAAAAAGAACCAAAATCTCTTGAATCTCACCATAAGGTGGATCAAGAGTGCTCTCTGTCGGAGAGTTTTAATCAACCACCTTTCATATTAATTGTCGTGTTTGTTTAATCAAATCATCCATAAGTAAGATTCTTGGACTTGCAGAAACACAAGTCAAGAGCACTCTCTATCGGAGAGCATCTTAGGTTTGCACAACCCTTGCATTAGTTTCATCTAGATTAGCTAAGTCTTTTGAACCACTGTCATAAGACGAGGTCAAGAGCGCTCTCTGTTGGAGGGTTTTAATTAATTAACTTAATAAAATTTGCAACTCACGCCCCTTTAATTAATTAACCCCCCTCCCTCCTTGCCGAAGTATGCTCTGATCGATCCTAGATCGAAGTACCCAAAAACGGCACTGGATCTTTAAACCCCGCAAAAGTAACCTAATAACACTTAAACACCCCGTAACCGACGCACCGGCATTGTAGGGATTCTTCCAAAGTACTTCCTAGTAGAGGCACCGGAACCTCCCGCTGTCATAGATTCTCGGCGAGCTGGTCACTTGACAATATCAGCCTGGGATACTGGGCGGGCCCAACATGTCTTCAACGGAGGGAACTTAGAAGAGTCTTCCGGCTTTGACAAACCTTGGTTGACAACCTAATCAAGAGCATTCTTAAAACTCTTAAAACTTACCAAGAGCACTTGCAAAACCTAACATTCACTGGCATCTTTTGGGATTCACATCTTTCCTATACACAAAGCATCTTTGATAAGTTGACTCCATAGGCACTGGTTCTATCTTTCAGCATTGTTGATAATCTGGGCCATTTGTCCATTGAATGTTTTCATTATAAGTTATATCTGTGAATGCTTTATCAAGTTCGTGAAGTTCTGAAATATTTGTCTATCTTTTAATTCCGGTGATAGCAACGTGGATTGCCTTGCCTTGTGCTCAATTCATCACATTAATCATCTAAAATCACAATAACTCCTAAACAACACCCATCCGCATCTGAAAACATCTAAAACTTAACTTAAACATTGAGCCATAGAAAACTCTTTGTTAGGGACTACCCCACTTGGCTTCAGTAGGAGTTAGCCTAAACAGAGGAGCTAGGAGTAGGTGACAGTACCTAGCTTTGTGCTTGCCCCCAAGGTCACACCTCTCCCACTTTCTTAGGTGAGGAGACAGCTTTCGAAAGATTTCTGCTGCTGGTGTGCAATTGGCGGACAACAAGTGTTAAAAATGAAAGAAAACTATTAAAGGTGGAACCATATCGACACTCTCATTACCAAGAAAGTCAGCAAGAAAAATAAAAAGATCAACATCAAAATTAGCAAGGAAGAAGATGCTAGAATCATCAAGGGACAATTATACGACAATACATCACCAAAAAACAACAACTACAACAATGCAAGGAATCAAAGGAAACGAAGTTATAAAGGATTGACAATGAAAATAATTGAATATGGATGGATGGATCATCATTGGCAGCAAGAGAGCAGGAATACAAGGAAATACTATTACTTGGTTTCATCACTTGTAAAACTCTTAACCAAAAAGCTCAAAGGACAAATATTTTCAAAGGGGATACTATGTAATGACCTTAATGGCGGTATATATGTGGGCAATGTATATGTGTATATATATAGGTCAATATAGTCATTATTGTATGCATGCACAAATGATTTGGTTATATGCATGTACTTAGGTTATTTGGAGGAGTTTTTCCTAATCTATAAGGAGTTATTGTATAATTCATCTCTACTATTACTTTGGGAATTGTACTCCACGCTTGTAGTTCTTGTACACTGTATCTATTCTGGTTATCACGCTATTATGAGTATTGGGATAATAACAATTTAGTAGCAATACAAAACAATAAACATGTATAAATAGGCTAGATTTTCATACCATCACAAACATAGAACCCTGAGGTTTGATGGGACAATAAAGAACATCGAGTTTTTGAATACGATCATAGCAAATATCAGCTGCATGGCTCAGTAATTGCAGTGTCTGTTGGAAAAAGCATTCTGGCGTGTTCTTTATGATTTGTGGAATTGCAGCCTAAAATGCCAAGTATAAAACATTAAAATTGGTTGCACTATGTATCATTTTACGTGCAGCAAAACATAGAAATCTACTGCCAAGTATTAAAAAATCACCATCTGATTTGGACAAGTTCTAAATTTGCTTGCAACTTTGAGCAAATAAATTAGGAATTCCAAAAGAACAGCAAGAACTTTAATTAATTATTAAAGAAGATAAAGTATGGTCTTGCTTCAAATCTGTGCCAGAATCAAAATTGAACTATCATTTGAAAAACTGCAGCCTGCAACGCTAAATATGATGGATTGGCATTGTTTGAATTAAGTGAAAATCACATACAATGATACAACAACACATGAAAGTCCGCTGCCAGGCATAAAAACCACCATTGGATGTGACAAGGACTAAAACTGTTTTCACCAATAGACTAGAAAGTCCATATTTTTTTTAAATTATAATTATTGAAGCAGTTCAAATTTGGCTTTGCCTCAACTCTGTTGTAAAATTAAAATGCAGTTTTTTTGCCTTAAATTAGAGTCCTGCAGAACCATGTTAATAAGAATTGGGCTTGTATTATGCAGAGGTTTGTGTTCAAAACCCCCTGAGTGGGTGTGGATGAGACCAGGGGCAAGTCCCAGGTGACTTTGATGGCATAGATATGCCCCTCATAGTGCGGCAGCTTAGACAGAGAAACACTATAAGACATATTTCTAAAAAACCATCCCCAAAACCTTCAATGGACTATCCTATCCAAATAATAACAGTATGGAATCATTTCACACAAAAACATGTCAACCAACTATATCAGATGTCCAGAAATTCCAATGTACTATAGTCACATTAGATTGATGGATGTAAAGCAATCATACAGGAAAAGGAATGTAAGAGATTTGATAAAATACAACAGCAAAAATTGGCAAATGCAATGACAACCACATAAACAAATTCAATGCAGTATAACAGCCTACCCATTCCACATAGGCAACCCCAAAGTGACCTAGTCTATGATATTCACTTCAAAAATTATAGTTGGAAAACAGCGACTCCAAGCATAAGAATCAAGATAAATGTAACATCCATGTGCCTGTTCTCTTTTGAAAGTGTGCATAAAAGAGTAGATACTAGTACCTAAGATCCACTAGCATATACCTTACAGGTTGGACACACAAATGTATGCGCAACACCTGGAAGCTTATTAGAGAATAAGTTGAAGAAGGTGGTCACCAAATAATACCTGAAAATAGCATTCCTTTCAGGCCAATTCAAAGGTAGGTGTATCCAAAGTTAGAAGCTTTCATAACCACATCTAAAGGATCTGTTCATAATACAATCACTACTAGCACGGGCAGAATGGATGAGTAAGATTAACAATGCTAGTTCATTAATAGTAAATAATGCCTTAGGTACATCACATGGGATAGATAAATTATAATCATCAGGTCACCAGGGAAGATGCTACAAAGCATGTCAGCCAAAGATTCTTGATATGCCTCGCAACATCAGTGTGTTAGTACCATAGTTTAGATTGCACTAATAACCTTTGTTATACACCCATGCAGATGGTGGGTCACATTCATTAATAAAAAGAGTAACTTGACACTTGAATTCTCTGCCACCTCTAACACCTGTGATCCACTAAGTTGCACTTAGGTGGATTTCTAGTGAGCCGCCAAAGGTTTGAACAATCCAATTGTTCATTATTAAAATTCAGAAGTCCATCAGGCCAATTCATTTTAATTTTTTTTACATGTTCATACCCTGCAGGGAATTATAATAAAATGACATCGCATGATGAACTTATGTAAAGGTTTGGCTTTCCTAGTGTTATTCACTAAAGTTGCACTTGAGTGGATTTCCCGTGAGTCGCCGAAGTCATGAACAAGTGCCTTGTTCAGTATCAGTGCTCAGAATTTCCATGGTTCATTAGGGCCATTTTTTGGGCCCCTTTTTTAAATAGTTACATGTTCATACCCTGTGGGGAAATTGTACTAAATGTACTAGCATGGCAAACTTTTTCTAAAGGACTTGGCTTCCTAGGACTTAGACGTCAATCTGATTATTTCAAGGTGTTTTTTTCAAATGTTGAATAAGTGATGTATAATTTTTGAGTTTTTCACCGCTCCTCCAAAGCTGGAATGGTTGTCTTGGTGGTTAAACCCTGAGAGGTTATTAAAGTTCACGTGTCAATGTATATAAGCGTGCGAGACATTGTTTTGAGTCATTATGAACATGTACTAGGTCCCCTAGGGTTCTTTTTAATTTCCGAAAAAAAAAATTCCCGCAAAATTAGGCCATTTTTTAATGGTTAAAATGGGAAAATTCAATTTGTAATAAAAGTGTGTCCCGGAGTTTGATTTTGGCATGGGGATGCTCGCTTTCTCACTTAGAGCGCCCTCTTTACCCTAGGACCCACTTTTCCTAGGCTTTGGGTGATTAAATTATCACTCAGAGCGTTTTTGCTAAATGATGCATCAAAATGTTAAAAAATACTAAAAATGCAACAAAATGACACTAAAGTCAAAAAGTCACAAGTCATTTGGATCTTGGTCGAATGACATGGAGTTGGTGGCATTTTTGTCTCATGTGGGTGCCAAGTAAGAATTAGGATAAAAACGTCATCTTTAAAAAGAGTTTGAGTGGGCGGTGAATTATCCTCAAAATTAGAAGTGCGCCATCTTTCATGTGGATAACAACTTGCATATGGGGCAAAGCATGAGTGGGTTGATGTAGGGTCCAAAGGAGGGCATATCTCTCTTATGAGAGATGGTGCATCCTCCTTCCTATCAACCCATAGCATATTCCATGATCAACTCCTTCAAACTCGTGTAAAATAATGCGTCCCTCCTTTTAAGCTCATGCTTGGGTTAATGTGTTATCTCACAAATGGGTTGGTGGGGAGTTTGGAGAGTGCGCACCTCTCTTGGAGAGGTGGCGCCAGTGTTATCAAAACCAGTCTGGTTCAAGAAAAACCTGTCGGTTTGACAGGTTTATAGGGTTTCTCGGTCCGGTCCGGTGCCTGAACCGCCTGGACTATGTTTTTTACCCAAACCGTCGAAGAACCGACCGGTTTTGTATGGAACCGAGCCAAAACTGTCGAACCGATCGGTCCGTACTATTTCGTACAACAACCGCTAAGGGGTCCACGGATCCCAAATTTTAAAAAAATAAAAATAAAAATAAACCTAGACCTAAGGACCTAAACCTCATTAGTAGTAGTACTATGCTTATTTTTTTGTCTTGTAGGGGCCATTTAGAGCCTCTTTGTCGATGTATCTTGGTTCAGAACTTTAGTGATGTATTGCACTCAGTGCTATTTTGGTTATTTGCACTTGTACTTGCTATATATATGAGAAACTTTGCATATTTGTGTATTAATGGTTTGGATTCATATGTATTCATATGAATATGGTTTGGATTCATATGTATCACAATTTTCTCCATGAACTCAACTTGAACCTCAGTGATGGATGTGCCTCGTCCATCCCTACCCCCCTCTTGTTTTTGTGGTTATGGCTCAATAACAACAGAATCTTCTTCGAAAAGGTTATTTTCGATGGGAAAGTGGCATTCTTCAGCATTTCTCAATTCATCTACAAGATCCAGGTACGTCTCGCAGGTAGTTCTCCTTCCTTTAATTTCTGTATCTGCTTTGCTCATCATTATGTTATATTAAAACCCTCATTTCGTAGATCTGTAGGTTCTAGCTTGCGGCAAGCTATAAAACATAAAACCCATTTTGGATTATGCATAAAACCCCTAAGTTTAAATTTTCATCACAATCGGACAACATTTTCCCATCCAAAGCACTGGTCTGCTACTTAGGGAAAACTTGCCAAAATCCACCCCCAGACCACTTAATTATTACATTTTGAAAATTTTCAATTAAACCATAGGAAAAATGGTTTAATTAATTGAAAAAATTAATTATTTTTCCATAGTCAAAGATAAAAAATAAAAAAATCCAAAAACGTCCGCTAAAAAAAAATTCGAACATTGTTTTAACACATCCCAGGACCTAGGAAATGACCATAGAACATACCAATAGTGTGTAGTATGTTCATATTTTAATGTTGGACTCTAATAACCCCCCAAGGCCTAACCGCCAAATTTGGGCATTCCATCTTTGGAGGTAGCAAGAGAAAAACTCATCAATTATAACTCGGCTAAAGGCAAAGAAATAATCAACAAGGGAAAAAACTTCTTGAAATACCCTATTTGATTGTTAAGTCTAAGGGAACCGAGCCACTCAAGACTCCCCTACTAGCACACTTTATTACAACCCCATGGGGCATGGTCATTTCGACAAAAAATAAAAAAGGCTAGCCAAAACTGGCTAACTCTAGAACAAACTAAACTTCTGAACTCTGGCACTGAACATGCATCATATTCAATAACTAGCGGCTCAATAGAAAGTTCAACTATTGTACAAAATAGTTGGTAACAAGGCTTACAAGGTTTTTAGAAGGAAAAAAAAGCAAGAGAGAGGAATATTGCTCCGAAAGGCCTTGGATGGCCTAAAACTTCAATTTTTCGGCAACACCTTCTCTTGTCCTGGCAATAAAAGACAAAAACCAGCCACGTGTTATGCACCAAATGTGCCAAATACAACGTTAAAAGCTTAAAATATTTAAGTACTGAATGATCGAAAAATATGCACAAGTACTTAACAATACTAGATCTATTCTAAGAATGATGCTTTACATTTCTAGATCTAGAAACATGTTTAAGCGGATCATCCTTTACATATTCTTTTGAAAGAGAAACTAAACTACTTGAGCATGTGAGTAATTGTTGTTAGACACAATGCCACACTGAGAGGGGGGGTGAATTAGTGTGCTAGCACTCTTAACCAAAACTCACTTCTCAAAGTTTAAACAAAGTTAATCATTCATATCAACATTCATCAATTAATCATGTCATCAAAATAAATCATAAAAGACACATCACAAACAAGTATAGTAAACTATATTTATAATATGATATGAATTACAATGAAGACTTCAATCTTTTTACATCAGCACCAACTGACTGAAGAGCACCAACTCCTATTCCAAGGCACAACCTGGTTTTCTTAGCTCCAACTAAGAAGAAATACAAGACCCAGCTTGCCTTCACATACTGATCACTATCTCATTAATTTGTCAACTGCCATCAACCTGTCACATATTGTCAATTTGTTGCACTTATCTTTGACTTTTGTTCTGTAAAGTCAACTCAATCAATAACTCAATCAACCATCTGCTTACATGCTGCTCATCAAAGGTCTACTCATATTAATACCATTAATGACCTAAAAAGCTTATTCTTTTATGAACAAGTTCTATTTTACTCAGTCTTGCCAACTAATGGTTAAATCAAGCCAACATTTTAGGCTTGCCAAATTATATGCTCAAAACCTTACTGTTATCAATACCATTGAGATCATGCCTCAACCTTCAAAGTAGAATGAATTGAGCTACCTTAGAAGTCAAACTTTGATTGTCCTTAAACTCCTTTTAAAATATAGTGTCACTTTTGATGTTGTTCTATAATCCAAATCCTTCAACAAGTTTTCATCTTCAAATCCTTAATGTGGATTGTCTTACTGTAGCTACCTCTGATTTTAGGCAGGCCTTACTTACAGTTGTCTATACCAAAAGATAAGAGCAATAAGAACCTTGATCACACTGTGCCTGCCTCATAACCCAAAGCTAAAAGATCAAAACATAAATTCACTTGACATCTACGGATCTACTGCCTTAGATACCCGAATTTCGGAGAGGGTCAAACTCAATCTAACCACTTAAATTTCCTCAGGATGTGGCTTGTGTAACCCGAAATTCAGAGCACAAAAAGAAACTTCCAAAATAGAGCTAAAACAGAAATGGTTCCTCCTCTACTACAACTGCTACAGTGACCCAAATTTCAGAGCAAAGAACTTCAAACTCCTCACTATAAAATAGGAAGTTAAGCCTCTATTTATACAAGTTTTCCATGATATATTTACTAGGCCAACCAAGTATACCACTTTAACATTTTTATTGCGATTTATAAAGGTTGGCCAACTTGAATATTTGGAAATTTATTTATTTTTTCTTGACTGAGCCGACCTCACCATTAGTCCTGTTTGCAAGATGTTTATTTTACAAGTTCCACATCCTCATTTTTCAAATTCATTGTACAATGAGCATCTTCACATGATATGGGCTTTAACAGCAATATAGGCCATTACCAAAGGCACCATATCTTTATGATGATCATCATTATCAAAGATATAAGGACATCAAGTGGTAGCATGGACCATCAAGCTATCATGTGTGTGGGATTCATGACCGCATCAAGTCACAACAAACAACAAAAGAATGGGTCTTTTGGACCACTTAATGCTCCAAAGCACACACCAACTATGACTAGGCTCCAATGCCCAAACTACCATGTCTTGCTTCCCATGTCATCAACCTTTGTCCCTCCTTTGTCTTTAATGGCTTGCCATCAAATCACAACAAATGACCACATAATGGGTCATTTGGACCGCTTAATGCTCCAAAGCACACACCAACTGTGACTAGGCCCCAATGCCCAAACTACAATGTCCTACTTGCCATGTCATCAACCTTTGTCACTACTTTGTCATTAATGGCTTGTCATCAATGACAATCATGCTAAACAACTGTAACCAAAGAAAAAAAAGTTTTGAAGTGATGAAGAAAAGAGTTGAAAGTTTGGGAACTTTGAGTCGTGGAGTCTGCTTTGGTGGAACACCGAAGGACTGTCTTTCACAAGAAATTGAAGATGAGGAGGATGCAAACAAGCACAACCCCTTCTTCAAGTGAGATCACCTACAAACTTAAAAATCCTTGCATAGAAATGGTCAAAATCTTGGTGCCACCTGTTGTCGCCTTTCACGCACCTTGGGGGTTAGGTTGTCGTGGCAGAAAACTTCAAGCCACTAAGTGCGTCCTTAGGGACAAGTCTCAAGGCAAGTACTATCACTTAATTTTGAATCCTCCGTTTAGAAAAACTCCTAACGAAGCCAAGGGGGGTAGACCCTAAGAGTTACTAAGGTTGATTAAGTGTTTTAGTTGTGGTTTGTGGATGAGTAAGTTGTTTAGGAGTTTAATAAGAAAAAAAATACTGGAACAAGATATTGCAACAATATAATTTAAACACAACAACATATGAATTATACAACAACAAATGAGTAAATGAACTTATAGCAATAAAATGTATGATGCAAGTAAAAGACCAGTGCTGAAATGGAGTCACAAGATTGTAATGTTGTTATAATACTAGAAACATGTTGCAAGTGTTCTTGGTCAATCTTAGATCATTGTCGATTAATGAGTGGATTTAAAAGGGGGGACGGGGACTCAAGATATACTTGACGGTACAAGGAGCATGTCTAAATCCCTTATCCGATGTGGTTCCACGCGAAGAATAAGTGGGTTGGATCGGAGTCTTTAGGACGTGTCCAACACCACACCAACGAGGGTGTAGCTTGACAATATCCCAAGGTCACTATCCAGTGGTTCCCGCTTCTTCTGTGAACTTTCCCCACAATGGATGAAATCGAGGCGTTGGATTTTTGCCTTGGGAAGTTAATTTAAAGTGATACTAATTTAAACTAGTCACTCTCGTTGCTTTTGATACATCCGACTAGTCGGTCGAACCGCAACAGTGCAAAACATACACAACGGAGGCTTGGTAAAATTTTAAGGATTTTATTGCAAAGTTGTTTGATTACAAAGATAAAACCAAAGAATCTCTTTGCATATTTAGTACTTGGGAAAGCCCTTGTCCATGAACCATACTCGAGAAAGCAAGGGGGATTATTTTAACATAAAAAAGGGGGAAACTGAATGCAAATTGTCTAATTACTACACTACTGCAGTAGTGGATCAGTATTTGTTTACTTTGAATCAAATAAAGATATATCACAAAATCACTGATCAAAGTATACAGATCTGCAAGAAATAAGCTAATTTAAAGAAAACAAGAAAAAAGCATGAAAAGTGACACAAACGCAAATCCCCTCAGCGGGGATGAGGAATGAGCTCTGCAGAGCCTACTCAAAAACTTTATTACATGGTTACAACAAGCGTAGAGAGAAATGCGCTTTGATCCTTGTTATCTAAGATTCAAAGGCTTACAAAACGTCAAACTTTTTTACTACAAGCAAGAAGAGAGTCTCGAAAATCCTTGAATGGCTTAAATCTTTGAAAATTTGCCAGCACTCCCTCTATTTTATCACCAAACCTGCAAAAATAGTGAGTTATCAAAGCCTAAATATGCTCAAAAACACATTAGGAGTGTCTTTGAACATCCCACAAAAATTTCTAAAAACAAAAACCCTAAGATAAAAATTTGATAAAAAATTGCAAAAATAACCAAGAAAAGCAAGCTTTCCTTGGGATCTCGGCTTGCTTTTTGGGAAGCCAATATGATGAGCACTTAGATGCCAAATTTAACTTTTTAAACCCTTGCAATAAGACTACTCTCAACAAGCTAAATATTTTCCTTTTGAAACTTGTAAAAAAATAATCTAAGCTAGATCTCTTTAACTAAAAGATGGAAATCCTTATTTAACAAGTGAGATATAGGATAAATGATCCTATTAATTAGATCTATGAAAGATTTAGTTTGAAAATGAATAGATTTAAACAATAAGACCATACGAAGTAACCGATTGAAAATTTTTAATTTTGAACGAGGAAGAGGAGACAAAGTGCTTGTAGCTGGAAAGATCCACCAAGGAAACTTGTTAGTGGAGTGCAGAGGAACAATGTCTTCACAATTTCGTTGGAAATGTGATGGAGTCAAGCTAGATCCATAACTCTTCCAATCCTGGCAACCTGAAAGCTAAATCGCAATCTTCAACACAACCTTTAGAGATCTGGATATACACATGCAAAGAGACAAAATAACATGAAAAATAACCTTATTTAACATGTAAATCTTAAATCTCCAAGCATACATAACAAATATAAAGTAAGTAATCTTACTTACAATGATCTATTCCTAAGATTCAGAGGAATCATTCAAGGCCAGAAAAAAATGAGAGCAAGAATTGAAACAAAGCAGATTGCCTCAATAGCAGCATGACAACGGTACTCCAAACATGAAAACACTACACAATTTAGCCTCCAAAGCTTCTTTATTCCAACAATGAATGAATGATAATAGTATTACAACAATAGCAAGCTCTATTAAACTAGCAACGACAAGGAAGGTCTTCCTGCATGCATGTATTTTTGCATGCAGAAGACTTAAATTAGGAAACCAGTTGTATTTAATTTACTTTTCCTAAGTTTACTTTGGAAACTAAATTAAAGTGATCTAAATTAACTTTACTGAAACACTAGTTAAAGTGAAAGTGAAATTAGGGTTTTTGCTTTACCACTAGTTAAAGTAAAAATGAAATTAGGGTTTTCGCTTTACCTGAAGTTATAAAAGAGAGATCATTTGGTGGAGACGACACACACACTTGTATTCCGACAAAGACAGGATACAGACAGGGAGAGAAAGTCAGACAGAGGATTTAGCTGAGAAGACGAAGGAGCGAGCTGCAGGATCACCGAGCTTCATACAGCTGGGCCATACACTCACACAAGAGGGTGTTGAGGTTTAGCTGGGATTTTCCTAGTGATTCTGTCGAGTACTGCATTTGCCAGGTTTGGGTGAATTTGCAGTGATTGTAAAAGTTCCATATTTTCTCATAATAAAATCTATATCTGATTGTTGCACCGGTTTTCCCATCTTGGGTTTTTTCGAGGGTTTCCATACCCAAAATAATAGTGTCAATAATGTGATGTGATGTTGTGATTTATTTCTCAGTTTTATATTCCGCTGCATACTGTAAAATATATTCATGTGAGGTTATCAGTTGATATTTTGCATGCACTGTTTAGCCCTAGTTGAATATTAAAGGAAACTTTACATGGTATCAAAGCTCTGGTGAGCTAAAGCTGAGAGATTTGCAGCAACAGTGATAGATCAGGGGCATATCTATAGGAAGACACAAACCTAGACTTCCAGATCTAGGGTTTGACAAGTACACTTCACTGTGGCCGTGCAGTTGAGAGTTGAGGATAGACTCCAGGGTGCTTAGAACTTTCCTACATGGAAAGAAAGAATCACAAGGATCCTAGATGTCAGTGATGCAGAGCAGTACATTAACTCCACGAAGGTTGCACCCACAGATCCAGCATATCTAGCAACTTGGAAGAAGATTGATTACAGAGCCATGCTGATTATCATGGATGGAGTGAAGGACCATATAGTTCCTCACCTTTCTGGTAAGAAGACCGCAGCAGAGATGTGGACAGATTTGGAGTCTGTACCAAAGCAAGAACGAGAACCAGAAGATGGTGTTGCAAGAGAGGATGTGCAGCACCAAGATGGCCAAGGGAGAAGGGTGCCTTATCTCACGAGGCTCACACAGATCAGGGATGAGCTTGGAGTTGTTGCCTCTAAGACAGTGGATGAGGAGCTAGTTCGGATAGCCCTCAATGGTTTCTCTAAGCCATGGGACACCTTTGTCAAAGGTGTTGTGGCTAAGGAGAAGCTCCCTGATTGGCAGAGACTATGGGATGACTTTGTGGAGGAGGAAACCTGCATGGGTCAAAGATCAGGCTCATCCAGTAGTACCCCACAGATTGTGGATGAGAGGGCTCTAGCTCTTATAGGGAAGAGCAAGGGGAAGGAAAAGAAGAAGAAGGATGGTAAGAAGAACCTTGACGTGTCAAAGGTCAAGTGTTTTATCTGCCACAAGCAAGGACACTTTGCCTCCCAGTGCCCAGACAGGGAGAAGAAGAGTAACACTCAAATGGTTGGATCTATAGAGGTGGATGAGTTCAGAAGAACTTCGATGAGGAATTGTGCTTGATAGCTTGCATGGCAAGCACTATAGGGAGCAGCATATGGTACATCGACAATAAAGCATCTAGTCACCTGACTGGATAGAAGAGATTCTTCAGAGACTTGCAGGAGGGTGGAACAGGGATCCACATTGAGCTGGGTGATGATGCGCGGTATCAGGCGCAGGGAGCTGGCACTGTTTCATTTGAGAGGGAGTTTGGCAAACCCCTCGGTTTTGCTGATCTGTCATATGTTCCAGGGCTGACAAAGAACCTTATATCATTCTCCACTCTAGAGGGCAAGGGATATCAGGCTCAGTTTTGTTGATGTGTTATATGTTCCAGGACTGACCAAGAAACTTATATCATTCTCCACTCTAGAGGACAAGGGATATAAGGTTTTTGCTTTACCACTAGTTAAAGTGAAAGTGAAATTAGGGTTTTCGCTTTACCTAAAGTTATAAAAGAGAGATCAATTGGTGGAGAGGACACACACACTTGTATTCTGACAGAGACATGATACAGACAAGGAGAGAAAGTCAAACAGAGGATTTAGCCAAGAAGATGGAGGAGCGAGCAGCAAGATCACCGAGCTTCGTACAGCTGGGTCGTACACTCACACAAGAGCGGGTTGAGGTTTAGCTGGGATTTTTCCAGTGATTCTGTCGGGTACTACATTCGCCAGGTTTGCGTGAATTTGCAGTGATTGTAAAAGTTCCATATTTTCTCATTATAAAATCTATATCTGACTGTTGCAACGGTTTTCCCATCTTGGGTTTTTCCTGGGGTTTCCATACCCAAAATAATAGTGTCAATATTATGATGTGATGTTGCGATTTATTTCTCAGTTTTATATTCCGCTACATGCTATAAAAGATATTCATGTGTGGTTATCAGTTGATATTTTGCATGCACTGTTTAGCCCTAGTTGAATATTAAAGGAAAATTTACAAGCTCTTCCCAAGCAACTCTAACTAGTTTTAATGGGGAGAGAGCTGCTCAATTTATAGCCAGAGCCCAAAGGAGGGAGCGCATCTACAAGTGAAGCTCACGTTGACTTAGCTTGAGTTCGGGAGATAGTTTAGGATCTTGATTGATTTAATCTTCAGGAAAGAATGCCACCTCTCCAAGAGAGGTGCGCCCCTCACTAAAATCCAGTTTATCGCATATACATTTGCAGCTCGGCTACAATGATGTAGCATACAGATCTATCTCTTATTTTATTCCGAGCTATTTTTCACATGGGGTTTTAGCATGGATCATTACAGCCACAACCATCTCAAAGCCTTGTTCAGCAGATTTTTCTTGTCAGGACTGAGATTCATTAGTCCATTGAGATGCTTTCAATGATGACCTAGTCCATTTGAGCAGAGTAGCAAATCAGATATGGTACACACAGTTATAGAGGGGCCCTATCAAATAGAGACAGGTATATATGGTGAGATCAGGTATATGTTTCCCTGGTTTGATTTTGCTCTATGATGTTTATCAAACACCTAGGCTTGTCTTGTTAGGATGATTATGGTGACCTATGTTTATATGTATACTGATGCTTGAACTTGTGCTAAGACTGATCAAAGAACTCAATGATTGAAGACTATTGCTCATGCCATGCTTTACATAAATGATTAAACTTTAGTGTTGTGTTGGTCCCATATGTCATTTGTCCCCATCCATTTAGTTCATCCGTTGTTGAATTTTATCCCATGACTTCGATTGATTGAGACTTGTGACATTGAAGATCTTTTCCCCATCTTGACCCCTGTGCATGATAGACTCCATGTTGTTACGTGTCTTTGGCTATGAAGTATGTAGCTTGGCCAGTGTGGCTGGGTTCATCGAGAAGATCTCCTTTAGACCTCAAAACAAGTGTTCCTCCAAATAGTGTTGCTAAACACTAAAGCATCAGAACCCATATAAGCAATATCTAAATGATGCAAAGTAAATGTTTAAAAGGTAGTCATTGGCCAAGAGGTTGAGCACTCATTCTTTGTATAAAGTAAGACTCGTCTGCCCTCCACAGGGGCAACAGGGAGAGGCAAACCCATCGAGGCTATGGACTGCTTGCTGCCAGTGTTAAAGTATTGTAACTTCGGAAGATATTCCAAATGTATTATTTGTATTCCTCCATCAGGAGATGATTTTGGTCATGTAAGGTCATTGAAAGAATCAATGTAAACCTCTGGATGTAAGTCGGGTCAATAGTACCTAAGTGTCATTATAATAAATGTTATTTTTTATGTCTTGTAGACAAATCGGCCAAGTCAGTTAGACAAGTCGGCCCTGTTAGGTCCTAAGTCAAGTCAAGTGACAAATATAAATAGGGAGGCGCTCCCCTTCATTTGTACACACTCAGTCAAGCCTGTTTGCAAGAGAGAGAAGAACAAGTGCGCCAGAAAGAAGAGAGAAGCAGTTGTCTGGTTTTTTACACTGCTCTAGTTGAGTTATATACTAAGAAAGTATTGTAGGGTTTTCTCCCTTGTGGTTTCCCCGAGGAAAATCTTTGTGTTATTGTGCTTGTTATTCTTTTAGTGATCCTACTAGTGAAATTTGTTTTAAGATAGCATCTAAGCAATTAAGAAAAATTTAACATGGTATCAGAGCCACCTTGAAAGGAGATATTGCACAGCTAGGGTTTGTTACTCTGAACAAATCCCTCGACAGATCAACCAGAAAAGAGGGCTCACTCAACTCGCCCCAGAAGGGCGCATCTTTCTGTGGAAACAGAACTGAATTCCAAGAAGTTTTAGTTTTGGACCAAACACTGCTGCTGGGAAAAACTAGGGCTTCAGTTTTCCTAAGGCTCTATCATCAATCTCAGAAAAAACAAGATACAGTCTAGCTTTCCCTGGTAAGGCACATATCTTCCATCACTCAGCGCTACCAGTGATCCCAACTGAAAAATTAGGGCTTCTACATCAAACCCTAGGTCATTTCGAAGAAGGTCAGCCAGAAGTTGTATTCATCAAGTAAGTATTGGTCCTCCTAATTCCATTTGAAGTTCTCATTTTGCTAAGATGACAAAGAATACCAAGCTAGATGAGAAAGCTTGAATGTGCTGAAAACTTCAGAGAATGGAAGTATCGGATGATGGATCATGCTCATCCTAGAAGAAAACGATCTATAAGGGTTTATAAAGGAGTAAGTTACAGAACTAGAAAAAGTTGAAGCTAAGTCCAAATATAAGAAGGATATGATCAAGGCAAAAATGATCATAGCTGACTCCATTAAAGATAACTTGATTCCTCAAGTATCCACAAGGAAGACACCAAAAGAAATGTTTGATGCTCTATCTGGCCTATTTGAAAGAAGAAATATCAATAGAAAGATGACCTTGAGGAATCACCTCAAAAGTGTAAGGGCTCAAAAGTTAGAAACAATGCATTCATATTTTACAAGAGTAGCTCAAATCAAAGAGTAGTTGGAAGCCATTGGTGATATGGTTGAAGAAGCAAAGGTTCTAATGACCACCTTGAATGGTCTTCCAAGAGATTGGGAATCCTTTATCCGAGGAATCTCTTCAAGAAGAAAACTAACCAAGTTCCAATAGTTATGGGAAGAATGTGTTCAAGAAAAAGAAAGAATAGCAGCCAGAGAAGAAAAGCTAAATGAAAATGAGGATCAATCCTTGGCAGTCCATACCAAAGGCAAGAACAGGATAAAGAGTTTGACAATCCTCCTAGAGAGACTCAAGGGTTTAAGAAGTCCAAGAAAGACTTCTCAAATTATAAATGCTTCACTTGTCATAAGATGGGACACATTACTATAAATTGTCCCATGAAAGCAGAACGAGTCAACAAAAAGAAAAGATTCCAGGCCCATGTTGCTTAAGACAATGATCAAGAAGATGAAAAGAAAGATAAGGAGGATGAAGACTCCTATGAAGAATATGTCTTGATTTTTGCACTCACAGGTTCAGTCTCACCCGGGAATGACACCTGGTAGATAGTGGTGCCTCCAAGCACATGACAGGTTACAAGGACTCACTCTCATGTCTTGTACAAAAGGAGTCCCCACATAAAGTAATGCTTGGAGATGATTACCAATATCCCATCAAAGGAATGGGAGAAGCCTCCTATAAGTTGGACTCTGGAAAGTCCTGTTATCACGAATCTTGTAGTTGCCCCATGGGGTGATCCTATCTAGGATTGCAGAGGAAAAGAAACTAAAGTCGCGACCTACGATATCCAAGACCTCTGAGAGAACTCAGATGTCACACTAGTCGAGGATATCGACACTTCGGACTAAGTGAAATACTAACTCCAGGGGGAGTCCCTATGACCAAGATAGCCCTAATATAATGAAAATGAGTAGATGATCCAGGGAATCTTGGTAGAATCTCTTAGTGGGATAGTTAATTAGAGTTTAAAATAATTACTAAGAGATTTCGAGCATCCAAGTAAAAAGCCCCAATTCTACCCTAAGGTTTTAAGCAGAAAAATGAGATCTAGGGCAAAACGGAGAAATTAAACAAAATTGGATACTCAAATTGATTGTTGGACGTAAGATTAAACAAATGAAACTGAAACAAACAATACCTAGCTTGCGGATCTGAAAATACCCACTCCTCCCAAGGAGGGCATCTACCCCTAAGAAGTAGACTAGTGTGTTGGATGGGCAAATGGAGTCCGATGATTATGAAATTTTAAACTTAGGGGTTTTAGAATTATTCCAAAGTGGGTTTTAAGTTTTATACACTGCCGCAAACTACAACCTACGGATCTAAAAAATGAGGAATTTAGGCGAGGGTTTAATGAAAGGAAAACACAGCCCCAATTAGATACTGAGAAAAAGGATAGATTTTAACTGGGAAAAATGTACCTGATGTTTCAAAGGATGAATGCCGAAGTGATGAAGATTATTTCTGCATAAATCAAATGAAGAAATGATGAAAATCCATCTTTCTTGAAAACGCCCAAGGAAGCCAAATGCGCCCTCTCTCCTGCCAAGCCAAGAAAATAACAATGAGAAAGGCAAGAAAAATGACAAATGCTGACGAGTAGTAAACGAATAAGAGAGTAAGAGATCATAAGATAGAAAAACTCCCTGTATCGATCAACCCGAAAAGAAGAGCAGGGTGGGCGTCTCCCACAGGTGCGCCCCTCTCCAAATCGCCTTTCTTGTCAAATAAATGGATCTATTGCCGCTTATGACCGACGTGCGTGTGTCAAAGCCCAAAATTAGGCACACCGGCCCAATGACAACTACGAAAAGAGCAGCCACTGTCACCACGCTCCTCTCTTCCTCGCTTCAGGTTGGCTCTTCTCCAACTCAAGGAGGGCTTCCCTAAGGTTAAGATCACTAAGGCAGGAAATGTAATATCCCAGATGCGGATATTCAACTGTTTTCTACTCTAGGGCTTGCTTAAGCCTCCCGATGTACAATAATATTGAAAATAAAATTGCATGCAAAGTGTCGGGCAAATGGCCCTATTTTATAGCTAACTAGGGCAAAGAATTTTATGATGATAGATCAACACTTACCACTAATAATCCGGCTAATGATGCTCCAGAGAGAATATGCAAGCAGTAAGAACTGATCTAGTGAAGAACTGATGCTCCTTGCCTCTGGTGATATCCCAGCAGCATGAACCCTCAATCAGCCAAAGGTGACGTTTTCAGTGAAAGAAGTGTCTAATGCAGGTGAGAATTTGTAGGAGTGGTAGTCTTCCCGTGCCGGAGAGGATGCCTGACACATGCAAAAGTTCTGAGATCAACAAGCAAGCTAGCGAATTGAGCAAGAGGTTTAGGTGCTCATGCCCCCTGATTCCCAAAACTGCTGAGAACTGCTCCGGATGAACAAACTGGAAGCTGATAATCACCAGGTACTGGAGGATGATACCGATGATGAGAATGGTGTCAGTATTCTGAAGATAAACGGAGATCTGAGCACCCAGCGAATGATTTGGGGTTTTCCAGCTAAAAACCCTACGACTGCACACGTGTCCCTGCAAACAATCTCTAATGGATACCAAGGATAATTTTAAGGAACCATACTTATTTAAAAGTGTATAAATGTTGGAGAATCTTATGAATTCTTAAAACGTAAACTATTAAATGTTTGGCGATATTTTTCTAAAAATATTTAAATTTCTAAGGATTTTATATCATTTATATAATAATTTGGCCATTTTTAAGGTGAAAAAATTTTACCCCATTAAAATTGGGCGAAACAGGGCTTCAAAAAATGCAAATTGGCGAATCTTTTTTTGGAGAAAAACATGAAAAAATAGCCCATGGGCTAAATTTCACCCCTAAAATTATCTTTGATGGATACTGGATAACTGCAACTGGATGAATAAGTTGAAGAGCGGATGGTGAACCTGGATGGTTTACCCTAAATGAGACTAGGGCGGATATTTCACTGCCGAAACCTCGTTAGCTGAAGACGCCATCTTCAACTCCAACTGTCGTGGCCGCACGTTGTGTTGCTACTCAAGAAGCTCCAAATCAATAATAATCATAAGTGTCTTCTTCATTCACTTTATCTTTCTTTTATAACTTTCAATTGCGAAAACCCTAACTTTTGACCTAATTAGGTCACTTTAACTTCTAATTTGCAGTTGACTTACATGCATGCGCATGGAGACTTAATCGGGTGCATGCATCATTAAATAATGCTCAGATGTCATGCATGCAGGTGGCCTTTGGCTCTGGTGGCCCTCTTCGACCCAATGGTGATATAATATTGATGCCCTAGATCTTCTGTAGATGGCATCAGTCTTCAGCTAATTCCCTAACTGACAATACTCGCTCGAACCCACAGGAATCACATAGGTTAGCGGGTTGGTCCTCAATGCCTAGGCAGAAGAGGACATTACAGGAAACAATGGAAAACAAGGTGAATAGAAGAGGCTGCCTTAGAGAAATGGTTGTAGCATAAAAGTAATTTGAATGGTTGATGGAAGGAGGGAAAGATCAAACCTCACTAATGGACCAGTGTCGGTAAACCTAAAGGGAGAAATGGAGTCAAGGGAGAACCCACGAGGGCCTTGTGTCAAAGGCGCAACTACTAGATTTGCTTCCTCCTAATTGTGGAAGATGTGCTATGCAAACAAAAGAAATACTACACAATCAAACTTGATACAATGTAAACATCAATACCCGTGTATGCATGCTCACAAAGAGAAAAGGATAGCAACTGCTAGGATTTCCACCTTCCAATAGGATGATAGCATATGTTTATGGTCTCTGACGCAAACATCGAAAGAAAAGAGGCCTCTAGCAACAAACGCTCATTCATACAAGTTCACACCACACATCACAGCGAGTTCTCAACTGAACAACCATGAAACCCAAAAAAGATATATTTTCTATTAATCTCTAGGGAAAAATCCTCCCAGCTTTTCCATCCTTACAATCCAAGAGACTATTCTCTTTATAGGCCTAAAAGGCTCTCATAAAATAAAAATAAAATAAATAAATAAAGTGAATCTTAGATCCACTTTTTTCTCCACATGACCAAACTTTATTTAAAGTAACTCCTACCTAGACTTAAAGTGTAACTATCCCTTTATTTAAAGAAATCCCACTTAACTAGTACCTTGGCTTCTCGTTACATTTTCATAACAAAACATACGCCCATAACAAAGGTCGACTTTTTCAAAGACTTCACCGGTTGCCCATAACAAAAGATATACGGGTGCACTTTTTATCACAGCTACCCCAACTGCTTTCAGATGTTGGAGAAGAATCAATAATCAGCTGCCAATGAAAACGTTGATTTTTCCAAAACTGAACTACCTGTCAACTTAACTCCGCGGCTTGCTAACTAACCTTGCTGATCTCCAGGGTTACAAACCCGTCGATTGCGATGGTGGCATCTAATTTTGCTGCTATCAACTGGCAGTTAATGATGAGGACTCTTAGCTCATGAGATTCCAGTAAATTACTTCACGGCAGAGATAATCTCATTGGCTCTAAAAAAATGTTTTGGTCGTTCTAAGCTTTTAAAGTCCACTTAGACTGCCTGCTCTAACAAACTGGTCGTGATATGAAGACACACCCAGACGAATTAGATTCACGGCTCATCTACCAGAAAGGATGACCAAACATTATGCTACGTGCTCGATTTATACGAACCCAATTTTTGGCGTCTGCAAATAATCGTGGCGTGAGCATGGCAGCATCAATAAGTCGGCGACTGATCTGAGCGCCCAATGAAATGTTTTCACTAACTGCGACTTCATCTAATTCGGCATCCTCGGTGAAAACTGGCCACTGCTCCACAAAATTCGATTTTCTGCCAGCGATATGCTATTATAAAAAATTTATGACATTCTGCCAAGAAAAATCGTGGCTCCAGAAATCCATGTGAAGCAGCTGCCAATGTGTGGGAAAAGTGTCAATCTCTTTTTGCTACAGCAAGAATAACGTCATCACAACCCTGGACATTTCATGATTCTGCATATCAGAGATTGATCTCTCAAGGAAAGCGTGTTGGAGATGCCTTGGAGCTCAGCCAACGATTCCTGATGATGATTTGCTATAACTGGTGCACTTCACGCTTTCGGTGAAGAAATCGATAGTGATAGCTAACGACCTTGAGATTCCAAGCGGTGATATGTTCAAAAAATACATCTGATATCGTCTGCAAATAACAACCGTGAGGCACTCAAACTTTTGGTGAATCCTGTTTTGATAGTAGGTCTTCCCAGATTCACGTCGGCTACCAATGTGTGGATCTGGTCTACGACTCTACTGCCAATAAAAAAAAAATCACGAGCTCCAAAAACCTCCATGTAACCACGGAGAAACCACCAGGCAGTTGATTGTAAGTGATTGACATGGCGTGAGATTTCTCCCAGAAATCAGCAGTCAAAGAAATTGTGGGACTGGAAGGAATACTAATCATTCATCACCATGAATTGCAAGTGCTTGTATCAAGCATCGCATCTCTTTCGAAAAGAAACTCCAAGCAATCTGCTGCTAGGATATCGAGTGACATGTGGATAAGACTGCTGAAACTGTAGCTCCATCGATCCCTAGAATCACATCCTTCAACCTCGAATCAGGTGGCTTTGCATTATGACCTCCATAGCTGGGTGTTGAACTCTTTCTTAAAATGGGTGTTAAACTCTTTCTTCAAATTCAACTAGATTGTAGCCCTTCCCAAAACAAAAAACTTTCCAACATCTAGCAAGGTAATCCAATATTTAGGATTAGTTTTTCAAGCTTCTGGAGAGAATCACTTTGGACAAGTGAAAATTGCCTTGTATATCTTCTTTGTGACGTCGAGTTTTATCAAACGGTGAATAACCTGCCCACAACACCATAGATCGGTTTTAGCAGCATAATATCCCCTTCCCGAAATGACCTTTGGGCAACATAATTAGGGATTCCACATGCGACAGCTACCCCTCTTTTACTTGTTGTCACCGCTCCTTTTTGTGGTTGCTCTGCCTCTATCAATAATACTTTGACTACTCAAAATGCAGATGCATTTGGACGGGTAACATCTAGCTCCATATGGGGACGTGTGCTCTTAGAGAGAGCACACGAGAACCTCAGTATTCTCTGAGTACTTGCAGATTAGCTTAGAAAATAAGAAAGAATGTGGTGGATGGCTCAATTCATATCCAGAACCACATGTTTATTACATACTAGAAGAGAAAAGGCATAAAACAATACTGAAAAAGTAAATGCTCATGAAGAGCTCTATTCCTCCTACCTACTCTAACTTATCATGAGCCTAGAACCTGTTAGGTATAAGCATATAACCAGTGGAGCCATTTTAGCATTTCCTCCATGTCAATTTGTTTTTTCCTATGCTTGGTTAGAGACAGAGATAAAGATATACTCGCCATAAAACAACTACGTCTTGCAATCTTCTCATGAATGAGGCTGAACTGGAACATCAGATTGTTAGGAGGCAAAAATTCACTGAAGTTTAGGCAGACAGAATTAGAATGTGCACAAGAAGTTTCTATCCGTTGGTCGATAGGGCTTGTATACACACTTCCATTGTAAAGTTGCTCTAGTTGATCTGTAAAACAAATATTATTACCTTTAACGAGATGGACTTGAGGCAGATCCAACTTTTCATCATAAAGTTGTTTAGGCATATATTCAACGACATGAGGCAATTCCATATCTTCATCAAGAGGTTCTTCAACAACATCTTCAAACAGGGAACCTTGTAATGCTTCATCAACCAGATCTTCAATGATCTGTTCTTCATGGATCTCTTCTTCGGAATCAGGTTGTGTCCTGGGGAGGAGGGCATCATACTCTTTGGCCAACTTCTCAGTTTCTTCAACTGTTCCTTCATGCCAACACAGGAGAAACTTCTGAAAAAACTTTGCCATCGAGTCTATGCGTTCATCCAAAGGTTTTTGAACCAATCTTCTGCATCTCCCTCAAAAGTTAAAGCAAATACAATCATGAGATCATCCTCGTGGTAGACTTTGAGATCCACCATCAACTTGTAGAAAGAAACAATATGATGGATTGACGAGTCCTCGTCACTTGCAAAGAATTCTGGAACAATTCTAAGTACTCTTTTATAGCAACCATTAGGAAATCCATAGATACCTGAGAAATCTAGTGGGGTGAAGGCTCTGTGCAAGTGAGCACGAAGTCCTTCCATTTTACCATCCATATTCTCAAATAATGAAGTATTGAATCTGCAACATACATATAGTCATACCTCAAACTAAACTGTGGAGTCGCCAAGGTGAGTTAATGATGGCTAGGAAATGGCTTGGGGATGACTCGGCATGATGAGATGAGGTCTTCTACATATGCTTCATGCTTCATACCATTCAGAGGAACATTTTATGTTTTATCTTGGTCCCAAGGGGGATGTCTCCTAGCGAGGGCGCACTTGTCCATTGTTTTTTATGTACCACCATGCTATATCTTATGTTATCATGTTGTGAGGGAGCCTACGGTGATTTATGTCCCTCAGACGTCCCCTTTCTATTGTGTCATCATGCTATATCACAATTATGTATATTTTGGCCTTTCCTAAGGCGGATTGGGAAAAAGTGCGCCCCTGTTGATTTGGTCTTTGTGATCCATGTATGTAAAACAAAAATAAAATATCTCCACCGTTGATGATGTTTTAATATCAACCGTTGGATTGATGATGATTAGAATGTGGACACACTCTCAATCTATTAAGAGTTGTGATCCCCTCATTGTATCCCATCGAGAATTTTGGCTCTTGGATTTTGGAATTGAGAAAATATTTTCAGCAAAAATTCTTGGGTTTCTTGTATGGAATGTTCTTGATTCATGATTGCATTATCTTACACTGTGAACTCTTGGGAATTTATCGGTGACTATTATTGGCATCATTCGGTGTGATCTTTTGTGACAGGGTAGCAATTTGAAGAGAGGCATCATTGTGGAAGACATGGCTCCTCCTTCTCTTCGTGGTTTTGACAGGGAGTTCTCTATTGTGCATTTTGTCAGTTGATATGCTCTTTTACTTTGCCATGATCGTACTTCTTTCATGTGTGGCAAATTAATTTCGATTGTTTGCTTGTGCAGAAGAGAGGGGCGCATTGGTCTCTTGGGGCGTCTTGGTTAAAGGTTGGATTTTCACTAGATCACCTTCAAGTGGGCATTACTTCATAAGAGCATCACAATCTTGGCATTCGCCAAGTTCCAGGTACGTTTTTCTTTATGTTTTCTCTAGTTTTAATTTCCAATCATCCTGGCATAATAAATAAAATTAAAACCCTCATCTTAAACCCTCGTTTCTTAGCCATAGTATTTATGGTCATGTTTTAGCTTAACAATCGAAAACCCAAGTTGGAAATCCTCTAAAACCTATAGAAACCAAGTTTTGTTTGAATTTGACTCCATCTACCCATCCTAAGAAACTAGGTCTCCTTGGGTCAAATAGCCCTCCTTTGGAAATTAATCATTTAGTCAGTTGTGTGATCTAGGTATTGCTAGAATCTTCTTTAATCATCATATATTTCATCTAGCAATTGAATCTAGTGCCTAATTCGCTTAATTTCTCCCTCTTGTCCTAAAATTTGATCTTTTTGGAAAAACCCTGGCTAGGGAAATTTGGGGCTTTTTACATAGGCACACATTATCTCTTGGAACTTGATCTAATCTTTAATTAACTATGACATCCAAGAGATTTCACCAAGAAACCTTCATTAATCCAATTAGATTATCCATTACAAGGTTATTTTTGTTATAGGGACACCCCCTAGGCTTAGCTTTTAGTTTGGCCTAAAGTGTCGCTAGCCTTGACCGGTGTGACAACTGAACCATTTCAGAGGTCTTGGTTGTCGTAGATCACAACTTTAGTTGCCTTCCCTCTACCGTCCTGAATAGGATGATCTCAAGGGGAAACTACAAGATTTGTGATAACAAGAGTCACTCGTTATTCCTGTGTTGTTGTCATCTTCAGGGTATATCTGGATATGAGATCAGTCAAAGTTTGACATTGAACTTGTGTGATGTGAATTGCCTTTTTGTTAAGATAAACTGGAAGTAAACTCTACATTTACAATCAATTCTAAAGTATAGATCTGAGAGTAAAACCTAATGTAATTTGGCACAGTCCCTTTCAACAAATAATTCTGTATCTCTTACTTAGAGCACTGTCATAGTCACATGGTCAGAAGAAATTGTATCTACATTCAATAAAGGTCCACTTACATATCATTCCCATGTTTATAACTCTCTCTATATATATGTGTGTGTACACACACATATATCCTTTGACAATCAACTAACTACTTAATTAACTATATTAACTGTTGATATAACTATAAGGAGCAATGCTATTTCAAGAATCTACTAATCCATCAATCATTACATAAATCATGTATAATAATGAATATGATTTTAATGCAGCATCTTTGTTTTCCATTTAGTGACAAGAATTCCTTCATCCTTGTGTTGCTTTTCAAAACAAGTTTTGATGCTTTGTCTAAATTTAACAAATAAAAAATTACAAGTATTGAAAACTTAAAGCAGATAACATCACCTGAGCAATTGTGGATGGATCAACAACAATATTCATTAGCTTCTTAATGCCTTCAATTATCTGCCATACAAACAAGTCCCATAAGTAATGTCGAACAAAGTGAAAATTCCAAGATAACAAATCTGTAGGGAAATGATTTATAGATACACAGGTCTCATTGTGCAAATAACTTCAAATTGCAATTATTGACATCAACTCCATACAAGCAAATTCTCTGCCACAAATAAAGCAAAGCAGGCCTATGGTAGTTGAGAATATCTAGTGTTTGCCTATAAAAATTGTAGAATCAAATTATATCAGTGCAGATCAAATCTGTGCAACCAAAATCAATATAGTACATTATATGCTTGTGCATGTTGATGGAATTATAAGTTTTTAATTCAACAGGGGAAAGGGCAAATCAGTGGCAAGTTTTTTTTCCATATAAAGATGTAGATCTACTGAATTGACTTAAATCATCAACAACACCCAAGAGAATCGATTACCAACAAAGAAAAAACATGGAGATCCTTAGAACTGTGATTACAACTGGGGATGTAAATGGTTCTTGAGAGATTCAAGCAATACTAATAAATTATAACCTTGAACAATTCATAAATCATTACACCAAGTTAGATGAATCATTGTGCTCTCTTTATCATCGAAGCATGAGAAGAAACAAAACAAAAATATCACCGACTTTTATGAATTGTAGAAGCATCCATCCATCCTTGGTCGAGAATCATTTAACCGGTTGCTCTGATTGTAAGGCCTTGGTTGGGTTTGGCAGCGTCTCATAGATGGGTGGAATAATGAGGATTCTCCACTGGACTTTAGACAAACAACCTTTTAAAGCAGTTATTTGCACAGCAAGGATACTAGCTAGCCTCCAAAGGCAGGTGCCTTGGAAAGCCTTCTAGGCTTCCAGAAAATGACAAAGACATAACCCTGACAAGTCAGTCTCACCCTGTTTCCCTGTAGGGGCAAATGAGCCATACATTATACAATGAATGAGCGCTCATCCTTTGGCCGTTAACTCTTTTTAAAACATTATTTTATTAACTAGCCATCCTCCAAGAGCAGGTGCCCTAAATAGCTTTGCGGGCCTCAAACAATGACTCGGTATGACCTCCATTGCCCGCCACCATCCATAAGTGCGATGGAGTGACCACCTTGTTTCCCTTTGGTGTAAAACAGCCTCACATCATACAAAGGATAAGTACTTGTCTCTTGGCAACTGGCTGACTTTATGTTTCATTTGCAACAATGTTTAAAAACAGCTTTGTTTTGTTAGCTAGGCATCCATTTATAATAAGCATTTAAGTTCCGATGCCTTAGTGTCTAAAGACACTTTTATGGTAAGGTTACTTGTGTTCAAGACCTAGAGGAAAACCATCATTGTGATAAGAATCACACAAACCAACACCAAGACACAAATTTACACATGAATACCTATTCCAACATAGAGGTGAAGGTGGGGGAAATCCTAGATATCACTAGACAAGTTACAAGTCTAGGTTAAACATAAATAAGGGAAAGCAATGGATGGATGGAGACAATGAAGATTGTGCCAAGGATAGCAAGTTGTGTCCCCTAAAGGAAAATGAGCAAATCCATACTACAAGCAAGGCAAGACCAATGAGTATACAAAAGAATCTCGTGGACATAGCAACTAGATCACTTATACTTTAGATTCTAGTAAGAATAATAGATTATCACCAACATACAACCACTATTAACCAAGTCTCACCACTAAAATAGACAATAGAGCAAAAACAAAATCCATATGTGCAAATCAATATATCACCTGGGTCATATACCCGCATCTGATCTAAACAATCTGAAGGCCACTGAAACATTGTTGCTACTGTACGTCATGGGCACTATCATAAATCTTCTCTGGGTCATGAAAATGGCTAACTCAAACATCGAATCTAGGGTCATGAGGCTCAGTCATGGCATGGAACTAATCAAACTAAATGCTCTGGATCCACTAAAAGAGAGTGATCATCAACTGGAAGCTCATCATCTCTTGATCTCAAAGTAAAGAACTGGCTCAAAAATTTGCTCAAGACTGTGTTACCACCCGCCTTGTAGTTGCCTGTGTGAGGTGGATCCAGGATGGATGGTAGAGGGGCAAGCAACTAGGGGGTGGAACCACGACTGCCTAGACTCCCAAATGGATGGTTGTCACGCCAATCAAGGAAGGCTTCACTTTATGTTATCCTAGTCCAAGACAACAATGGGGGAGACCCAGATCATCTCCCGACAGGAGAGATCGTACCTAGACACCAGAAGAAGATCAGATGGGGCTTCAGGGTACTTAAGGTGCAAGGTAAATGGAAACCCTAGCTCTAGGGTTAAGGTACTAACAACTGATGGAGATGACCACTGTCTTGGGAAACGTAACTGTGACAGGGTAAGCAAAAACAGAGTTGGGACTGCCTAGTACCAAGGGGACAATCTCAGTGACAGATAGGTGACATGAGTTATCAGTAGGTGTTGGCAAAAGGAATAGGAGTGAGGTCAAGTTGGGGCTAGCGCTAGCTAGGAGATCAATGCCTTGTGTGTATTGGGCAATGGAGTCATCAACAACCCAACGTTTCAATGAACCCACCTGGGAGACACCTTGATCTATGAACCCAGAAAGTGGTTGGTCCGAAAAAGCTAAGGTATAGAAAACCCAACTCAATCGATGGCTAGCGTTAGGGCTTAGGAGGACAGATCTGCATTTCTAGGGTTACCTGGAGGCTAATGGCTCAGCATTGAAGGAGAGAAGAGGTCAGGGTGACCTGATCTACAAGCCCAAATTAGAAAATCAGCAGAAAAATCAGATCTGGAAAAGTCAAAATCTGATGAAGGGGGCTAGGAGGCTGAAAACCAACTTTTTAGATCTAGGGCAAACCAGAAAGAACTAGCTCAGCGTTGGGGGTGTTCTGGAATGCTCGGGACCCGATCTATCTGTCTATTTTGTCAAATTTCAGGAAAACTCACTTCCAAAAAAGTATGATTTTCAGTGAGGGCGTTAGGGCAGTTTCAATCAATTTTTCAGATCTAGGTCAAATGGTCAAGCAAATGGACATCATTGGGGTTGATTTAGGCTGTGTGGGACACGATCTATCCGTCCGTGAAGTCAAAATTCAGAAAAACTCAAAACCCTAACAGTTCAATTTTTCAGTGGGGGGTTATGCAGTTTTTTGCTTAAAAATCAGATCTAGGTCAAACTGTGAGGAATTTGACCAGCGTTTCAGTTGATTTGATGAAGGGGAGGCTCAATCTATGAATCCCAGAAATGGTTTGGCAAAAGATAGGACTATTCCCAAGTTTATTATTTTTTAGGGTTTTTAGTGCTTTAGGAGTTTTCAGAAAAAGTTGAAGAGAAGTAAGGTACAATGGAATAAGATCTGAAAAAAGAAGAGACTTACCTGCTGGATCTTACCTGGAAATGCTTGTAGAAGTCTGTAATAGTGACGATCTTTGCTATCCCGATCAATTCTGGAAGATCCCCATGATTTCTATGGCATATGCAAGCTCCAAGCCACCAATGCGCCCCCTACCCTGCATGAGCAAATGTCAACCATATCAGATTTGCTAATACAAGATAAAGAAACTGAATGCTACAAGACATTATAATGAAGTAATCATAGATCACAATGAAACTAATGAAAACCCCCTAATCCAAGACGAAGAGAACCGAACGAGTTGAGGTCCCCCTACAAAAACGCTCCAGCCAAAACGCCCTCCTGTAGACAAAACAATTATAGCCACAAAAAATATAGATCTCACGAGAATTTCCACAATGCTAGGAAGCTGAAGACTAGCTAATCATCATTTGAGCACATCAGATGCAAAGCAGATCCAGAAAAATTTCCACAAAAAAGTCTTTCTATTATTCAGATCCAAAAGCCAAAGACCCCTTACAAATGAGAAGCTCTCTCTTTTAAATAGAAATGAGAGAACCTCAATCATAACCAAATCCTAACCACTTTCAAAACGAGTAGTTAAAGTTAAAAGATGAAATGTTCTAATCAATGGTTGAGATGAGCTCAACATACAACACATGGATCAATATAACCATAATTTACCAAAGTGGACTAAACCAACCAAATAAAGGTAACCCACTCAACAAGAAACAAATGAAAGCACATGGTGGGTCCAAGGAGTGTTTGACTAACTCCCTTTGGGTGTCCCCATGGCACACAATAAATAATATAACAATTTAATTCTTTGACCTTTGTGCCTCCTTGAGGAAATCGTGAGCCTCCAAAATAAGCTTCAGAAAATAATAAAAAATGCCTAAAAAATAGGTGTGGGCCCAATCAGGAGCTACAACTGCTGGAGAAGGTGTGGAGGACATCACTCCACATCACTCTCATCATCATGACTCATCCCATGTCATTTCCTTGCCTCAGTAGCCCAAATCAATTTCTTCAATAGCCATTTAATCATTTTTTAATCTGCCTTGGGAAACGTGATCCTGCCAAAACAACCTCCTAGGGTGCCTGCGTTGTCAAACTGAGCCCACCAGGCTCTCTGGGATGGAGGTACTATGGTACAAAGAAGTGGCTGCACCCCCCTATGCCCCTACAACGCCCTAAGAGATCCAACTGAAACATCTCCCTGCTCAAATATATCAATCTGTGAAGAAAAACTGCATCAGAAAGGCAGAATGAGCCTGATCACATCTGTAAGTGCCCGAAACTGGAAATAAACTGTCTCATTGGACTCAAAGAGTCCAAATCCATCTAAGGTGTATACTCATACCCCTCATAGGTCTCTATCTGACCATCAACCACATCAAATAAACAATATAACCATCTATAACTGATCAAATACCCATAATAACTCAGAATACATCCATCTGCTGCAAGTGTTAAAAGGTTAAGACATGCTCTACAACTCATTCAAGTAACAATCACAACAAGTAGCATTCATTTCACTGGCGGTACATCAACCAATACATATATAAGGCTTTATTTATTACTACTTAAACTTAGACTTTCAAGACTATACTCACTTCATAGCTGTAGCCAATTTGCTAGGGAAGGGTGAAAGGTGAAAATGACAAAGCTAAGGCAAAGGATGACTTCCTACTCAACATCATGACACTTTAGATAAGGAAAAGGAAAACTCACTATAACCAATGTCGGACAAACAACAACACAAGGAATGGCAGTGCCTCACATATGGATGAGTTGTTTAGAGAGTGCTTATTCAACTTAGGCATCATGTCTACATCAAGCTTGATCCAAGTTCATTAGGATCACATTTTATTCCATGGCCTTTTTGGCCTATATGACCCTTTTGGGACTTCACTAGTGCTTAAAAGCACAGCTAATCGCAGCTTTCATCCAAGACATATTTATTTTAATAAGGTCAGCAATTTTTGGATATAGCACATTTTAAACCATTGCTTTTTTGGACCTTTTCTTATACTCTTCAAGGAGTATTTTAGCATTTCATTGCTCTTTCCCTTTTTACATATGTTAAGAAACACAGTTTTACAATTTTCATTTTCCATGGGCGCATATTGAATATTTCAATACAAGTAGTACATGAGCTTTCAGTTTTAACCAACAACATCTCAAGTGACTAGGGGGAGTTCTGCACAATGCCAAACATCGGAACAACCGACCAGAATGATTTAGGCATACAATCCAACTTACCAAGGCAAGTTCTGTCACCAACTCAGAGCCAAGACACAATATAAACAGGGAGGCTTGTCCAACAAAGGTTCTAGTGGGGCAAAAGATCCTCCATGCCATAAGTCAAGAAGTCAGTCGGGTTGAAAACTAAACTGGAAGGTAATGGATGGGTGAAGACAATAAATGATGGAGCCAACACTAGCAAGCCAAAACAATGGTGGGAATGACTACCTCTATTCTCCTTTTATAAACTCCTTCTCTTGGAATGCATGTGAGCCCATTCACGATATCCAAACACTTTGAAGTGCCTGAATGATGGTACTTGACCACTCCTTGCTTCGAATAAAGTAAACCCCTTGAAGCTTTTGTGCGGAACTTGGTGAATTGAGAGAAAAAGTTGTAGATCTAGAATGTGGAGACATTTTGGAGGTCTTCTTCAATGAGAACCTGATTTGAGACAAGTTTTGTTGTAGATCCCGAGTATGAAGAGACATTCAAAAGGTATTCTTCAATGAGAACCTTATTTGGGACAAGTTCTGCAATGGATAATAAAAAATTGGTCGCATCTTCTTCGAGGCCTGTAAAAGGGTTTTCCTTAGCTGAGTGGCGGATCAAAACCAATGCATCTCCCATTGTGGTAGGATTTGTGCAAAGCTCAATGGATTTGAATATGTCCTCATAGGCCATATGGTGTGAAGCTTCTGGGGCCTCCTTCAACCTTCAATAATATTGGATCTCTATAAAAACTAGTATACCAACTTTCTTTGATACCATGTAGAATTTGAGCATGTGGATCTAGATACTAAGCAACATAGAAATATTGTGAAAGAAATCAGCGCTCTAACAAAGTCATGCAATAAATGTGCTAAACATTAATCATTACTTTCTGCTGCATTACATTGAGTTTCAATGAATGAAGTAGAAAGTATAAATATACAAGGCAATTTGAATAGGTCATGGAGGCAATTTGAATTGCTCATGCAATGCATGAGATGCTAGTTAGGCTTAATTAGAGCCAGAATAACCATGCACACTCTCTAAGATGAGTTAACCCATGACTACCCTAAGTGGACTTAGCTCCCTGTTGACCACCAAAACCAACTAGGTGGACAACGATGTACCATGCACATGTTCGATGTGCCTTGAAGATAAGAATGAAGTACTTAATGATTATATTAAGCGAGGCAGCTCTTCTTCTCTTCTTCTCTCTATGAAATTTTCACCCCCTGCGGGGGATTTTGTAAGGATATGTCAGCATGAAGGTCTAGTTTTTTGTAACTTGATCACCTAAGACTTGGTCATTAGGGAAGTCCTTTCATCGAGTGTTTTTTCACTTGGATAATTAAAATTTCTTTTTAGAGATTTTAATTATTTGAGTTTTTCACTCAAAATTACCTCCAAAGTGGTGAAAGGTGTTCTAGTGATCGAGTCCATGGAGTGATTGGGGCCCAGGAATGTTTTATATTACCATGCTAGACATTATCCAGAGTCTTGCGGAATTTCATTAAGTTTTGCATAGGTTTTCTTTAATTTTTGGTCATTAAAAATTGTCACTCCGAGCATTTTGTTGTAATGTAAAAGAGGGTTACTTGGTCCCTTTTAATGTTGTATAGGGGTATGGGTACTCAAGACAAATGGCGTGAGCACCCCTACACCCTTTGGCCAAGTTTGAAGTCATTCGGACAAGTATTACTATGGTTTTGGTCACCTTTTCCCAGGTCAGTCATGGAAATCAAGAAATTGGGCATTTAATTAGAGAGCCAAATTTTGGAAAAGTGACTATAGTCACTTGGGGTGGCTAAGTAAAGGTTCTAATGTTTATATTATGTTCCTAAGACAAATTTAAGACCCAAAGGGGGGCCCCAAGCAAGCATATAACAAATTTTGAATTGCCGAATCTAGGGGGGTGCCCCTTTCTCTCTTTGATTGTTTGGGTGAGCTAAAGTCAATGGAAAGGGCCCCACTATGGTGGTTTCTTCCCCATTTGACATAACAATAAGGTTGGAAGCATTGAATTGGGGGTTTCTCTCCCCATATTTGAGATTTCAAACCTTGGTTTTGCCCTCCTTGAGCAAATTCGCCACCCCTTTCTTTGGCCCCCTCTCTCCCTTGTGACACTTGGCTAGCATGCAAAGAGCCTCTCTCTTTCATTTTTCCTATTTAAGGAGGTTTCCCCTCCTCATTTAGGTTACACAAAAACACACTCACATCCACTCTCTTGCTCATGCTCTCATTCTTTCCCTTGCTCTTACTTGGGCCATTGTAATTTCCAGCCATTTGGCTTTGGTAATCAAAATCTTTGGAGGAATCTTGTATCCATTGTTCTCATTGATAATTTGTTTCCATGCTTAAGGAGCTACACAAGTTTGGTTGGCCAAGGAAGCATACTAATTTGCTTTGGTAAGATTTATGGTATTTGTATTCCATAAATTTTGTGAATTTTCATTCTTGTAGCAAAAGAAGTTCATATATTTTCTAGTTTGAAGTTTATGATTTCTTTGCTCATTATTTGATTTTCACCTTCTAGTAGTTGTGTAGTGAAAATATTACAAGTTGCAGGTTGTTTGGATCGACGAGTGGGATTCCTTGGTTGGATGCCCCATTACTTCACTTCTTGAAGAACAAAAGACCATTTTTCTCTTTCTTTGCATACAAATTTCTCAATTTTAATTTTAGTTTGTTGAGTGTTTTAAATCCGATTTTAACTCTTATATACTCAACTTCTTTCAAAATTATTCATCTGGCAACTTTGTATAAATTTTGTATATATATTGCACTAACATACTAACTTCCCCAAAGTGATTTTGGGCACATTTTATCATTTTCTGTTTGCTGGTTTTTAGCAAGTTAGTGACAAAAAAAAAGAAAAACTCTACCAAATTTCAGCCATAGAAGAGTTTTAAGGCCACCCCAAGGGAAGAACTTCAAGGATATCTCAAGAAAGAGAAAAAACACAATTTTTCTCACTCCTTTTACCTCTTTCTTTATGTTGAAATTTCAGCCTTTGTAACAAGTCCAAGAGAGTCTCTTGGACTTGATTTCTTGCTTTGCATTTTCAGACTAATCAAGTCTCATTTATTTGCCATCCATTGCTAGCAATAGAAGTTGGGTTTGCCCACCTTTGCATAAGCAATTGTTGATTGGTGCGGGTTTTAGATTAGTTAGAGTTTCATTTTGTTTTTATTTTATTCTTTATTTTTTGCCCACACCTTGTAAGTGATTTGACTTTATCATCCTTGCAATATCGCGTTGGCTAGCATTTTTATTTAAAGTATTTGTTTATTTCCTTTTGCCCGCACCTCACAATCGAGTAGGCTCTGCCTCCGTTGTGATATCGTGCTTGGCTTGTTTTGTTTATTTTCTCTTTAAGGATAAAATTTACCACAAGCCCCGTTTTTGCCCCGTATCCTCTCCATAGTATTAAAAATCGGAAAAATCGAAACCGGAACCGGCCGGTTCACCGGTTCGGTACCAAACCGGGTCAAACCGGTTGGTAAACCAGATCGGGGACCGGTTAGTTACCGAACCGGCCGGTTGGTAACCAAACCGATCCGGTTCGGTAACTAACCGGTCCAACCGGTCGAGTTAGCATCTGACCGGTCCGGTTTGGTATTAATCACACTTGTTTTTTATTTTTTTGATTTTTTTTTAAGTTTAAAGTTCTAAACTATTACTTTGTTTTTTATTTGTTTACTAACCATTCTGTTGCCGCCTAATTCGCACCTCGGGTAACGTGGCAGAAATCTTCAAGCCACTGGGTGCGACCTTGGGGGCAAGCTCGAGCCAAGTGCTGTCACCTGATACTCAGCTCCTCCGTCTAGGCCAACTCCTAGCGAAGCCAAGGGGGGTGGACCCTAATGAAAAGTAAAATCTAAGGCTTTTACTCTACAAGAGAAGTAGTTAATTCTAGGAGTTTTATTATGGAATGAATGAATTTAAGAAATTACCAATTACTGCAAACAAAACTTAACCTTAGCAACACCTTAGCTCAAATTGGATACACAAAATTCAATGACACATTGCATGATTAACTTATGCAAAAAAGGAATAGAAAAGAACAGTGCCAAAGTGAAAAGTGTGCTTGCAAAAGAGGGTTGCTAGTGTAGTCTCAGTGAAAGTATTGCAGTGTCTCGGTTGGTAAATTTTAAATTATTAAAT